>CM033730.1:36776790-36838007 GCA_019671005.1 Hibiscus mutabilis
CTAAACCCTACACTCAAACACTGATTTTAGTAACTCATAATTTCATAACATACATTACAAAAACACAACAACTCATTTTGATGCTATGGGTGCTGGAAGCATATGACAAAATCCGAGTTCATGAGTTTGTTTCGGATATTGAAAACCAGCATGAACCACCAACATCGGAGGGCATTAACGAAGGCCATCAATGAATCAACATCCCTCTTCTCATATGCATACTTTATTATCTTAGACTGAGTGTTTGGGGAAGAAGAGTATGGTGGGGAAGCTTCCCAGCTGCAACTCTTTCTGTGCACACTCCTTAGTCTTGGCATCCTCCCTTTAGGCTATGATGTTAGATTTGAAGAACACTAATGAAGATTCTATGAGAAGATTTAAGTTTGTTATTCACGTTTGCATACTCTTTGCTTTTTTACATTTATTTTTGTATTTTAAGGTATGCTTATCTGTGTAATTTTCTCATTATTTCAATGGAATCTGATGTTTGATTAAAAAATAATACGACTATAAATACAAATATATAATTTTTTAATGAGAAAAAATACATGTCAACATAAAATATAAATAACATGAAATGTTTACCAAATTACCCCAAACATGAGCCCAAAGACATGAAAAATTATTAGATGAATCATGTTCACCACGTCATACGTGGTCCCTATCAATCAAGTCCACCCATCTCATTTTTCCCAAGGTGAATCATCATCTTTTTCCTACATATAATTAGAGAGTGGGTAGTTATTAGGTTGTTATTTTGAGATAAACGGACTTGATTAGTTGGACCACAAATGACGAGGTGAACAAAGCTCATCTAATAATTTCTCCAAAGACATTGATCAGTTTGTCTAATAACCAACTATTTCAAATTGTAAATTATCATATAGATTTTAACCCTTAAATCAATTTTAATATCATTGCTCATTTGGCCTTCTTTAATCTTCAGTCAAAAAATATCTTCAGCCGAATATCCTTATAGAATAGCTTTTTTTATATTGTAATATATTAATAGGTATATTAGAAATGAGTGGACAATAGATCAAGTCAGAGTAAAAAAATTTTGAGTTAGTCAAGTCAAGAGTCTTAGTCAAGTGAAGAGTCTTACTTTTTAATTTAAATTTTATTTTTAAATTTTTTATTCGAGTTGAATTTATGAAATTCGAGTCGATTGTTAGAGTTTCTGTTCAAATTTAATTGTGAACATTTATAATTGTGAACATTTATAATGTTATGATACTAATTAGTTATTATTTAAACAGTTTTCTATAACTATATACAATACAAATACATTTCTTCATATTTTTTCATATGTGATATATATATATGAACAGAACTGAGAGACTCGACTCGAACTTGAAAACTGATATACTAATTACTAAAAATTTCGAGTTATTCGAATTTCTATTTTATAGTTTAAACTTTTTTTGAAATTTTTTTTAGTCAAGTTTATAAAATTACGAGTCAAGTCAAGACGATTAGAGTATTTTCGCATGAAGTAGAGTCGAATAATTCAATTTATTTTTTATTCGAGTTAAATATTATCCACCCCTAATTAAAAATGAAGTTTTTTTTAATATGCAAGAAATTAAAAGAAAAAAAAACTGAAAATATCAAACGGATAGTAATGCTTCTATAAACCAAAAACATCCAAGAAAGAGTTTAACCCAAACGTTTTATAATTCTTTGTTGTATTAGATTAAAATAATTATGTATAGAATTCGAGGAGTGATTTCGACTGTATAAGTTGAATTATTCTCCATCTATAATTCAGTTTCAAACAGCATTATTTACCGAAAATAAAAAGGAGATATGTATAGTGTAGGACTCAAAAAATAATTACGTAAAACATTATAATCACCACCACAATATATATATATATATATCTATATATATATATATATGATGTACTAGTGCTAGAAAATATTTTGTTTCCACAAGCGTCCTAATTTTAGGAGTTAAGGATTTAGTTTAGGGTTTAAAGTTTAAGGGTTTAGTTGTAGGCTTTAGAATTTAGAGTTTGTGGTTAGAATTTAGAGTTTAAGGTTAAGATTTAGAGTTTAGAGGTTAGTATTTAGGTTTTAAGGTAATATGTTAGAGATTTAGATTTATGCCTATAACTCCTAAATTCTAACCCTATACTCCTAAACTATGAACCCTAAATTAAATCCTTAACCCCTAAATTAGGGCATTTGTGTAAATAAAAAATTTCCACCGCCAGTATATATGATATAATTACCCAAAAAAAGAGTAAATTTATTTTCTTTCAATTTCGAATAAAAACAATTAAAGACAATTAGTCACGACTATACTGTTTTCCCTTAATTGTATATAATTTTATTGACAAAATAATAAACTGGGTGAAATAAAAATTAGTCCCCAGGCTATAAGGTACTTTTTTGTTGAGTCCTTCGATTATAAAAAGTTACCAAATGGCCACACAACTTAAAAAAAGTAACAATTTGGTCTAACATTGTTTAAAATTTAATGACCGATGACGTGGTAGTTAACAAAAACTGGCATAATAACACATTTAGTCACTCATATTTACAAATTCAATCAATTTAGTCTTAATTCAAAAAAAATTAATCTATTTTATTTACTCATTATATCAATTTAACACTTCTTTTATTTAACCCTCCACTCCAGCACCATCTCCCTACTCCGACGACCCTCCATTCGACCTACGTTTTGTCCAACGACTGTTTCTTCCTACTCCCTTTACTCGTCTGATTGGCCTACCCCTTTAGCGCTCGTCCCTATGCATCAAATTGATAGAATGAGTAAATAAAGATGACTAAATTTATTGAATTTTTTTAAAATTATGTCTAAATTAATTAAATGTGTAAATATAGAGGACTAAATGTGTTAGTGTGTGTTTTCATTCAATTTTCCATAAGGCTAACGCTATGACAGATGCGTTGGCGAAAGGAGGTGTGACTCGAACATCTTAATTTCGCGTGATTGGGTGATTGAGAAGGTGGTTTTTCTCGTTTCATGCTACACATTTCTTTGAGGCAATGTGTGTGTTGTGCAGTGCTAGATGATTGTTGGTATTTGTTATTCGTCTTTCACATTTTATGGTTGTGTGGGTAGCAACATAGGGGTTTATCTTTGTGCATTTGTTGGCATCTTCACGGGGTTGTTAGGGTTTGTTTTTTGTGCGTGTCTTTATTGTTGTTGTGTATTATCGCCAATACTTTTTTCTATTTAAACTTAAGGGGGGTTTTAACGAGATATTCGATAATATGGTTGTATAATTTTTCTACCTTGAATGAAAATCATACTATTGATAAAAAAAATGTTATTATGCCATTTTTTGTTAACTACACGTCATCAGCCGTTAAATTTTTATTGACACCAAACCAACTTGTTACTTTTTTTAAAGTTAGAAAACTGTTTGCAGAAAACTATTTATATAGTTCATCCTAATAAATTTAACTCTCAAAGTTTATACATATCAACTAAATTTATAGATATTTTTCAGAACTGATATAACATGTAAATGTTCAGAGTTAAAATAATTATTATGTCAATAAAATCATATTAATTAGTCCTCAAATGAATGATGAATTAGCACAGGAGAAACAAGGCTTTCTACATAAATCATTGCAGCAAAATGTTCGGGTGCACCTGGAATATCAAGAATCTCCCTTGTTTTCTTCTCCAGGTTGAACCACGCAGGTTGACGAGGCCGTGCCCCATCCTCTAGTAATAATCGATCACCCCTCCTACAATATGCTATGGCTCTGGTATAAAAAAAACCCGGCTGCCACCATTCCTCACGGGATAGAGCAGCCACTTCACTCCACGACTCCTTAATTCCATATTCTTTCATCACCCACAAATTGACATGATCTTTGTCATCGTACTCGCGAAAAACACACAATTTCCCTCCCAGAACGCCAACACTCCTGTACCCAAAGTTCCCGTGACTAATGTCGGATTCGGGGACACGATGGAACTCCTCGACCCCGAGATCAAGACCAAAGATCAATCGTCCGTTACCGTGTTCGTCTTGATCGTCGCCTACCCAATGGAGGGAAACATTTGTGAAAACACCGTCCTGTGTCAGGTGATAAGAAATTTGATACGGACAATCCTTGATTCTCCTCCATGAATTAGCTTTCAGGCTGTAAATCATAACTGGCTTACCAGATGCTGGCATTTGCACCACCTTGTAGTCGTTGCTGATGGCGTCGTACCCGAATCCAAGAATATTTTCGTAAGCACGGTTGAGCACGTCTTTAATTGTTAATTTCGGGAGATGATGGCATGTTCTTGTTGATGGATTCCACAAAGCAAAGCCTGCTTCATCATGGTATACGGCAAGTAAACCATTGCAAGAACCAAATATTCTGGAAGAAACTCCGAAATTTGCAATTGAATTCGGGCGAGAGAGTTCTTCCAAGTTGCCTAGCGAGTCAAAGTCGATTGAATAGGTCTTATATTCATCATCTTCTGTGCGCCCGTCAAGGACGAGCTTGACATTAGCGTTGGTTTTGAAGGAGTTATGGAGATGGAGTTTAGCAAAATTAGAGTCGTGAATGAGAGAACTCCATGGCTTCGACACACATTTGAAGCATGAAAGCGTCTTCGTCGGAAGCCGACTAAGTATATCCGTGATTATATCGGTTGGGAAAGTAGCCATTGCTGGATTTCGCTAGCCACAGAAAATAATACAAGAGTAAGGCTATAGGGAGGGGATTTGGAATGAAATAAATGAATCTAGACGAAGACGATTTACATGCTGTATGATTACCAAAATAATATATTTTATTAAAGATGACCAATGCCTATGCCATTTGAGTGGAGTTGAATTCGAGGTCATGGTCTTCTTAGTCTTAACTCGGCTTGTAATTTTTGGTGTACGTTTTGCTCATGGTGGGAAGTGCAATGATGCAGGCCAAAAACATTGATTTCTTTATGTGACTTATGGCTTTGATCTAATATATTAATGATAATTGATAATATTAAGGATTATTATCCTATACATTGGCGGTGGAAATTTTTTTGTTTTCACAAGCGTCTCAAATATAGGCTTTAAGGTTTTAGTTTAGGGGTTTTAGTTTAGGGGTTTTAGTATAGGGTTTATGGTTAGAATTTAAGATTTAAGGTTAGAATTTAGGGTTTAAGGTTAGGGTTTAGGTTTTAAGGTAATACATGTAGGGATTTATGTTTTAACCTATAAACCCTAAATTTTAACCATGAACCCAAAATTCTATCAACAACCCCTAAATTCAAAACTACTACACTTAAAACCCTAAACTTTAAACCCTAAACAGAGTCCTTAACCCCTAAAACTAAGTCGCTCATGTAAAAAAGTTTTCACAAGCGTTTGTGTATAGAATAATTACCCTAATATTAATGGTATTGATATTTCGTTGACAACAAAGGAAGCTCATTGGTCATTTTTTTAGTTTTTGAATTCAATAACTTTGTCCTTGTGAGTTGTGACACGATTTTCTCCATATTTTGGTACATATCATCTGCCTTTCGGCACACTTTTCTTCTCTTAATTGGTCATATGGCGGCTTTTTTATTTGATTTTCTATCAGGGTTGAATTTGACGTCGTCACGACTGATCAAGATGATGCTCTTTTGATTATCCTGTTGATCTTCCTATTTTGGAACCTCAAACTGGATTTGGATACAAGCTCACAGTAACTGCTCTTGTTCGCAATTGAGTCATGGTAATGATCGTGTTGTCAATTGTAACGACGTTTTTGAAAAACCTTTAGACAAATTAAAAGTTCGGCGCTACGGGTTATCCCCAAAAGTCATTTCTTTGTAATCTTGGTTTAAAGTAATTTCTTTTGAAAATTCTTTTTCTTTAGAAAATCGATAAAAACTTGGAGTCGCCACCAACCACTTGGATAAGGTAGGTCGGACACCACAAAACCAGAGATTCATTTTGAAAGGGCTCGGGAGTTGGTTACGTGTTGTAGCGATGTCCCTCTCGCTAAAAAAGGTGGTTTTTATTTTGTTTTACTTTATTTTGAAAATAATGTCTTCCGCGTGGAGTTTTATAAAACCCGTGTTTTATTTAAAAATAGAGTCGCCACCGGCCACTCAAGGTGGATCAGACACCATAAAAACCAGAGATTTAAAACTGATGGGTTCGGGAGTCGGTTATGGATGAGGAAGGATTAGCACCCCTCACACCGCCCAAAATTAGTACTTTAATAATTACCGCTTTATTAATATTATACTTTCTGGATTAATGTGACGATTAAATTAAAATTCGGTTATATGTGCGAGCGAATTTTAAGAGCCTCGTTATCCGAGAGTAAACACCTAACCACCATCACTACGCCTGATACTGGCCCCGTTTACGCTCGGATAAAAGGGCACCGCATTGACAAAATATATATCCGAAATGCAACTTAAAACATGACAAACATAAATAAATACATAATATATGTATTAAATGCCTATATATAAAAAAATTAAAATTTAGCAAACTATATATATTATAATGTATATACACATATATTTAAAACTAAAAAAACATATGTTAATTTATGACATATAGAAAGAAACATGTAAAGAAAAATATATGTTATACACATTATACCTTAATATTATAGTAACTATACGATATACTTTACATAATATTAGAGCTATAGTATATTACATAATACGATAAAAATATATATAGCATAAAGACATGAAAAAATATAATATAATATATAATACACAGAACTTATCTAATACTTATATATACATAGTTTTTTTCAAAAATATAAACATGGTATATATAAAAACATATACTTAGATAAAAAGAAACATAGTATATACATATATTACTTAATATATATATATAACGTAATATACATAGATACATGCTAAAAATACATACATATATATACGCACATATACACAAAGAAACAATTATACAAGAACAAATAAAAGGAATATTACAACAAAACCACATATTAATCATATCAAAACAAAGATATACATACATACCGTACATATAGAAACAAATAAAAGACACGTACGAATCATGATAAAAAAACACATATTTAGAGATGAGATGATAAAAAATAAAAATATTAAACAACCCCCAAAAATTAATCTAAACATGTTCTAACAAGATATAGAAACATATGAACATAAAAAGATATATAAAAACATGCAGGAACAAAAATAAATGAAAGGATTACTAGTAAAACATCATTTATATTAGATCATAAAAAAGGATTATACCACAAACATACACTAAAAACTAAATACCCAAAATGAAATTAGAGGTGAATGTAGGCTCTCTCCCCCTCTTTTTTTTCAATCTGCCGTGAGCTCCCTTTTCCCCTTGTGCTTGAAATGGCCGGCCCCCTGTAAAGTGAGTGGGTTAGGGGATTTAAAAATGAAAGAAGGGTGAAGGGTGAGGTGGCGTGGAGTGTGGGAAAGCCCTGCATAGGGCATGGGGGTGCCGGCATGGTGAGGGGATTGCTTTGCAGGGTATGGGCGGCATGTCCTTTTTCTTTTCTTTTTTATTTATTTTAAATTTGGTTTAAATAGGGCAAATGGTTCGAATATAATTTGGGGCCCGAACAAAAAATGGGTATTACAAATGTCCCTCTTTGCTCATTGTTGTGTAACAGGAATAGAGCAAAGACAAAAAAAACCATTTTTGTCCGGTTTGGCTGAACTTCTCTCCTTTTGATACGTGTATTCTTTCTTCGGTAGATCTTATTTCTCTTCAGTGCAGGTCTTCTTTCTAGACTTGACGGATCTACTTTGTCACTCTTGGAGGAAACAAAATCTTCAAAACGGGAGGTGGTTTGCTGGGGAAGCAAAATGCGAGCAACTTGTTACATTATTGATGACGATGTGATTCCTAAGAAAACTTGACCCATCTGCAACACCGACGAAGAGGCAGGGTCTACAAAATTCGATCCAGCTGCAACACTGACGAGGAGGCAAGACTGATGGATGAAAGTCCTGATATCTGATCCAGCTACAACTCTGACAAAGAGACAAGACCAGAAAACTGACAACTTCTTCTTTTTCTCATTTTCTTTTTCTTCTCTGTTTTCCTTTTCCTTTTTCGTTTCTACTTTTTCCATTTTTTCTTCTTTTCTTCTCTTTTTTCTCTTTTTTAGAAATCTTTTTTTAGATACAACATTGATAAAACTTGAAAGTTGGTAAATTTTGACCAAGCTACAACACCGACGAAGAGGCATGGTCTAAAGTTAGTAATGTTGATCCAGCTACGACACCGACGAAGAGGCAGGATCAAGAGTTAGTGAATTTGGTCTAGCTACAACACTGACGAAGAGGCAAGACCGGAAGTTAGTGAATTAGGTTCAGCTACAACACCGACGAAGAGGCAGAACCGAAAGTTGTATTTAACCGAGCTACAACACCGACAAAGAGGCAAGGTCTGAAGATTTGATCCAGCTACGACACCGACGAAGAGGCAAGATCAGATAGTTGATTTCTTTGCGATCAAGCTACGACTTTGACGAAGAGGCATGATCAGAATTTGGCAAATTTGGTTCAGCTACAACACCGACAAAGAGGCAGAACTGAAAGTTATATTTGACCAAGCTACAACACCGACGAATAGGCAAGGTCTGAAGATTTGATCCAGCTACGACAACGACGAAGAGGCAGGATCGGATAGTTGATTTCTTTGCGATCAAGCTACGACCCTGACAAAGAGACATGACCAGAATTCGGCAAATTTGGTCCAACTACATCACCGACAAAGAGGCAGAACCGAAGATTTATGTTTGTTAGATCTATCCACACTATCAACGGAGAGATAAGATCGTATTTCAGCATTTGGACTCTACTAGACCCTCAACGAAAAAGCATTATCGGATGACATCAATTTGAACACGGCCACACCATCAACGGAGGGACATGATCAGATAACAGTTGAATAGTTTTTCTTTCTTCTTTTTTCTTTTTCTTTATTTTTCGACCTTTTTTTGCATTTTTTTACTTTTTCTTTTTCTTCTTTTTTTTGTTTTTTTTTTGCATTTCTTTTTTTGCTTATTCTTTTTTCTTCTTTTTTTTTGATTTTTTGATCTTTTTCTTGTAACTAAAAAATAAATTCCAAGCAAAAGTTTGGTCTAGATGCAACACCGTCGAATAGGTAAGACCTAAAGAGGATTTGATCTACTACATCACTGACGGAAAGACTAGATCAGCAAAATGTGAGACCCGCTACACCACCGACGGAGAGGTAGGGCCGAATGGAAAATCTGATCTGCAACACCACCGACGGAGGCAAGATCTGGATAGATTTGATCTGCTACACCACTGTCGGAGGGACTAGATCAACAAAATATGAGACAGCTATACCACTGACGGAGAGACAAGATCCGAATGAAAATTTTGATTTACAACACCACCGACGGAGGCAAGATCTGGATAGGATTTGATCTGCTACACCACTGCAGGAGAGACTAGATTAGTAAAATGTGAGACCCGCTACACCACTGACGGAGATACATGACCGAATGGAAAATCTGATTTGCAACACCACCGACGGAGGCAAGATCTGGATAGGATTTGATATGCTACACCACTACCTGAGAGACTAGATCAGCAAAATGTTGGATTTGTTTGGATTATCGATCTGGTCCACCATTGTCGTGATGTAGACAAGAATGAAAATGAAAAAATCATTAGTTAGTATTTGTTCAAAAATTTTGTCACTGATACCTTTTATTTTAAAAATTTAAGCATTTTTTCGCATTTTTGGCCTTCTTCATGGCTAGAGGTTGGCAGTTGTGTTGTTGCCCCCATGGCTGGGGTTCTTCAGTCTCTTCCCTAGACATGTTATGTACAAGCAAGATTATACGAATGTATCTAATTTTATGTCTAAATGCATGTGTCTACCATAAATGCATGGTGATTTTGGTGTATGCACTTAATCTAAATGTATGACGTATGCAAAAATGATTCCATGCAAGATAAATGCAACTACATGCATGAATGTGACATGATTTTTTTCGATCCTCAAAAAGATGCCCTTGACTCCTCACTGGTCCCGTCAGGATCTTGGTTTTTTCATACGGCGGTGCCCCGACTTTGTCTTGGGTTCGATTAGCTTTCATCTGATTGGATGCCCCAAAATTTTGTTCATTACATGACATCATATGACACTGCTCTTGAATTTGACACTTTGAGTGTGGATTCTGTTGCCCCTTAAGTTGGGTTCATAAATTGTGTTGGTTTATGGTAGCTCATTATTTTTTGGATTGTGTGCAGTTTTACAGACTGTGGTCAATGTAAACATTTCAGGGGTGCAAGAGTTTGACTCGGCAATGAAGGCTGGACCTTGGCAAAGAATGCCCCTAGATTGAGGCTTGTTAGAGGCATAATGTTTGTAAAAGATGTGGGGGTGCTTTTGGACATGCCCCAAGACCAAACTTTTGTAAGAGGCTCTGTAAGGTGCTAGATCGACCAACTTCGTTGTATTTAATGGGGCAACCCGAGGACCGACTTTAAAATTTTCAAAATGTATGCATGTAAATGAGAGGTGCATGTCTTAGATGCGAAAGTACTGATTCAAAAATAGTTCTCGTGGCACAACTTCCGAACTTACGGGATTCATTTGTAACTTTGAATATTGCGTCGATATCTAGAGTATTAGATTTTCTCCCGATGATAATTTTTAAATTGAGAACTAGTCGTGAATCGGCATTTCATACTGGTAAAATGCAAAAATTAAAGTGTTATGATATGCCATGCAGTGAATGCCAAAATGAACAGATATGATGCGATCACAAAAATGGGTCAATTTGAAATTAGAATAATCAAATGAATAAATTAAAATAGGGTAAAAATGAAAGATTTCTGCTCGGGCAAACCACTTGAACCAACACCTTCATGTAGTGCAAATGCAATGATGTATGCAAAAGAAGAAAGCAAAGAGGAAAACGAGTCAGTACCGAATAAAATAAATAAACAAATAAAAGGGCAAAACAAACAAAACAAACTTATTTACATCCCGTCTAAAACACCTAGGTTATCCGCATCGCTCTAAAATGGTGGGTTTCTATATGTTCTCTACATGCAGTTTTGGTGCTAAAAGGTACCCAAATTGTCCTTGTTGTCCCCTACTAAGAGTAGCAAGGCTCCCGGTCATCACCCATTATAGGCTCATTTCAACCGAGTTCAATTTAGGGGGATCCATTCGCTTATGCCTGCACGAAAGAACGATATCCTTACGAAAGCATAAGGTACTCGAGCCCCGAAGGTACTTGCTAGGCCTACACAGAAGAACGATATCCTCACGAAAGCATTAGCGTTTTCCCCTCACTTAAAAGGACGAGTTTATATGCCAAATTTTAAATGCGTTAAAATAAACGCGCAATTATAACTGGATGTTACTTTAATAGTGACTTTAATTCGGAATTTCCAATATTAGTAAAGCGGTAATTATTTGAAAAAAGCTCGACTCTCTTATTTTTTGAAAAAAAACAAAAATGTCCCCAGCGGAGTCGCCATCTGTAGCGTTCTAAAAAACGTGTTTTTATTTTGTTTTACTTTATTTTGAAAATAATGTCTTCCGCGTGGAGTTTTATAAAACCCATGTTTTATTTAAAAATAGAGTCGCCACCGACCACTCAAGGTGGACCGGACACCGTAAAAACCAGAGATTTAAAACTGATGGGTTCGGGAGTCGGTTACGGATGAGAAATGATTAGCATCCTCACACCGCCCAAAATTGGTACTTTAATAATTACCGCTTTATTAATATTAGACTTTCTGGATTAATGTGACGATTAAATTAAAATTCGGTTATATGTGCGAGTAAATTTTAAGAGCCCTGTTATCTGAGAGTAAATGCCTAACCACCATCACTACGCCTGATACTGGCCCCGTTTACGCTCGGATAAAAGGGCACCGCATTGACAAAATATATATTCGAAATGCAACTTAAAACATGACAAACATAAATAAATACATAATATACGTATTAAATACCTATATATAAAAAATTAAAATATAAAAAACTATATATATTATAATGTATATACACATATATTTAAAACTAAAAAAACATATGTTAATTTATGACATATAGAAAGAAACATGTAAAGAAAAATATATGTTATACACATTATACCTTAATATTATAGTAACTATACGATATACTTTACATAATATTAGAGCTATAGTATATTACATAATACAATAAAAATATAAATAGCATAAAGACATGAAAAACATATAATATAATATATAATACACAAAACTTATCGAATACTTATATATACATAGATTTTTTCAAAAATATAAACATGGTATAGATATATATATATATATATATAAACATATACTTAGATAAAAAGAAACATAGTATATACATATATTACTTAATAAATATAACGTATTATATATAGATACATGCTAAAAACACATACATATATATATACACACATATACACAAAGAAGCAATTATACAAGAACAAATAAAAGGAATATTACAACAAAACCACATATTAATCATATCAAAACAAAGATATACATACATACCGTACATATAGAAACAAATAAAAGACACATACGAATCATGATAAAAAAACACATATTTAGAGATGAGAAGATAAAAAAATAAAAATATTAAACAACCACCAAAAATTAATCTAAATATATTCTAACAAGATATAGAAACATATGAACATAAAAAGATATATAAAAACATGTAGGAACAAAAATAAATGAAAGGATTACTAGTAAAACATCAATTATATTAGATCATAAAAAGTGATTATACCACGAACATACACCAAAAAAATAAATACCCAAAATAAAATTAGGGGTGAATGTCGGCTCTCTCCCCCCTCTTTTTTTTCAATCTGTCGCGAGCTCCATTTTTTCCTTGTGCTTAAAATGGCCGGCCCCCTGTAAAGTGAGTGGGTTAGGGGATTTAAAAATGAAAAATGGTGAAGGGTGAGGTGGCGTGGAGTGTGGGAAAGCCCTGCATAGGGCATGGGGGTGCCGGCATGGTGAGGGAATTGAGGGGATTGCTTTGCAGGGTATGGGCGACAGGCCCTTTTTCTTTTCTTTTCTTTTTTGCTATTTGTTTTTTATTTTAAATTTGGTTTAAATAGGACAAATGGTTCGAATATAATTTGGGGCCCGGACAAAAAATGGGTATTACACGTGTGGGGAAGGATTAGCACCCCCATCATGCCCAGAAATCGATACCAAAATATTTGTTGCTTTTAATCAAAGGAAATTGTTGGAATTTGAAAAGAATTTAATTCGGTGACCTTAATTGAACGGGACTTATCAGACTGGTGGGTCCGAATTAACTGGACATTTAATTAATAAGGCTGACGATACATCAGACCCTAGATTAAACCGACATTGAATAAGCCCGACTGCCGTGTTAATTTAGGGTTCGAATCTCGTATGTCACCTTTATGCATGGTCCAAGCAGTTAAGGAATGATGTAATGACTTTGTCAAGTTTTAATTCTTTCTTGAGTCGGTAAGAATTGATTCAAATATTTGGTCAACATCCTTTAAGCTCGGACTATTGAGACCCAAATACCGAAACTGATGAATACCTCCCCCTTTTTGTAATCCAAATTAATTAACGTGCAATCAAACATTCGTGTCACATGAATGACAAAAATAGAAGATGGCAAACAAATGGCATAAAAGATAAGCACACAAGGCCCACCCCAAGGCCTAACCTAAAAAGGCCCAAATTATTGAAATTTAATTAGTGGCCTAACCGTTAATTAAGTGATTCTAATATTTAATCTTGAATTAATTAGCCCCGAATGACTAAGATCCTAACAAATTATGATACTTTATCGGGAATTTAAGCGTCAATCTAAGTTTGAAATTAATTTTTACCTAAGCCATTAAGAAACGTTCAATTAATTTAACAAATTTAGCATTTACTCTAATGAGCCAAGTGCAAATTAAAATTCATTAGATTAACTCGGACGTTGATCTAACTAAGGCCCTAAGAACCCAGATCTAGAATTAACTTAATTAATTTAGGAATCACGCCCCTATAAGACGGGCACATGATTTAAATTAATCCAATTAATCTATTTAACTTAATCTAAAGCCCAAAAAGACTAGGCCCAAAACCCAAAGCCCCGAAGCTTAACTAAGCTCAAATATCACATATGTATCACATATTGAAAATGTACATATTATACTCTTTTTACAAAAAGTATTGCATGATTCATTATAAGCACCACAAAAACCTATAATGTTTTACTTTACCCCTTTTTTTGAAACCATGTTTTCTATGTATATCTTTATAAAACATATGCTCTTTATAAAAAGAAAAATCATATCATACATTTTTTAAATAAACTACATATTCAAAGAGAAGCTACATATTATAATCATTTTCACACATACATCACACAAACACCATACATTAAAGGAAATAAAACATATGATTATCGAACAACCACATATTCAAATAATGCCCGAACCAACAGATTTAATCATAAAAACAACGAATTATTAACAGGGTACGAACTGAAATAAAAAGTATAGGATTAGGATTTTTAAACACTGGAATTTGGACTAAAACGTAGAGAAATAAAATAAAGGGACGGGACTTAAAAGAAAATGAGGATGCAATTGTAAACCGGGTAAAAGTAACAGGGACTAAAATCATGAATAAAAAAGGCGAAATTGTCTGAGGGTGCGATTATACCATGCGAGAGGACTAATAGCGGTATTTAGACCTGCGGAATGGCCAAACGTGAGATTACAGTGGGGCGGAGGTCCTTATTATGCTAATTCCCCTTTTTTAAAACGGGAAAACATTATAAAATCCTCTTTATTTCAATTCTTTTCCTCTTTCGGCAAAAAGAATCTCCCTCATGTTATATCACTCTCGTCGGTGTTCATCTGGGTTCTTGATGAACCCAGATTCTGGCGGTCATCCGCCGTCAAACCCAGAACCTGACCGTTAAACTTCCGTGCTGGCCGCCGTACGACAGAGGCCAGTGAAGTCAGAGACACCCAAAAAAACCCTAAAAATAGATCTACCTCTCCTTTTTCCGAAATCGAGAAAACCAAACAGGAAAACGAAACCCAAAGGATTACTCTGCCATCCCCGCTCTTCCGTTTCACCGTACACGACCTAGAGAGGTCGTAGGGCTTATCAACGATGGCATGGGACAGACCTATACGAAAGGAGTGGGAGAACTACGAGGGTAAGAATTACCGAAACCCTAAACTTCTATGTTTTTGTAAATGTAAATGCTCAAAGTAGAAGAGAAAAAGATTATACCTCTGAAACCTAAAGCCGATTCTGTTTTCTATTGATACTCTGAATATCCCATTTTTTGCTTGTTAGCCTTTACATTTCCTTTTAGATTGGCTTTTATAGCCAGAATTACATGAAATTTTAAAATACAGGGAAATTGCATCAATTAATCCTATTGGTTGCTGCTATTTTCTCTAAAATTGTTGTGCATCTCTGCAATTGCTGGCCTGTACCCTAATTCGTTTTGCTCCCTGACATTTGTGTTATTTGTGTTTTTGATTTTCTGCTAATCTTGTCATTTTTGTTGGATGTGATGCCGTGGCCGAGCGGTTGGAAGGGGGAGTAGCGTATATGCCAGCGTGGTGGTCGTCGTGGAGTGCAGCAGCTGCCGTGGCGTCGAGGTGGCGCTGGTGTGGCCAGTATGCGGATGGTCATGAGACCTGAAGAGGTGCGGTTGAAACGCATGCGCACATGGGCGATACCGAATGTCGCGCGTGACGCGCGTGGTGAGTTCTGGAAGTTTCCGCGTTTTAATCTGAGCCGTCAGATGAAGACTTGATCCAACGGTGGATGAATGGTTGCGCGAGGAATAAAAGGAATTAGGGTTGTTATCAGATGAAAGGGTTTTTTTGATTCGGTTGGGCCCAAAACAGGCCACTATGTAATATTTTTGGGGCTTTTGTAATGGACTGTTATATAATATATATTTGGGCTATTTTTATTTAATTTTAACACTCTTTATATTTCCAGATTTATTTTATGATAATAATAATGATAGCATAATATAAATGGTAACAACATAGTAATATAATAATAATGATACTAAGGTAGTAAGATAATACGACATTCTAATAATATCGAAATGAATAATAACGTAACAATGAGGAGAAAAAAGCATGATACTAATAACCTAAGCCCATTAAACCCTTTAGTCTTTTAATTCTTTTAACCGGGTAATATATAGCCAACACATATCTTAATATGACATAAAAATCTCTAGTGTTTTCGTTTCGGGACAAAAATTAGTGATTACATCAACGTGCCTTATTATTGTAATATGCATTTTTTTAATGTTGGTTATTGTTGGTTTTTACCTTTCATCGTCGAGCATTGGTGATGTTTGTATCTATTTTGTTTCGAGCCTTTGAGTTAGAGTTTTTAGTTTGGTAATGTTTATGATCTAGAGACGTTAGTTTTTGTGCTATTAGGAATATGTCTGAATTAAGTTGTTTACCTGAATTGTAAACTCTCATTGTATTTTTGAACTTTTTCCTCTCTTAATAAAACTAGCGTACTCGTATCGAAAAAATAATCACTTGGGGGTGAATCTTCCAAAACTAATTTTGTTGCAATGAACAACGTTCTCAAAATGTATATTATTATATTTAAATAACTCATATACGTCTATTTGATCAATCACTTAACTATAAGTTGATTATATATCTTATTAAATGATATCATATCGGAGAAATCAAAGAACAACAAATGAGATTATGAGATTTCGAACTTATAACTCTTGGGAATATATAAGAAACTTTTTATCACTAAGTCAAATTTAATACTTAATTAAGATCACAACATATTATATATATTTAAAATTTAAGTTATGTTCTGTCAAAAAAAATTAAAGTTATGTACAATATGTTGTGAATTTTAACCAAGTATTGGATTTCTTTTTAATGGTAAAACACCTTTATATGTACCCAGAGTCATGGGTTTAAAATCCTACAACCTCATTTTTTTTCCTTTGATTTTCACCAATAAGATATGCTTTAATAGAATATGTTGTAAAATTTTACCCAATATTTAGACTTGACTTAATGGTTTGTACTCCTACTTTCCAATTATCTCAGGTTTGATCTACCATGTTGCCATTTACTTCTTAAATGTTTCATCCAATCAAAAATATTTTTACTCAAAAAATATTAAATTAAATAAATTAAGTATTAAAAAAACCCTCAATCAAACTATTAGGACTAAATTGATAAAATATATAAGTAATGAGGTCAAAATGTATACTTATACCAAAATCTGTAACTACCACGACAACTACTGCGTTAATTGTTAACCACGAGTGGCTTAATTAATATTTTTAAATAGTTAAGTGATTTGATTGACAAATTAATATATTAGTGATCAAATTAGAACCTCCCACATAGTTAAATGACTAATCAAGTAGTTTACCCTTAATTAAATTATATTACAAAAATAATTTCATAAATAAAATTTTAATATATTCAACTTTCAAGTGTGCTTAATAATACTATATTAAAAATATTAATTTTCGTAATCTAATACATATTAATATATACTAAATGTTGAAAACCAATAAGTTATTCAAATAAGTATTAAATACGATTATGTCCTAATATATCATTTTGTTTGTTCAAATAAGCAAAAAAAAACTATTCGTTAATTTACCAAGCACTTCTATACAATCAGTTAATGTAATTAATTAGTTAAATCAATTAATGCAATCTACTATCAACTATCCGTTAGTTGCCAAACAATATCGATATTTAATATCGCGGTTAACATATGAATCTCTAGTGTTGTTGGTGAACTATAACAAAACACCTCATTAATATTTTAGAAAGGAAAATACTATAATACACAAGCTTATCAATTTTAGGGTTTAAATGTTTAGATTAGAGTTTAATATTTAGATGTTTAGAATTTAACATTTATAGTTAGAGTTTATGATTTAAATTTTAGAATTTAGGGTGTTAAGTTTTGGTATTTAGTTTTATATTTTAAAAAAGTTAAATAATTTATTTACACAAGTTGTATATCAAAATATAACCCTTCTTTTTTTGAATGGAAAATATAACCCTTTTAAATAGCACTGAATTAATAAATAAAATAAAAATTATTGAATGACTTATGAATAAATTAATAGATTTATTTAAATCCAATTATAATTGTTATGTTCCTATGTCCTTTCCTAAGACATAAAACTTTCTGGTTTAGGGTTCGAAATCCATATATATTGAATAAATGTGTTAGAATATATAATTCAATAAATTACTCGCACATAATTATAATTTGTTCTCGAGTGATTGAGATTGACATGCTTGTCTATATGGCATCCAACTCTGACTTGACCCGATGATTTTTTTTTCTTTGAATTTTAGATTAGGGACAGGTCGAGACGGGTTATAAAAAAATTGAGTCGAGTGAACTCGGGTTAGGTTTAAAATAAAAATTCTCCACCCCAACATAATATATATTTATTACATTTAATATTTTTATTAGTTTTTTTTTGAAAAGGTCGCATTAGTCGATTTTTTGTTAAAATATTAGGGTCGAATCAGGGTCAGATTATTCTTTCATTATGTCAGGTTGAGTATAAAATATATTAAACTCAGGGTGGGAGGAGTGGGTAAAAAATTTTAAATTTCGGTCCGAGATCGAGGAGGCCTACACCCGTTGCCTTCCCCAACTTTATTATATAATAAGTGTTCAATTATATATATATATATATATATATATATTGTTTTAGGTATCTAAAGTTATTTTTGTTAGAGTAGGTGCTTAATATTTAATTATGTTATATTTTATGAGTCTAACGTTTCATTTTATTAATGCTTTAGAGTCGTTCATTTAAAAAATTCATCTTTTAATCATTGTTTGACACATAATTTAATTTAACCGGTGTTCATTTATCTGTCCTGTTTGTTGTTTGTAGCACTCATTTTTCGTTCATCGTTTGACGTTCAACTGACACCTTATTTATTGATATGCAATGACAAGAGAGTAAGGTAATTGGTAGTGGAAATCCGAACACAAGGAGATGAACGGTAATAGTTGATTCATCGATGACAAACGAGGAATTAGAGCTTTAAGATGGATTTGGGGTTTTATGAAAAATGTGAACGTTTGAGGTATTTTTGAAGGAATTAAAGATTTTATGACATTAAAAAAACAAATGAAATTAAGAAATCTCTCATGTATTCATTAGATTTTATAATTTTTTATAACTGTTAATGAAATAAAATGAAACGCTAGATATATATTTTAACAATAAAGCTTTAAATATTTATATAACAAAAAATGTATTAACCAATTAAGGATTTGTACAAATAGTCATAACCTTTATTTCGTATAATTTTTTATTATGATAAATTTAGTCTTTAATATTTATATATTTTTATTAATTTGATCATTTCTTTTTTTTAGTTAAATTTTATTCTCAACTCTTTTAGTCAAATTGGTATATTTTAATGAAAATGTTCAGTGAGCTTTTATTCTTTTTCATTGAGCAAATATGGTTCCACGACTATTTCATTAATAACGTGGTATAATGTCGCATCATCAAATAATTTTAAAATTATTAAAATATTTTTAAAAAAGAACTTATTGTAAAATATTATAAAGCGACTAATATTGTTATTTTAATAAAATAAGAGTAAAATATTTAAATTATTACTTACTTTTGTTTTTGAATTTATTTTGGTCATTAAAATTTTAAAACGATCAATTTACTTATTAAATTTATTTTTTAATATATTTTAATCATTTTAAATTATTTTATTATTATTTTGATATGATGTAGCATATTTTATTATTATTAAATATAAAAATTAATTTAAAATAAAATAAATTATATTTTATTTATTATTAGATAAAAAATAAAAACATAACCCTAGAACCCATCCTGTTTATCACTGTCATTACTTCCCAGGCCACCACTCCCTCCGCTGCCAACGGCGCCATCACCCTCCACTCTTCACTCTTCACTGAGGCTTCAGCATCATCTTCATCAATTGTTCGGAACATAAATTCGAGATCGAATAGGGAAAAATTTTATTTCCATTTTTAGGGAATTGGACGAGGGGCCTTTTCATCAAGCTTCCCCATTCGAATGCTGCTCCCGTGAGCATAAAAAGAAAAGAAACAATCACAAAGATAACCATCTAAAAATGTTGTCCAGCACTATAATGGTTGCTTGAGACTTGATGTTAATGAAGGGAAAATAAAGAGGCTTTCTGGAGTTTCGATTTCTCATGCGCTCACCCTATCCTGCTTATCGTTACATCCAGGCTTATCATTCAACCTGTTTCAAGAATGAATACGAGAAGTTCCCATGTTTAAGCCGAGCAGCAAGTAAAGCTCTACTGCTTGAACCGTATTCAGTTCGTTGAAAACAAACTTGAAGGTTTCGCCACGACGGTGGGTGAAGGCACCGTCGGCGGCGGAAGGAGTGGTGGCCTGGAAAGTAATGCCACTGATAAACGAGATGGGTTTTGGGTTTGATTTTTATTTTTGTATTTAATAATAAATAAAATATAATTTGTTTTTATTTTAAATTAGTTTTTATATTTAATAATAATAAAATATTTCACGTTATATTAAAATATTAATAAAATATCTAAAATATTTAAAATAAGTTAAAAAATAAAGTTTAGTGATTAAATTAATTGTTTTAAAAATGGTAAACTACAACGGAAGTCACTCAATTATAGAAAAAATTACATATGAGACACCCAATTATTAAAAGTTACATTTTGGTCAGTCAATTATGGGTAAGATTATATTTAGGCCACCCTTTATATTTAAAAAATACATTAATTTTATTATTTTTTCTTCCAAATCACTTGAATACTTTGGTTAACACTAGGGTACTTCATTTGAAATCATTAATTAATCTAATACATAAATTGATATATTTTTTAAATATGAAAGGTGGCCCAAATATAATCTTTCCCATAATTGAGTGACCCAAGTGTAACTTTTTAAAATTGGGTAACCCAAATGTAAAATTTCTTATAATTGAGTGACCCAAATGTAACCTTTAATAATTGGGTGATCTAAATGTAACTTTACCCATAATTGAGTGGTCTATATTATAGTTTACCATTTTAAAAATTCAATAACTAAAAACAAAGTTAAGCGATGATTTAGGTATTTTACCTATAAAATAATATAATAATTAATTCCATGGTCAACTTTCCTTCAGATATGAAAATATAATCCAATATATTAGATGCACCGGCACCCATTATTTAATTGGGAGGGCACATGAAGGTTTGACTTCAACAATCTGTTGGTGGATTCGCCAGCAGGTTTACAACTAAGCCGAATCCATTGTTTCCTGTTTGTTCATTGGCTTTGAATCACTTCTCATTTCTCTATAAATCCTCAACCAAACCTTCTCTTCCTCTTACAGGATCCAACAAAGTCTCCTTTTCCATCCGATTTGATCCCCGACATCCTTTGTCGGCTTCCGGTGAAGACGCTCCTCCGCTTCAAATGTGTGTCCAAGTCATGGTGTTCCCTCATTGATGATCCGCATTTCGCCAAACTCCATCTCGAACACCCCTTGAAAACCAGCACCAACGTCAAGCTCTTCCTTGATAATTGTATCGAATGTGACGACAAGGCTTATGTGGTGGATTTCGACTCTCTCGATGACTTGTGTAATCACTAATTTTGTCCGGGGAAAACCCGCCTTTTTGTTTCACTTTAGTTACAAATTTCAAGTTTTAACAATGTTCACTCATAGTAATATATCATCAAAGTTCAGGACATAAAAAGACACCATTAAAATTTTAAACACAAATATTTAACTAACATAAAACAAATATAAGGTAAATAAAACTCCAACAAATTAATACATCACAAGTCACAAAATAATTTAATAAATATATATATATAAATAACTTAATAACGGTTAACCTATAGGTTAATCGTCTGTCAAAATTCATAACCATAACCATTAACCATCATTTTAGTGGTTTGGTTAACCGAAATCGTTTAATCTTAATGGTTCGGTTAATTAACCTATAAAATGTAACGGTTATACTGATTAACGGTTATGGTTAATTATACACACCCTTACCCTAAAGTGTCTTACCTTAGCGTTAGAGGTGTGCAAAAAAATTTGATCCGACCGATTTAATCCGTTTATCTAATCTGTTTTTTTATTTTTCAGATAATTCAGATCCGATATTTGAAAATTTTGGATCGGATACGGATAGTTATTTCACATTCAGATCGGATATCCGATTATCCAATATCCGAAAATTCAAAATTTTTTATAGATATGAATCTTGTTATATTCGATATTTTTACTTGTTATATATGAAAATTTGAAATTTCTATTGATAAAACTCTTGTTATATTCAATAGTTTGTTGATTGCTATATTCGAAAACCCAAATTTTTTATGGATAGGTCCGCCAAATTAAAAAAATACTTAAATTAAGTCATAAATTCGGATATCCAAGTATCCGAAAATCCGATATTCAAAATTTTGAATATCCAATCAATTCAAATAGGATATAAATCGTTAAATTCTCAATCCAAAAATTTCGAATATCTAAATTTTAAATCAGATCGGATATTTGAAATGCACATCCCCTAGCCAGCATGTCCCAAGTTACTCTCCTACTACATAGGATGACAAGTGTAGGGTGATTTTTTTTTATAAAAGGAAAATATCATTACGAAAAGAATAGTACAACAACGACCTCAGGTTGATAGGCACATGGACTGGCTAATCACTTGGGCACACGTTAGCACTAACAGCTTTAGCGACCCAATTAGCAACTCATTACAGACACGGGAAATAAACCGAACATCACAATGTGAGAACTTAGGAAGGAGAGTTAAAATATCATCTTCGATTGTCGAAGAATTCAACGCAGTCGACTTTCTTGAATTAATCCGATCAACCACACTTTGGTTGTCACTCTCGAAAATCACACGATCAAGTCCCTTGCTCAAGGTCAAGATGATGCCAACCCTTAAAGCATACGCTTTTGCGGTAGATGCTAAAGGGGTTTAAAAGAAACGGAGTCCCCATAAACAATTGAACCAGTCAAATCTCTCACCACCACATCAACTGTAGTGATTCCATATTTTGCATAGAAAGTAGCATTGCGGTTCACTTTTAGAGACCCAAGGTCAGGCAGAAGCCAACAGAGAAAAGATTCAGTCCCAGCCGCAGTCGGCTCCTTCACACTAGTGTGCGATGAAACCTTACTTCCCTGGCCAGTTGCTTCTGAATACTATGAAAGCGCTTTGTAATAACTCATTTTTATCTGGTCTGTAAATACATATTAGTATAATTATTAGTATATTAGCGTTGCATGTATACATTGTATTATATTATGCTATATGTTTATTATGTGCATGAGTGTTATTAATATATGTAAAGTGTGTAGTGTGTGCATGTATATTATAAACTATGTATGTATACGTATTAATAAGTAATACGGTGTATGTGTCACGCGTGTATCTATATTTAGTACGAGCGTATTTATTTTTACGGATAATGTGTGTAGATGTTATGTTAATTATGTGTATGATTATATATGTATGTATGCTAGTATGTTATATTAATTAATGTTTGCATAGGTACATATGTATGTATTATCGTATGTATATTATTATTATTAATTGTTGTTATAACTAATATTAATGTTATTATTATTGGGCTAATATAAGATGAAATCCAAAAACATATTAAACCCCAAATGGATAAATTGCCAGTCCAAGTCCATTACAGGTCTGAAATTATTAATATTATTACAAGGCCCGATTGGCCCAAACCCAAAACCCTATTCAACTCTAATTATTTTTGTGCAGATAATTATGGGTCGTTGGATCAAGATCTGATCCAACGGTCACGATCAAGGAAGGATAAAATATCTAGCCAGCCGCGTGCACAACACGTCTGGACGGTTCGAGTGCCACGCGCGGACTCTTCGATATCTCACGCGTGCGTGAGTCCCACGCGCTATAACCCCTCGACTGCTGAGCCCCACGTGTCACGATCTGGAGCCGTTTCACCGATCGAGGTTTCATCTGGGCCGATCATCCTTCAAGCCAGCCCGACCGTTAGATCTGATCTGATCCAACGGCCGAGAACGCCTCTGGCCGAAGACAACTCCCCCACACCGTCACCATGCTTCCACCATGCCGGTCTCCAACCACCGCATTCAGACATATCAGAACACAAAAAAAGAGAGATTATGTCAGTATTAGTTCAGATCTGAAAAATAAATTATATTACTTGTTACCAAACCAAAGAGACAGGCATATATGTATGAACAAGTAATTGTAAGTCAGCCAGGTTGTAATCGAAAAGAAAAAATACAAAAAAACCAGTCTTCAGTGGTAATACTCTTCTCTTTTCTTACTTTGTTGCATGCATACAAAAAATATACGTAGTAATAACAAAAATGGGGTTTAGAGTTATTACCTTCGTTCGTCTGTGGATCTCCCCTCACCAGTGACAAGCCTCTTCGGCTTTCCCAGGCCGAATATGGTGAACTGAAGGGAGTGGGAGACCCCTTTTGGTTTCGTTTTGGGTCGAATACAAACAAAAAAGGGGTTTTTTCGTTTCGTATTTCTTAGATCTAGGACGAATAGGGGCTTTTTCTCCAAATCCAAGTTCGGATTCGAGTTGAGGGTAAGGCAAGGTTCATTTTGGTGCTTTTTTTGGCTCGCCGGCGGCGGTCTGCCACCGGTTTCTGGGTTCATCAGGGGATGAGTTGAGAGCAAAGAGAGGGGGAGAGTTATTATTGAAACAGATCAAAACGAAAATTTGATTCTGGGCCAAAAAAATGCGTTTTATAGGTGTTTTTATTTTATGAAATGGTGAAATTGCGTAATAAATCCTCCCGCGTTTTTGATATTTTCGTTTCTGTCTCGCCGCAAGGGATATTTACAACTCTGGTCCCCCTTGTATTTCGAAATCTTGCAATCCAGTCCCTAAATTAAAATGAATCAGTTTTTAAATGGTAAAATTACCCCTTTAACCATCCCGCGTTTTTGGATTTTTCACTTCAAGCCTGCCCCTTGGTCCAATTACAGTTTTGGTCCTTTTAGGTTCTGTTTAGTTTGCAATTTCGTCCCTAAATCGCATGTTATTGTCCTTTAATTTCTGCTACTGATGTTTATTTCTTTTCATTTCAGTCTTGTTTCAATGCAAATATTCATGTTAGTTTATTATAATCGTGTATGTTGATGTAGCCTTTTGTTTTATCATATGTCCCTCGTATATGCTTTATATTTTATGTTGACATGTATATGTGTGTTAAGTTTATGACGATTATGTATCTCCATGTATTTGTTCTGTTTTTCGTATCACGCATATTATACTGATATCTGAATTGACTCGAACACGATCTGTTTTATATTTCGGTATGTATTGCATGTTTTTCTTGGCTCTTAGGCTATGTGTCAGTATAGTTTCTTGGTCATGTATAATGCTATATTTTACGTATGTTATAATATGTTTTATTGTAATATGTACATCTTTGTAATATGTGTTTGTGCTCCATGCCTTGTAATTATGACATGTTAGGTTCATTTTTAGTCATGATGAGGGATAATTTGTATGTATGTATGTATGTTTTAGATTAGTATTTTATTTAAGTTCTGTCAATAGTTCATTATGTGAATATTTACTGTCTTTAAATTATTTTCCATGTTTTATATTTTGCTCGTTAAGTTTGCATAATGAGATATATAAATTGTCAATGCAGTGCCCTTTTATCCGAGCGTAAACGGGGCCAGTATCAGGCGTAGTGATAGTGGTTGGGCGTTTACTCTCGGATAACGGGGCCCTTAAAATTTATTCGCAATTATACCCGAATTTTAAATTAATCGTCACTTTAATCCGGAAAATTTAATCTTAATAAAGCGGTAATTATTAAAGTACCAATTTTGGGCGGTGTGGGGGTGCTAATCCTTCCCCATCTGTAACCGACTCCCGAACCCAATAGTTTTCAAATCTCTAGTTTTATGGTGTCCGGCCTACCTAAGTGGCCGGTGGCGACTCCAATTTTTAAATAAAATGCGGGTTTTTCTAACTCCACGCGGAAGAAAATATTTTCAAAAAATAAAAACCAACATCCGTTTTAGCGAAAAAGAGACATTGCTACAGATGGCGACTCCGCTGATGACTATTTTTGTTTTTAACAAAATAAAGAGAGTCAAGCCTTTTCAAATAATTACCGCTTTAATAATATTAGAAGTTCTGGATTAAAGTGACTATTAAATTAATATTCGGTTGTAATTGCGCGTTTATTTTAACGCATTTAAAATTTGGCATATAAACCCGTTTTTAAGTGGGGGAAAACGCTAATGCTTTCGTAGAGATATCGTTCTCCCGTGTAGGCCTAGCAAGTACCTTCGGGGCTCGAGTACCTTATGCTTTCGTAAGGATATCGTTCCTTCGTGCAGGCATAAGCGAATGGGTCCCCCTGAATTGAACCCGGTTGAAAGGAGCCTATAATGGGTGATGATCGGGGGCCTTGCTACTCTTAGTAGAGGACAACAAGGACAATTCGGGTACCTCTTAGCACCAACACTGCATGTAGAGAATATATAGAAACCCACCCTTTTAGAGCCATGCAGATAACCTTAGGTGTTTTAGACGGGATAAATAGGTTTTTTTTGTTTTTGTTTGTTTACCTTATTTAATTTGTCCTTTTATTTGTGTATTTATTAATTCTATCCGGTACTGACTTGTTTCCTTTTTTGCTATTTTTTTCATGCATTATTACATTCGCATTACATAAAGGTACTGGATCAAGTGGTTTACCCGATCAGAAAGTCTTCCACCATGGAAAAAAGGTGTCTTAGAAAAGAGGAACTCAACTTGTCTGTTAGACATTGGTCAGAAGTCAGCCAGAAGGCCCAAGGGGACAGTTTACCAAGTGAACGCGTGATAGCCGGGTACACCTATGTGAGTCTTCAACAGAACAATTTAGGGGATGTTCAAAGTATCTGGGAAGAATGGGACCAAAGATTACAAGAAAGGTCTCGTGATAGTTATGGTGACATTGCACAATTGATGTACATCCGGGTCAACCAGCCCCTACTCCGAGCCATTTTTCAGTTCTGGAATCCTGCCTTTTGTTGCTTCACCTTCAATGGACAGGACATGATGCCCACAGTAGAAGAATACACCGCTCTTCTTAATTATAAAAATGTTCAGGAAGATTGGATCTACGCAAAACCTCCGAGGAATCAGAATTACACTTCCAAGCTCAAAACCTTTACCGGAATGAGCGACGATTGGGTCAATGGCTTGATCCGACTTCGAGGAGATAGTACAGTATTCGCATGGGAAAACATTCGAGACATCCTACCTGCACATCCGGATGAGGAGAAAAAGTTAGACATGCTTGCCTTGGGAATATATGGATTGGTGATCTTTCCAAGAATTCTGGGAAACATTGATGTGGCCATTCTAGATTTGTTTGAGCGGATAAAACGACGAGCAAACCCAGTACCAGCTATTTTGGCCGAGACCTTTATTTCTCTAAATGCCAGTCGGAAGCACGAAGAAGGGCATTTTCGAGGATGCGCACAACTGTTACAGGTATGGATTCAGAGCCACATGTGGAAGACACCGACGAGGGTTCTACCAGGAATATCCTTCCAAGATTTTTCGCCTTTACGGGAATACCTAACAAAAGAGTGGCGAGAGGACTTGAAAACAAGAAAATGGGCCGGTTTCTTCAGGAATATCCAAGGCGAGGACCTAGTATGGAGGGTCTCGTGGCTCGGTAGAGTTAATTACTTTTTATATAGTTGTGGTGATTTCAATTGGCTGATGATGTTGGGACTACATGGAGGGATTGCTTGTGCCCCACTTCTGGTGTCCCGACAATTCAGATCGCGACAGTTCATTCCCAACACCGCCGGGTTAAGTCGAACTGAATTTTTTTTCAAAGGGGAGTTCAAAGAGAAAGTTCAGACTATCATGAGGGCTTGAGACCATTGTTACCGGATTAGGGTGGAAGGAGACACCGAGTACATGACCACCCCAGACTACGATCTTTGGAGACGTTTGAGGGTAAATGATATGATTCCCGAATCTGATCAAGGACCAGCAGTGTCACTATAAGAGCTTACAAGGGTGACACCGTCTGAAGCTGACATCTTTAGGAATGAACTCGAAGAAATTAAAAAGAAAATAGACATCCAACAGACTCAACATGCGAGCGAGCTCTATAAGGCAAGCTTAGAGGTTGATGAACGGGACGGGATCATTAGGCAGTTGAAGAAATTAAATGCAGATTTGAGCGACAAGAATGCTCTTTATCAAAAAGATGCCCTTCTACTATAAGCAAAAATACAAAAGGCCGGCCGGAGTCAATTCATAGCTGTGGAGAGAGAAAGAATGAATGGCATCCGTTTGGTGGAAGAAGAATGAGAAATCAATAAGAGAGCGATCGAGAAAGAGATAGAAAGCTGGCGGTTGGCTATGGAGGAACAAAAACGGTCCTCCAAGAAGGTCATTGACCAAGAAAAGGAAAGACTCAGGCAAGAAATCAGCAAGGAAAAACAAGCAGTCAATCATGAGAAGGAAAACGTCGCCGTATGGAAAAGGAAGTCCATGAGTAGCCGAAATAGACTGTTAGAGATGCAAAAATTGTACGATGACACTATTCAAACTCTGGGGCAAAGCCAAAGTCAGAATGGCGAATTAAAAGGAAAAGTGGCGGAAGTTGAACACTCCATTCGAATATACTGCCAGAGAAATGGTTTCACTGAGCTACAAGAAAGAGAGCGCGAAGTAAGCATGTTACGAGCACGAATTAAGTCCCTCGAGGCAACTGTTGAGGATTACAAGGAAAGAATTAGTGTGTTCGAGGAGGCTGCAGCTGGAGGGGACACCTATTGGCAAAAGAGACTGCGTGACGCTGCCCGGATGGTACAGGATAGGGACCAGTATTACACAAACTTGATGATGGACATACAACGAGTCGCCAGGCATGTGAATGATTTGGCTATCGAGGCCGAAACACTCTGACCTTTCATAGTCCCGGAAATGGAAGAAGCTCCCAGTTTCCTCAAGTTGCTTAGGGCAATTGGAAAATTAGGAGATAGAGCTAGGGCTTATCTATAGGGCTTTGTGTTGTATTTAGCTCTTTTGTATTAGGAATCTTCATTTTGTAATACGAACTCTGTTGTAATTTAGACCCTTTAATTCCCGTGGAAGTAGTTCAAAAGGGTGATTACCAGCGGAATCAGTACCTTATCTGCATACATTCTCGCATTTGCATCATGACATTCGCATCATTATACATGCATTTATCTTTCTTGCAACCATATTAATGCTGTGAATATTGTTTCAGAGTGTGTGTGTGAAAATAAAAGCTAACCCGCAATCATTCATCACCCATACCTTACCCGGTTACAAAGCAAGCTCATGGAAGACAGGATAATCAGTCTATAAAAGGGACAAAAAGAGCTCGAGGCTAGGCTTGAAGAGACTCAAAGAAGCCTCAGTGACCAGATTGCGCAGTCGCAAGCATCTATAGTATCCGACATAACCGTATTGTTGGCTAAGAGTCTTGGAAAAAGAGTGGAAGGAGAAACCGTTCAAGAACCAGAGGGTACCCCAGTTCACTATAAGGTTCAACCAACTGCACCAAACCCGACTAGAAAGGTGTATATCGACCCTGCAGGAATGTCGTCTAGTTTTCAAATCGGGATACCTGAAACTCAACCCCTCGACGCTGAAGCACTCTATGAAGAGGAAGTGCCAGACCTGAACATGGTTGAAAGGATCAGGACCGAGGTAGAGAAAAAGTGGGAGGAGAGGTTTCGCCTCATGGAGGAAAAATTTAAAACGTTACAATCTATGGAAGAATCAGTAAATGACGCTAGCGACTTAAGTCTGGTGTCCGATCTTATCCTACCGCCAAAATTTAAAACGCCAGAGTTCGACAAATACGATGGAACCACGTGTCCTTCCGCACACATAACAATGTACTGTCGAAAGATGGTGGCCTACCTTAAGGACGAAAAGCTACTGATCCATTGTTTCCAGGACAGCCTAACTGGAGCGACGTTACGGTGGTACACCCAGTTGAGCAAGGCAAATGTTAAGACATGGAATGATCTGTCAAGAGCATTTACTGAGCAATATAAGCATGTAACAGATATGACCCCCAGTAGAATTATGTTGGAAAATATGGGGCAGAAGTCTAACGAAAGCCTGTGGCAATACGCCCAAAGGTGGCGGGAAGTGACCGCCCAAATTCAGCCACCTCTCCCGGAACATGAAATTACGCCGTTATTTGTTAATACTCTGAAAGGGGCACTCTTTGATCGCCTCATTAATAACACAACGCAGTGCTTTGCTGACTTAATCAGGACTGGGGAGTCCCTTGAATTGCCAATTAAGAGTGGTAGAATTGATGGCGGGGAAGGGTCTCGGAAATATAGCAAGAGGAATGAAGTAAACGCCACCAACACTTATACCACCCTGAAGAACTTCACAGTCTCACAGCCACAAGCACCTGTGGAAAAAACACAAAACTCGAATCAAAGAGAGGAGAGAATCTCCAGAAAAGAGAAAAAGAGGAGAACTTTCACTCCCCTACTTGTTTCGTACTCGGAACTTTATTCCCAGTTGTATGAAGCAGACCTGGTCCGTCCATACATCGTTACTCCTGTCAATCCGCCCTTCCCTTCTTGGTATAATCTGAACACACATTGCGACTATCACGGCGGTACCCCTGGACATCCCATTGAGAACTGCCTTGCCTTCAAAAAACTTGTGCAGAATTTAATCGATTCTGGGATATTGAAGTTTGAAGAACCAAGTGTAGCTACTAACCCGCTACCTAATCATGGGAGCAGAGGAGTAAATGTTATTGAAGAATACTTTACCATGAGGATTAAGGATGATGTGTCAGAAATCAAATCTCCTTTACGGTGGGTATTTCAACAGTTATACATGGCTCGTGTGATCGACAAAGGCATGATAACAAGGCAGAAGGGATGTTGAGTGTATTGCGAATTCCACCAGAATGAAGGACATGACATCCAAGAGTGCGATGAGTTCAAGAGATTGGTACAGCAATTAATGAATGAAAAGCAAATAGAATTCTTCGAGGAGCCCGTGGGGAAGAAGGGGTTAGACGTACATATGACGGAGAGCCCCAAATCTAAATACGGGAAGGATAGACCTTTTATCATCTCTCCCTAGCCAGGGAATGCAGGTGCCTCCCAAGGAGAAACCAACAAGATAAGTCTCAGGATCGTCATTTCAGCACCATCCCCATTCCCATTCAAGGATATGCGGCAAACTCCCTGGAATTATGCTGTAAATGTGACCACGCCAGAAAAACTAGAACATGGTCAGGTAAAAGAGCCTACGCTAAAAGACCAACAAAGCCAGAGCGATGTAAACGTTGGTGAGGCAGGCCATTTCACAAGGAGCGGCAGATGTTATTCCTCTGATACTTTGAAAGCAGCTGAAACAGATAAGGGGAAGAATACAGCAGTTAGCCCCACGTAGATATTTGGAGAAGAACCTCCCCCAAAGATGAATGACTGAGGCCCAAGCCAAAGAATTTCTGAAGTTCTTGAGACATAGCGAGTACAATGTAGTGGAACAACTACGAAAGCAACCGGCCAGGATCACAGTACTGGAATTACTCTTAAGTTCAGAAAAGCACCGGGAGACGCTATTAAAAGTACTAAATCAAACTTTTGTGCCCAGGATATTTCTATGACAAATCTGGACAGGATAGTGGGGCATATCACTGCCTATAATCATATAACATTCAGTGATGATGAGATCCCTGAGGGAGGAATGGGGTCCACCAAAGCCCTTAACATCACAACCCACTGCAAAGGGTATGTAGTACATGGCGTACTGATTGACAACGGGTCAGCATTGAACGTCTTGCCTATGGTGACCCTGCAAAAACTACCAATAGATGGTTCTCACCTAAAGCCCTGCCACAATTCGGTAAGAGCCTTTGATGGTACGCAAAGAGGAACAATGGGGAAAATTGAGGTGCCCCTATTGATCGGACCAACTGAATATGTGATCGATTTTATGGTGATGGACATAAAACCATCTTACAGCTGCTTATTGGGAAGACCATGGATCCACTCCGCAGGAGTTATCCCCTCATCATTGCATCAGAAATTAAAATTTGTAGTCGAAGGTAAATTGGTCACAGTAGAGGCTGAGCAGGAAATTGTTGCTTCCGTGACATCAGACGCCTCCTATATTCAAAATGATGAAGATGTTGCAGAATGCTCGTTCCGAGCATTGGAACTAGTGAATGCCACGTTCGTTTCGGAGGGAAGTCGGATCCCCTTCCCTAGGTTATCTAATTGTACCAAGATGACCGTCGCAGAAACTTTGGGCCGAGGAGCCAAAGTAGGAAAGGGGCTGGGGAAGAAATTACAAGGAAACCTAAGAGCCAAGAATATGATAACCAAGAAGGATCATTTTGGGATGGGTTACCAACCAAGTGTCCAACAGAGAAAAGAGGAATACAAGAGAAAGAAAGAGCAAAGAAAAGCCAGATTTAAAGGAGAAGACATTCCGTGGAGACCAATGTTCTTTCCTAGTTTAAAAACCACTTTTGTCTCCGGAGGATTCTACCAGCCAGGTCAAGAGGTTGAAGAGGCAATGAAGGAAAATGACGTACTCAACCAGGAGGAGACATTCAATGAATCATTTGAAGGGATATACATCAACATGATAGATGGAAAAGACCGAGGCAGCAAAATGTTGACCAACATCCGCCCCTGCCATCCCGGGGAAACACTCGATAACTGGAGCTCCATTGATCTACCTGTGGTTTTTAGGAATAGATCAGAGTAATGCTCCGAATCAACTTTTTGTTTTGCCTGTAAACAATGGGGATCTCTTGTATAGGGCACCTATGTTAACTTTTTGATTGAAATGAAAATATCCCCACTTTCCTGAATGACCAAAGTTTCATTTATTTCATTCATGCATTCTTCATGTTCATTCCCTTCATATAAAGCCGTCTCCTTCCCAATACAATTCATTCTCATTTAATGCAGGTCGCTCATGATTGACGATATGAATGATACCGGATCCAATCCTGGAGTGAATTTTGAATGCCCTGAGGTCTCAGAGGGAATTGAGGAAGGATATGATGAGATAGAAGGTGAGGTCCCGAAAGAGTTAAAGAGAATGGTGGCCAACGAAGAAAGGCAGATCATGCCCCACCAAGAAGAAACAGAAGTTGTAAACTTGGGGACTGAAGAGGAGAGAAAAGAAATAAAAGTAGGAACGATGATTTCCTCAAAAACCAAGCATGAACTGGTAACCCTACTTCAGGAATTCAAGGATGTCTTCGCCTGGACTTATCAAGATATGCCAGGGTTGAATACCGATATAGTGGTGTACAAATTGCCAACAAAACCATAGTGCAAACCAATACAGCAAAAACTTCGGAGAATGAGACCAGATATGTTGTTAAAGATCCGAGAGGAAGTAAAAAAACAGTTTGATGTTGGGTTCTTGGAGGTAGCCAAATACCCCGAATGGGTTGCAAACATTGTACCGGTACCAAAGAAGGACGGGAAAGTTCGTATGTGTGTAGATTATAGGGATCTAAACCGAGCCAGCCCTAAAGACAACTTCTCCTTACCACATATTGACACGCTGGTTGACAACACTGCAGGACACTCATGGTTTTCATTCATGGACGGCTTCTCAGGGTACAATCAGATAAAGATGGACTCTAACGACATGGAGAAAACTACGTTCATAAACATGTGGGGCACTTTTTGTTATCGGGTGATGCCGTTTGGGCTAAAGAACGTAGGGGCAACATACCAAAGAGCAATGGTGACTCTTTTCCATGACATGATGCACAAAGAAACCTCTGATACCATGATATAATATGACAAGAACGGAGTAATATTGAGAAAATTAGGAGAATAACCTCAAGCCAATGAACCTTGATCTTATTGAAAGCAATCGTACATCCTTATATAGCCAAGTCTGAGATTTGATTCTTTGATAACTAATCCTATAATTGCAACTAACAACCTATTAACAGCTTTACAATATAACAGTAATTAACAGCCTACTAACAGCTTCACAACAACTTTATAGCTCTAACACACTTCCTAGCTTCACAACAACCTATGAACATACTTCAATATCATTCATGTGCTCTTCCCTTTATCGATGATGAACATACTTCAATATCCTTCCTGTCCTTTATATCAAAATCTTTCAACAATTTATAGATAGAATTAACACAATGGTATTTTTCTGAACAACTTCTTCAAAGTGTTGATTTCTCCTTTAAAACTAAAACTTGCTATGGGTGAACATTTTGTGCTAATAGAACCTCCATTGGGGGGAACCAACACTCTACTCAAGGGTCTTTTGTCCCTTGACCTAAGATTAAAATCCAATCATTTGATGGACTCAATTCCAGGGGCTGGGCAAAGAAGTGTGAAAAATAATTTTCTATTTTTAGTGTGCCCGAGTTATAGAAATCAAAAATTACATCTATGTATATTTAGTGGGTAAGGCAGAAACGTGGTTTGATAGATACATTATGCAAAAAATAGAATTACGTGGCATTAATTTTGTTGCCAACTTGAGCCATAGATTTTGTGACAAGACTCACATATATTATCGAAGAATTTAACAAGCTATTTTAGACTGTTAGTGTAGAAGAATATCATGAGAAGTTTGAAGAGCTGAAGCCCTTTATGTTGCAGCAATACCATCACTTAGAGAAATCTTATTTTGTTTCTAAATTTATTAGTGGGCTAAAGGAGGAGCATAAACATAAGGTGTCCGAGTTACAAAAAATGGAAATTGCATCTATGTATTTAGTGAGTAACACATAAACATAGTTTGATAGATATATTATGCAAAAATATAATTAAATGGAATGAATTTGTTGTTAACGTGAGTCATAGATTTTGTGACAAGACTCACAGACATTATCGAAGAATTTAACAAGCTATTTCAAAATGCCAATGTAAAAGAATATCTGGAAAAATTTGAAAAGCTGAAGCCTTTTATGTTACAGCAATACCATCACTTAGAGGAATCTTACTTTGTCTCTAATTTTATTAGTGGGCTAAAGGAGGAGCTTAAACATAAGGTTAAATTTCATGAACCAACATTTTTATGTCACATGCCTAAAATTTTACTAGTAAAATCGTGCGGCTCTAGTTGATGAATTCTAGCCGATCGGCTAAGCCAGTCTTCAAAACGAAGCAAAGTTCTCAAAAACGAGCAGAAATTAAGACAAAGAAAAACAAAGAGATAAAGGAATTAAGTGAATAATTTCTATACTTAAAAGAAGAATGGATGACAAATGAGGTGAGGGTGAGCCACTATTTATAGACGAACCCTCTTACATCTAACGATTAAGAATAAAACAAATAAATGGCTAGGATTAGTCCCTAGATTGATGTTATCTATCTATGAAAACATAATCCTTATCTACAAGGCTGCCAACTTTCTTTCCATAAGGATACTTTCCATGGATAGCATGGTCAACAAGATGAGCATTCTTCAAGGGATGAGCTTGTCTGGACGAAATAGTGTTGGACAGATCCAAAAATTTAGGAAAAAAAGCCCTCTTGAGTACATGTAGTGTGCTAGATTTGACCCCTTGGTGTGTGCTGATCTCGGTCATGGCCTGGTCATCCGCAACACTTAGCTTATGCATTTAGAAAAGCTAAGATGTATGAACTAGCTTTGGAGATTGAGAACGAAAGGCCTAAAGTTCCTTAGAAAGTTAACTTTTATTCTACTAAGCCTGTTAATCAGCAAAAAACCAATTTTCTATGCCAGTGCCTCAAAGAGTTCCACAATCAGTCAACTCAACTAAATAGAGTTATTAGAGTACGAGAGAGCTAATAATCTTTGTTTCAAATGTGGTGATAAGTTCTCACCTAGACATCAGTGCAAACACAAGCAACTTAACATAATGGAAGAGACTCAAGATCTATCTGTGAAAGTAGATGATACTGCTTTTTTGATAATCTACAATAGTTTATGCTTTAGAATGATAAAGATCAAGAAGAAATTTCTTTGGAAATCTCTATTAACGCCTTAGCAGGTAATACTAGATATAATACAATCAAAATTCAGGGATCTATCATAGGGAAGCCATTAGACATCTTAATAAGGATGGAGTTGAACTAATCCAAACACATTATTTGGTGATTACAAGCGGCTGCTGGAGAACAATTTCGGAGCACAATAAAATGCAAACAACTACAATGGCAGATGTAAGGTCATCAGAGGCAGAGATATAGTTCTTGAGGTTAACTCGATAGGAATCTTTAGTCTTATAGTCATGAATTTAAAACAAATGACACTCAATTTTAAGAAAGGGGACAAAAAAATTATGTTATATCCGGGAAGAAAAATTTTAAAACGGGCGACGCACACCGCTATACACCATTAACTATGCACACTGTTAAGACTTTTAAATAATTTTTAAAAATCACATGGATTTAATATGAAATTAACCGTATTAATAATCATTCCATGAAATCTAAATTCTCATAAAAGCTTAACTGAGGAGTATCTAAACTTTTGTAAAAAAATCAATTAAGTCCCCAAGATTTTTTCACCTAATTAAGCTCTCAAACTCAATAAAAAAATCAATTTGACTCTTTGACCAATGTTAACCGTTAACTTTAACAGTTTTTTTAGAAAATTTTTAGCATGTATCGCAATAGGATAGTGTCACTTGTCATTTCTATAAATTTTTAAAATTTAAAAAATATATAAAATCTGAAAAAATCTAGAAAATTCCATAAAATTCTAAAAAATATTTTAAAAATATAAAAATATTTTTGATTTCGAATTTATTTAAAAATAATAAATAATAATTTTTCAAACGAATAAAATATTTTAAAAAATTAAAAATAAATATAATTATACAATTATAAAAAATAATTTGAAAAAATATAAAATAATAAAAGTTATTTTGGTTTTTAAAATAACTTTTATTATTTTACATTTTAAAAATCAAAATAACTTTTATTGTTTAACATTTTTTTCAATTTTTTTATAATTTTATAATAATATTTAAAATATTTTAATATTTTGAAGAGTTATTATTTATTATTTTTGAATAAATTTTGATATTATAAAATATTTTTAAAATAATTTTTAGATTTTCTAGATTTTTTATTTTTTTTAGACTTTTTTCTTCTGATTTTTATATATTTTTTAAAATTTAAAAATTCTTAGAAATGACAAGTGTCATTATCTTGTTGTGACACATGTTAATTTTTTTCTTTAAAAAAACCCGTTAAAGTTAACGATCAACGTTGGTCAGAGGGTCAAAATGATTTTTTCTTGAGTTTGAGAGCTTAATTAGGTGCAAAAAAATATAAGAGCTTAATTCTTTTTTTTTGCAAACGTTTAAGGGCTTATTAAACCTTTAAGCCTAAAATTAATTATTATTTTTTTATTGATGATCAATTTATCATTTTTTTAGAAAAGTATACATTTAAGTTTAACAAGGTAAAATAAAAGAAAACTCAAACTCCCACCACTCACAGAATCTCACAATTGATTTATAATTCCGCCCTTATAACAAATACCCATAATTTAAAGAAGAAAGAAGGGGTAACCCAGATGCAGAATTGGTAAAATCTTGTAAAAAATTAAAGAAAAAAAATACCCATCATATAATATACATATAAAATAAAATTCACATGTTCATAGGTGTGTAGACATACGTACAAACATAAAAGAAAGGCTTTGACAGCCACGTTTACATATTTATATACTCAAAAGCTACATATATCATATATTAAAAAAACCATAATGCACAATATATACATATATAGTGTACCACGTATGAAACATATATTATACGTTTTTTAAGGTATATATATATATATATAACGTATATCATACTAACATAGTACATATGCACCAAGGCCACATTAAATATATACAACAAAGGTTATCAATAATATCATCAATATTTTCATTGAACTATAAAAAAGGATTATACATAAATAAAAAGAAAATGAAAGAATATACCCAAAACCCAAATATTTATGCTCGATCAACTAAATTTCATGTGTTGTTATTAGAGTTGAGAAGCTCGATTCAAGGGTTTAGTAATGGTTCGAATGGGTGTTTGATTTTGGGTTTCGAATGGTGAGTGAGTTGGGGGCTTGGGTGTTGGTTTGTTCAAGATCAGTAGATGAAGGATGGTGAGGTTAAGGTCGGGTTAATGCTTGTAAAAATGATGGGGATTTTGATGAAGTTTGATGAATGGCAGTAGGGTGGTGCGACCAAAAAAAAAAAGGTGAGGAGAAGTGTGATTGAAAAATGGAAAGTGTGGGGGTTAGGGGGCACCGAATCAAAGTGGAAAAAAGGGCAGTCGATTCAAATGGTGAGTGAGTGAATGAGGGTTGGGGGCTGTCGAGTGATAGGAAAAAATTAGGGCTGTGGGTTTATGGGATTTATATTTATATAGTGATGAATGATATTTTTGGTTTATTTTCTTAAAAAAAAAGGAACCAATAAAAATCAAGACATTGGGCACCAAGTATTTTTCAACCAACGGTAGTAAAGACTTAATGAGGAAGGAGTTGAGTTTTTATTATTTTTTGTATATTTTTTCTACTATATAAAATCATATATAATGGGCCATGAAATTTTGAGCTTAGGGTATAATGTAAGGTTTTGGGTATTAAAAATGGGTAATATGGATTTCTTTTATTTCGAGCATTTAATTTAAACCCAGACAAAATTTAGTGTCTATAGCTGCCCCTCTTTGCTCATTACTATAAAACATGAATAGAGCAAAGACTAGAGACACAAATTTTGTCCCGCTTCCTTGTTTGACGATTTGCTCATCCGAAGCGGCAATGAACAAATCCAAATAACTTGCTTTCTCGAAACGGAAAAAAAGCAAACAGGGTAGCACTGGCACGTCCTTCCGGAGCGGCAATGGATGGACCCAATAGCAAACGACTCATTCCTCCGAAGCGGCAGCGAACAAATCCAAATAACTTGTTTTCCTGAAATGGCGAAAACAAACTGGTTAGCACTGCATGTCCTCTCGGAGCGGCAAGGGACTGACCAGATAGTAGACGATTCATTCCTCCGAAGCTGCAGCGAACAAATCCAAATAACTTGCTTTTTTGAAACGAAAAAAACAAAAATAGACAAAGACGACATGGTCCTCCGAAGCAGCAGCGAACAAATCCAATGTCCTTGCATGGTAGAAGAAATTGTTTCCCTGGAAGCGACAAAAACTAATAGTGTAGACGCGTCCCTTCAAAATGGCAGTAAACAAATAGTAATTCTTCAAATGAAGGTTCTATTCCTCTTGGGCCTAAGGATAGGCCATTATGCTAAAAGTTTCCATTCTTCATGAACCTGAACGGATAGGCTATTTTTTGACTTTCCTGACTGAAGATTCCTGAGCTATTGAGCATTTTCCTCCTTCGCTCTAAAATCCTGATGTGGCGAGTTTGAAATCCTTCGCCTGAAATCCTTGAGCTTTGAGTATCTGCCTCTTTTTCTCTGAAATCATGATGTGGCGAGTTTGAAATCCTTCGCCTGAAATCCTTGAGCTTTGAGTATCTGCCTCCTTCGCTTTGAAATCCTAATGTGGCAAGTTTGAAATCCTTCGCCGAAATCATTGAGCTTTGAATATCTGCCTCTTTCGCTCTAAAATCCTAATGCGGCGGGTTTGAAATCCTTCGCTTGAAGTCTTGTCCGGGCTTTCATTTTGTTGTTTGCTCATATTCTAAGGAAGTACCCGACCTGTTTTTCTAATATATATGGAAAGAGGTAAAATGCTATAATAGTATGAGTTAGCATGCCCCTAACCTAGGGATGTCTAACTAGATATGATGCATGAATGATGACAATTTTAAGCTTTCTTGGGCATTTTCTCTTCTTGGTCCCTTTACTTTGGCCCTCTCTTGCTTTCCGCTTCTCTTCTTTGCATCGACGATACCTCATCTCACATTTGGGTTCAACCATTTATGCCCATTTCTTCTTGAGTTTTTGAATATTTTGTTCTAAAATGCTTTTTTCAAGTTTTCACTTTAGATTTGTTTTTTCATTTTTTTCCCTTCTTCTTTTCCTTTTTTTCTTTTTTTCTCTTCTTTTTTTCTCTTTTTCTTTTTTTTTTCTTTTAAGAAACAACCTTTTAAAAGAGTCGAGTTAAAAGCATATTCTCTTCATGAAAACTCGTCCTTATAAAAATGATCGAATTGAGAAATTCTTTTGGGTTTGAGAAAAACGTCCCTAGAAAAGGACTGAATTAAGAAATTCTCAAAAACATCCTTATGAAATGATCAAATTGAGAAATTTTGATTTTAAGAAAAATATCCTTATAGAAGGAACAAATTAAGAAATTTTAAGTTTTAAGAAAAAAACATCCTTGTAGAAGGATCAAATTCAGATATTCGTTTTAAGCAAAACATCTTTATGAAAGGATCAAATTCAGAAATTTGAGTTTTAAGCAAAACATCATTGTGGAAGGATTAAATCAAGAAATTTGTTTTAAGCAAAACATCCTTATGAAAGGATCAAATTAAGAAATTTTAATTTTGAGAAAAACGTCATTCGAAGGGATAGAATTGAGAAATTGAGTTTTGAGGAAAACGTCATTTGAAGGGCTAGAATTGAGAAAATTGGTTTTGAGAAAAATATCTTTAAAGAGGATAGAAACCGGGGGATCGAAAGACCTTTAGAAATCCTAATTATGCAAGTCAAATGACTCTTGATTCTTATGAGATCTCCTCTTATAGAACTGTAGGTCCATCCTTTTATCAATCTTCAAATACATGTTTAAAGTAAACAAAAAGATATAAAGGTATGGGTTAGCATGCTCCTAACATAGGGATGTCTCGCTGTATGGGTGTATTTCATGCTGCAAAGATGCATTTGTTCATGAGAATGTAATGATGCATGAATTTAGTTTGTCTTTGTTTTCTAGAGCCGGTGGTCGTCATCTTGGGACTACAACCACTCATTTCATGTCTTGACAAAATTTGCCCCCAAACTTGCATTGCTCATTCTCCGAGTATAGTGACCTTGGTCGTAATCATAATCATTAACCAAGTACTTTCAAGCCTTATGCCATCTCTCATCTATTTTAATTCGAACTCTTTTGTGCAAAAGCCTTTGTTGCCCCACAGACAATGATGCCCTTTCATGGCAAATTATCTTTAAAGGTTCTTCGTCATCCCGCATCTTGTAGTGCCCCTCATCTTTGGGCCTCCCTGATGGCGATGCATTTATCTCGAAGTAATACAAAGAAATCTCTTTGTTTAAAATATATCCTTTTGCTAGTCGTCATTTTAATAAAGGATGCCCTTTTTAGATTAACATACAGAACCTTGAAATCAAAATCTAATTGAAAGAAAAAAATAGAATGGGATGCCCCGGATATCAAATGCAAGAGCGTCTTAAATTCAATCCTCCGGTGATCATTCCAGGCATAGCTTGTACCTATGAAGACTTTGAATGTTGTGGTGACATTTGAAGTTGTACAACTCCTCCCATATCACTCGATTCATCCTCATAATTATGGTATTTTCTTGATCTGCTCGATTACTATTCCTTCTAGTTCTCATCATCTTTCTCCATTCATAAGTATGTTCAAGCTTTCCGACTTTGATTAGCCTATGGAGCGCAGAAAGTGTCGCTCTAAGAACTTTAAGTGTAAGTGTGTGCATTTGATTGTAATCAATATTGTGTTAGTGTCCTCGAGGATTTATCTCTGACGCCAGGGTGTTGAACAAGTGGAGCATAGCTCCTTATTAGATTTGTTCTCCTCCCACAGCTCCATCGGGATGCTCCAGGACTTATTCAACTAGTTTATTCATTTCCTTTTTCTTAGGGGAATCCAACTCATCACAGTCCTTTGTCTTGAGAATAATGATGAAGCATACAACAATACCCCGAGTTACTCGGCATAGTCACGATTTGAAAACTTACTCATATAGCCAAGGCTTTTGACTCTATTAGAGTAAGTGGAGCAAAAAATCCTTATTTAGCCTTTTCGTTATAGCGGAGTACCCTTCTGATTTTTTTCTTTTTTCCTTAAAAGTACGTTCAAGTGACTCTATGGGGGCTCTTCTAGGAGATTTCCTTATCATCGAACATCATCGAAGGAATAGTAATCTTGCTTCTCGCGCTATACCGACCAGAGCGGACTGAGGGGAAATCACGCTTCACCGTTATCATAACTTTCGATCGATATCTTTCATTAGAATCAATGCCACATCATACATGTGATATCCGAGGACCTACGAGAGGTAAGAAAGGGATATACATATATATAATTTCAAGGTCATTGTATGTTAAGCAAAATGTATTTTTCATTAAAAAAATCCACAAACATAACATGTGCCCTTACAAAAAGATCATTTCCATCTTCGGACAAATGATAGAAGCGTTGGTTCCATGCATTACTTCAAGAGAAAATGCAACATGAAAAGAAACTTAAACACATGAACTCTTAAAAACTCGGGAAACAACACCTCCCAAAAGTTGTGTTCATCATTCCTTTTTTTCAAAACTTCAACAGACCACTCTCAATCAGTCCCTAAACCTTATTTTTCAGTGTCCCGCAATTCTCCATGGTGTGGCCTGTACTTCCTACATGGTAGTCACATATGGCATTAACATCATAACCATTGGGATAGGGAGGATCCTTTGGTTTAGACTGAACTGGAGTCAGAAGTTTCTTCTCAATAAGCATTGGGAGCAGATCGGTGTATGACATAGGGATCGGATGAAGAACCCTTGGGGGCTTTGCAAACTATGATGATTGATTATGGGAGCGGTCATGAGGCTGATTTTTTGGTCGAGAACCTACTATATGAACCTGAGAGTCATGCCCCTTATAGGCAGTTGTGTTGTAGAGGTTTATTATCTCCCCCTTCTTGATAGCATTTTCAATACGCTCTCCCGTTATAACCATATTCACAAAGCTGCTGATAGGGTTACTGATCAAACGATCATATAAGACTCCTCGTAGAGTATCCACAAACATGGGAATAATTTCATTTTCTCGAATTAGAGGCTGGACTTGAGCCGCCACGTCCCGCCAACATTGGGCATACTTTCGGAAGCTCTCATTGTACTTTTGTTCCAAACTTTCTAGCAAGAGCCGATTAGGGACCATATTAGTTATATGCTTATATTGATATGTGAAAGCTTGGGCCAAATCTTTCCAAGATTTGATTTGGGCACGAGTTAACTGATTGTACCACCTCATAGCGGGCCCCACTAGGCTATCTTGGAAACAATGAATTAGAAGCTTCTCGTTGCTCATGAACCCGACCATCTTTTGGCAAAACATGATTATATGTGTAGTGGGGCAAGTCCTCCCATCGAACTTTTTGAAATCTGGAGTCTTGAACTTGTACGGGATTACCACATCCGGGACTAAACCGAGCTCTCTAATGTTTAGTCCAAAAGAACCTTCTTCGTCTTCCATTATCTGAAATTTCTCCTCGATATCCTTCTAGGTGTCCTTCAATTGCTTTGAAAATTCAGCCTTCACTTGGTTCAACTTTTCCAACTCATCAAAATCTGAAATACTACCCTCGACATCGTCAATGTTTCCGAAGGTCATGCCCGGTTGAGTTTGGGCAAAGGTGTTAGGCCGATGAGCAGAAGATGCCCCTTGGGTAGGGTTTGATGGGGTATTGATAACAAGAGGTTTCCTAAAGATTAGGGCACCCAAACGGTCTTTCGAATCTTGGGTAGGAGTCTTGACAACACCATTTCCTCCTAGACTGCATTGCATCAACTGAGATATCTCTTTCATCATGTCTTGTTGGGACTTGATGATGGTTTCCCTTAGCTCTTGTCGAGTTCACTCCAACTGACCTCTCAAATCGACCTCTAACTTAGCAAAATTTTCCTTCATTCTCTTCTTTTGGTGCCGGGTAAAGTGCAGATGAGAAATCTTTGATGGCTAAGAACTGCCATGAACCACCATCGATTAATTTTATTTGTTTTATGAATTAATTAATGCAATGCGATGTATACACAACAGAGATAGGTGATTAAACGTAATTAATTAAAAATGTACAAATGAATGTAAAGAAGTATTGATTCGATGAACATTCTTATTTAACAACTTTTCATAACGAAGATCAAGTCCCGTTACAGTGAGTAAAGAAAATAACCACCACATAGGGTACAACTAAAACTTGAGTCCCTTCTCCGCCAATAACTGGGTTGGCCTTTGCTCATCTTGTGACCAGTCTTAAACTTCGAGATTCTTTAATTCGTCATTACAGACTCTTTCTCCCGTTATAAAAGTCTTAAATTTTGAACTGTTCTTGAATCAATACTTTATTATGAAATGTCATGAACATGCAAAACAGAACAAGACAAGACAATAAATGGTTTAGCGATAGATAAAATGAATATCGAATATAAAGCAAACAAAAACCAAAGTAGATTCCTAATAACATGGATTCTAATTCGCTATGGTTAACCGCGTGGCTGTAATCGGGGTGGGCTTCCTAAATTCTCACGCATGAGGGTTCGGCTCTATACAAGGGTACCTGAACCTATCTTATTACCTACTAAGGCAACAAGAACCCAAATTTTGGTCCACTACAAGCTTGCGAATTGGATTCGGTTCGGGGGAAAGCACGACCTAGTGACGTAGAGGGCTGCTCACGTGTCAAAAGGAGTGGATTCCGAAAGTGAATTACCGACCCATGGAGGGCTACTCACGTGGGTATGTGGCGTTTCACTCCCACTCAAGGGACGAGGCTCGGGTATAGAGCTTGATGACCATGGTGTAACACATGTCAGTGATTCCTTAGAAATTAAATAAAAAATTAATTCGAAGACCACCAATTATTAAAGCCCGTGCAATCAAAATCACATTTTCAAGAAAAAATCAACCTCGTTGAATTCAATTAAAATTTCAATAATTTCCATCATTAAAAGCAACAAATATTTTCTTGGCTTAACTCTTTTTTTGTTTTGTAAAAACAAAAACAAGTCCACAGCGGAGTCACCATGTTGTAGCGACCTTTTATATAAATCTCTTAAAAATTATAAGTTTGGTGCTATGTGTTATCCCCAAAATTATTTCTTTGAAATTAGGTTTAAAGGGGAATTCTTTTGAAAACTCATTTTTTCTTTGAAAATAACAAAAGACTTGGAGTTGCCACCGGCCACTTGGATAAGGTAGGCCGGACACCACAAAACCAGAGATTCAATTTGAAATGGTTCGGGAGTTGGTTACGTGTAGGGAAGGATTAGCACCCTCATCACGCCCGGAAATCGATACCAAAATATTTGTTGCTTTTAATTAAAGGAGATTGTTGAAATTTGGGTTGAATTTAATTAAGTGTTCTTAATTGAAAATTGACCTTACTTGTACGGGCTTTATCAAATTAGTGGGTTCGAATTAATTGGACATTTAATTAATAAGGATGATGATACATCGAACCATAGATTAAACTGACAACAAATAAGACCGACTACCGTGTTAATTTATGGTTCAACTTTCGTTCGTCACCTTTATGCATGATGCGAACATTTAAGTATGATGTTATGATCTAACAACTTTTAATTCAAGTTAGTGTTTACCTTGGGATGGTAAGAATTAATTCAAATATTTGGTCAACATCCATTAAGGCAGGACATTTATGACATAAATATCGGAATTAATGAATACCTCTTTTTATGATTTAAATTAACAAATTTTAATTCAAATTAATGTTTACCTTCGGACGGTAGGGATTAATTCAAATACTCGGTCAACATCCACTAAGGCAGGACTATTACGAAACAAATATAAGAATTAATGAATACCTTATTTTCATGATTTAAATTAATTAATTCAAAATAAACAAGTCTCATGAATGACAATTTAAAAAAAAAACATGACAAAAAGCATGGTAAAAACAAAAAAAAATGTGGACATGAAACAATCGAATAAAAGGTAACCGCATGTTAAATATGAACAATGTACATATGATATGCGCACGTACAAACATATATACAGAGACCAAGGCGACAGCTATTTACATGGCATTTCAACTATATATTTCAACACTCATGTACATAAAGACATATAATATACATATAAAACAAAATTCACATGTTCATAGGTGTGTAGACATACGTACAAACATAAAAGAAAGGCCTTGACAGCCACGTTTACATACTTATATGCACAAAAGCTACATATATCATATACTAAAAAAAACCATAATGCACAATATATACATATATTGTGTACCACGTATGAAACATATATTATACGTTTTTTAAGGTATATATATATAATGTCTATCATACTAACATAGTACATATGCACCAAGGTCACATTAAATGTATACAACAAATGTTACTAATAATATCATCCACATTTTCATTGAACTATAAAAAAGGATTATACATAAATAAAAAGAAAAGGGAAAAATATAGCCAAAAATTTAAATATTTATGCTCGATCAACCAAATTTTATGTGTTGTTATTGGGGTTGAGAAGCTCGATTCAAGGGTTTAGTAATGGTTCGAATGGGTGTTTGATTTTGGGTTTCGAATGGTGAGTGAGTTGGGGGCTTGGGTGTTGGTTTGTTCGAGATCAATAGATGAAGGATGGTGAGGTTAAGGTCGGGTTAATGCTTGTAAAAATGATGGGGATTTTGATGAAGTTTGATGAATGGTAGTAGGGTGGTGCGGCCAAAAAAAGGTGAGGAGAAGTGTGATTGAAAAATGGAGAGCGTGGGGGTTAGGGGGCACCGAATCAAAGTGGAAAAAAGGCAGTCGATTCAAATGGTGAGTGAAGGAGGGTTGGGGCTGCCGAGTGATAGGAAAAAATTAGGTTTGTGGGTTCATGGGATTTATATTTATATAGTGATTAAGGGTATTTTTGGTTTATCTCCTTAAAAAAGGGAACCAATAAAAATCAAGACCTTGTGCACCAAGTATTTTTTCAATCAATGGTAGTAAAGCCTTAATGAGGAAGGAGTTGGAATTTTTATTATTTTTTGTATATTTTTTTACTATATAAAATCATATACAATGAGCCATGAAATTTTGGGCTTAGGATATAAGGTAAGGTTTTGGGTATTAAAAAGGGGTAATGTGGATTTATTTTATTTCGAGCATTTAATTTAAACCCGGACAAAGTTTAGTGTCTACAAACTTAAACATAGGATGCATCAAGTCTGCTTGCATATTCTAGGAAATTTGTGGAACAACTTTAAGAAGTAAATTAAAATGTTATACTCTTGGTCAATAATTAACCTCAATTCTTTTATCTCCCTTGTACTTATTAACTTTGAAGTAGCTTGAAGATGATGTTGCATACAATGTGATCAATAGATCAAAATAATGGGTTTACATTATAGACAATATTCAAGAGTATGATATATATAAAAATATTTCATATTGGTAAATACATCAATATACACAACTTTAAATATTGCTCATCGATAATCATAAGGTAAAATATACTTCTTACTTTTTTTATACATTGAAATAGTTTTTTTCTTAAACTAACGGGGTTGCTTTAAAGCAAAACAAAAGTTGTGTGACTCCAATGAAAGTTTTAAAATTTCGTAGACCAAAATGAAAGCGTTTTAAAAGTTCAGTGACCATTTATAGTTTACCCTTGAAGAAAAGAAAAACTAACGGGCCATGTCATCATTTTCTAACGGAAGGTAACGGGGGACCAAAATGAAAACGAAATAAAAGTTGGGTGACCCCAATGAAAATTTTAAAAGTTCGGTAACCAAAATAAAAGCGCCCTAAAAGTTCGGTAATCATTGGTGTACTTTATCCAAAAATTAATAATGTTCAGCGGTATATTGCGCTAATAGTATTCAGTGGTGTGTGACGCTCGCTCTAGACTCATCCTATAGAGAAAGAGAAAGACAACAATAATGAAGGTCGTTTTTGAGGGGAAAATACAGAAATTAGCAAGAAAAAAAAATCAAAGTTCATTAAAGAAATTCATTTTTAAGTGCTAAAGTTGAGGATATCTCTGTTCTAGATCTTTTTCAATCTATAGTATCAGATTATGCAGTTGTGTTTGTTGAGCCTCAAGAAATGTTACCTTAGAAAAATTATGATCATGCTATTACACTTAAACAAGGAGCACAACCAATTAATTTAAGGCCTTATTATTTTTCATACCATCAGATAATAGAGGAGGAAAAGCATATTAAGGAGATGTTAACTTCTTCTATCATTCAAACTAGTAAAAGTGCTTTTGTTTCACCTTTCTTGTTAGTGAAAAAAAATATTGTTTTTGGCGTTTGAGTGTGAAATACAGACATTTGAATGCTATGACTTGGGGTAGGGATGTTAAAATCGGCCGAATAGATATTCAGAGGCCCAATGAATCTAATATCACTACTAAATTGTTATTATGTTTCATTCTCACTTTCATTTTCTTTAATTTACATTATGAATTTATTTGGCCACTGGGTACTCGTTGAACTGGTTTTGAACACCCTTAACTATGACAGTAAAAATAAATAAATTTCTTATACTTGTTGGATGAATTACATGAGGTAAAGTTTTTACTTAAAATCTCTCGTTTACAACTTTGTCTCTTCCTTTTTCTTCTATAGTCCTTTCTTAAAATCTCTCATTTACAACTTAATCCATTACATTCATCTATTTTGCTTTGATGTTATGTCATATTTACGTTATCGAATTCTCTATTTCCACTATATATTATATTTACTTTGTTTTGATTTGCGGTGTTATGTCTTTGCTTGAATTTTTATCTCTTTTGCAACTACTGCTTTGCTAATTGATGGATATTTTTACAAAGTTTCATTTTTTTTTTCAAATTCAGGAATTAAAGTTGTTAAATATTAAGTATGTCCTTTTGATCTAATACTTGTAAAATTTCTATGTTTTTCAGTCTATCATTTTATTCCGGACTACTTCAGATAAGTCAAAATCAAATGAAAATTCTCATTTTTCGGATTAAAATTGGAACGGACAAAATTCGACTCGTCAAATCTTGTTACATTTTATACATACTAGTAAGAGAGACCGATGATTGTTGCGGTTGACAACAAATAAATTTGCCGATACAAAAAAAAAATCATTTAATATTACAATATTAGGAGAACTCGGGGAGTGGTACAAGTGATAAAGATAATGTATTTCATTCAAGTAACCCGGGTTTAAGCACTATGTGTGCACGGTGTGTGTGCGTTATTAAAGAACTAAAAAGTTGAACATATACTACCTTATAATTACACTAGCAAATTTAAAAAATATTAAAATATTAGGAGGAAAAAAGAATTTTGGTACAATAAAATTGTAACACATTTTCATAAAAGAATACAACTTCTAGAAGTGAATTTAAGAAATTAATAAAAGGTTATTACTAATTGAAACTTTTACTATAAAATATATCATATCTTTTACAAAAAATAAATTTACTTACGACCTTCAAAAATATTTATTTTATATTTACATAGCATAATGTTAAAAAATACCCCTAACGTTTTGACTGAATAGTCACTTTCGCCTATACTTATTTTTAAAGCAATTTAACCATTAACATTTCATTTTGAGTCAAAATGACCTATCTATGGATGAAAACTGTCAGTCAACTGACGATAAATAACTTGAAATGACTTGACATAATGACACGTTAGAAGAAAAAATATTTTAAAATTATTTTTGACTCATGTGTCATTCAATAAAGTAGTCATATTTGTTTATATGACACTGTTATCGCAGCATGCACTGCCATGTAAGTTTGTTACGTCATTTCAAGTCATTTATCGTCAGTTGATTAATAGTTTTTATCTGCAGAGGGGTCATTTTGACCCAAAATAAAACGTTAAGGGTTAAATTATTTTAAAAAAGTATATGTACTAAAATGATTATTCAACCAAACGTTCAGGGCATTTTTTGACATTATACCTATCTATATTTACAATAAGCTTTAAAATTTGATGGTTTAAAAGGAAATGATTTGTTAAATTAATTAATTAATATTAGATTTTATAGATTTTTCTCAAAATTGTGATATTTTATTATATTTTCTTTTTATTTACTTAATAAAACTAATTACTATTATAATTGCAAAAATTATTCATAAAAGGTTAAACAGGGGCATTTTCTTTTTATTATATTTTCTTTTTATATTAAATTGTGATGTTTAAACAGGTAAAATTAAAATTTTCAATCAACAGTTATACAATTCAAATTTATGGGCGTAATTTTCTAATATATTTAAGTGTTTACATTTTTTCTAACTTTTGTTTCTATTTTTAAAGCTTAATGCATGATTCGGTCCTTAAAATATTTCATCTTTTTTCACTTTGATTCTTTTCCTTTTGATTAAAGGTTCCACATGACGTTTCATGTACCGGCTATTTTTTAGCGGCATTGTTAACAATAAGAACTAATAAAAATAAGGCTTAAAAGGTCAAATTGGCCTCAACAAAAAATCAAAAAATTATTTAAGCTTTTATAAAAAAGTTTTTAGTTAATTTAACCCTCAAAATTCAAGTTGCACTTAATTTAATCCTTCCATTACATTGATCGCGTTGATCGTCAATATCTTATAACGATCAAAGGTAGAAGGACACGTGGAACACTTTGGACGTGCCACGTCATCAAACTTAATTTTTTGTAGGACACGTGGAACACTTTGGACGTGCCACGTCATCAAACTTAATTTTTTAAAAAATTATAAAAATGCATAAAAATACAGAAATGTTAAATTAAATTAATTTTTTCTTATTTTCCTTTAATTTTTTTATAAAAATATAAAATAATATTTTTTTCTGAAAAACTATAACACCCTAAACCCCGGATGTCACATTTGGGCCTTAAGCCTAACGTGTTACCATAAAATTTCTCAATTCGATTTAGCTCAATAAGGTATTTTTCAAAAACATTTAAAGCCAACAGTTTAAAACATGGATCAATAGTCAAAACGTTACAAAATAGCTCCAATTTAATTTAAAATATTTAAACATCTAATTTGATTAATACAATTTTAAAAATAAGAATTACAGACTCCACCACGTAAGGTCATATGAATACACAACCCACTAAACACAAGTATCGTAGTCTAGAAATCACCCCATGCTGGAATCTCGTACTAATAGTGCTCTTCGATCTCACGATCTGACAATCAACATACGCACAAAGACAACGATTTCGAGCGTTGAACTTACAACGCTCAATGGTACAATAAACTCTACTATACTTCAAGAAAATCATAAACATAAGCATGCAAGATAGTACGACCAATAAAAAGAGATAAATAAACATGTGGCGCTACTACCAGTCACTTAAACACATGCTCTCATTTTAAGGAAGGAAAAAAGGTCGCTACACTTTGACCGTATCAAAATATGTCGCTCACGATGTTGAAATAATGATGATCTCAAGTCTGAGGATCATACATATAGTTATCACCATAAGCAATATTGTGACTGCCACATAATAATCCAAGAAACATGTTCATAGTGGGTCAGTCCAGTATGTTGTTCCCTACCACATACTTATGTATTGATTTTGACATCTTCATGTCAATGACAACACTTTGTCATCAATTAACTACATATTAGTCTTAATACATTATTGTTGTCTAAACCCACGATAATTCTTGACTAAAGATATTCAAGAATAACTATATTATTCTAAGGACTTTATTGTAATTCAGTTTATTTATAGATACACAGAATAAGACTGAAATAACAATAACAACTTTATATTAATAAACAAGATAAAATAAGTATGTATTTTACAATCATCTCATGATTGGTCTTTGGGCATACTCCAACAAATACTCTCCATTTTTATTCCCAGCCCAAATAAGGATATCAATAACCTCCAGCCTCCAATAGGGATCTTAACGATAGCTTTAACCTCCTTCAATGAGAATAAACCTAGAAGCTTGGGGCGGTCCCAACTCCTACCATCATCGCAAATCAAATGGGCCACAGTAACCTCTCTTCCCCTCAAAGGTCGATTAGACACTGGCTTAAATGCTAGAAGATTAGGAATCCATCCATCCTTCCATATAGAGACTCTTTTACCATTACCAATCCTCCATAATATGCCATTTACAATAGTACTGATCCCGTCCTGAATTCTGATCCACGCCTAAGACAGGTTATGGCTCTTGAGAGTAGAGAAAATGTCACCATTGGGGAAGTAAATACCCCTAAGAGTTTGTGCCATAAAGGAATTTGGGTCTTTGATAACCCTCCACGCAACTTTGGCCACCAAGTCTTGATTAAAAGTTCTCAAGTCCCTAAAGCCGAGACTACCATTCTCTTTTGGAAGACAGTTTTTTTCCAGTTTAGCTAGTGAATGCCTCGTTCCTTCTCAACAGAATTGTTCCACCAGAATTGACTAATCATGGAACATATCTCATCACAGACTGAGACCGATAATAAGAAGCAATGCATCACATAGGACGGTATAGCTTGAACAACTGTTTTGATCAAAATTTCCTTCCCTGCTTGTGTTAAGAATTTTGCCTTCCAACGTTTGAGCTTCCTTCAAACTCTTTCCTCAATGAAAATCAAGGCCTCTTTTTGCTTCGACCCCAAATAGACGGTAGCCCCAAATACTTGTCATCATCCACCAAGCCAAACCCTAGGATATTTATAAGGTGATGTTTAAAACTTAGACTGATATTCGGGGAGAGAAAGACAGAAGACTTTCTGAAGTTAACTGATTGCCCCGTGGCCATTTGAAACTGATACAGCACCCTAAGAACGGAATTGCAATTAGACTCACCGGCTCTGGAGAAAAGGATACAATCATCAACAAATATAAGATAACTCAAAATTGGACACCCGTCTCTTAATCTAAAAACCTTCATACGATTGCGCAACCGCTTCTTTTTTGATCATCCAAGAGAACACGTTAGAGATCAGGAGGAAAAGAAAGGGGGAAAGGGGGTTCCCTTATCGAAGACCCCTGGTAGGTCGAAATGAGCCTTGTCTTTCCCCATTTATAATGATGCCAAAAGACAGGGAGGTGACGTATTACTTAACCCTTTGAATCCACCAATTACAAAATCTCATTTTCTCCTTCACAAGTTGGAGAACATCCTAATCAACTTTGTAGTAAGCTTTTTCCAATATCGATATTTAGGGCCATAACTCCCTTCTTACCTTTTTTCATTCTTTTTATAGCATGAAATGCCTCATGAGAAACAATAATATTATCATGGATGAGTCTACCATTCACAAAGGCCGATTGAGATGGATGAATAATTTCTGAAAGGATACATCACATTCTAGAAGCCAAGATCTTTGTAATAACCTTGAAGGAGAAATTACAAAGACTGATTGGTCTGAAATGTTTGACTTCAGTAGGATTGCTCATCTTCGGGATCAACACTATATTGGACTGATTAATGGTTTTGCCAAGTCGACCACACGAGAAAAATTGTTTAACCATATCCACCAGATCCTCTTTGATCGTACTCCAATAGGTCTAATAAAAAATCCCTGAGAAGCCATCAACACCTGGGGCTTTCAAGGGACCCATCGAAAAAACTGTTTCTTGAATTTCCTCGGTTGTGACCTCTTTGCTGAGCTGTTTGTTCATATCTGGTGAGATCACATAATGAACAACCTCCAAGATACCTTCCAAGTTAATAGATTGATCTTTCGAATACACTTTCTCAAAGTAATGAATGATGTGATTTGCAATCCCTAATTCCTCCTCAAGCCACCCCCCATCTTCGGTTTTCAACTTATAAATGGCATTGGGTCTCCTGTTCTGAATCATAGTAGCATGAAAAAAATCTGTGTTCTTGTCCTCCGATTTAAGCCAATCAACTCTAGCTCTTTGATGCCAATGACGCTCTTCGCTCTCCCATAACTTGTCTACTTCTTTCTTTAGATTTCTAAGCCTTTCCATCTCGTCTGAGCCTAACGACCTATCTTGTAACTCTTTGATTTCCTTAAGTAACCCATCTGCCAACTTTTTGGATTTACCAAATTTCATTCAGCTCCATTTCGAGAGCTTAGAGCGAGTACGATTCAACTTAATCCCAAAAACATAACCGACTCTTTCCCTATTGATAGCCTTCCAGCCCTCGATGACCGTTTGAATACAATCCTCTTCCAAGAGCCATTTCGATTCAAACTTGAAAACTCTCTTTCTCATTTTCGTCACTCCTTGCAACATTAGAAGAATAGGGGAATGGTCCGAAGCAATAGCCACATTTCCCACTCTGATAGCTTGTGGAAAAGTATAACTCCAATCCATGGAAACGAGAATCATGTCCAACTTTTCAAGGATCCCATCATAGTTACTACGCAAATTCGACCAGGTAAAGTTTCCACCCTTTATTGGAAGTTCCACTAGGCATTCCTTGTCCATGAAATCGAGGAAGCATGATGCTTGTGATGGGTCGAACGGAGCACCACCTTCCTTTTCATCGCTTCTAGCAACTATGTTGTAGTCTTCGATAATACACCATTTCCTCTAAGAACCACTTCTAATAGAATAAAGGAATTCCCAGAAGGGCCTCTTCTCTTCTAAATATGAAGGGCCATAAATAAAAGTACCATACCATTCTTCTTTTCCATTGATAGAAATTTTGGTGTCTATGAAATTTTTTGCAGCTTGCAGGATAGAAATTCCTGTGTCCTGTCTCCACCACAAAGCCAATCCCCCAGCAGACCCCGAGGGATCAACATAGTAACAATTATCATATCTCATCTTCACTCTGATTTTTTTCTAGGTATTTCTATTTCTGCTTTGTTTCGCTCAAGAAGACCACGTTAGGCTTGTATTTAAAAGTATCATTTCTAAGAGCACGCACTATCTCCTTATTGCCTAAGCCCCGAACATTCCATGCCAGAATCACCATTTCCGACAAGCCTCAGTGAAAACCAAGGCCAAAGAGAGAGGAGAGCAGAACCACCACAACAGAGGAAGCCCAGGAACCAACTCACATCAGACCGACCACCAATGTCGGGATGAAACTGCAAAGAGAAAGGAGAAAAACTTTCAAAAGAAAGGGAAAGAGCAAACGAACCTGGGCAAGGTTAAAAATCAATACATTCGCCACAGTCAACCGACGTTACAAAACCAAAGGGATAGCCGTAGATCGTAGCCGAAACCAGGGTGAGAAGCAAGACCACCACCACAACGAGGAGAAACAAAATAGATGAGAGCCCTCCCCAACCAAAGCTTCCAGTCGGCCTTCCTTCGTCTAGGACTCAGAGACGCGTGCCTTATGAGCAGAAGAGGGAAAACCCTTGATTGCCAAGGTCAATGGACAAAACTTAGGGTAGAACGGAAACGAAGGTAGTCGGAAACCTAATATTCGGGATTTTTTTGGTTATTATCTGATCGCCAAAGTCAATATGATTTATAAAAAAGTGTAGGGTGGTTAATGATAGTGTTTAAGGGGAGTTTTAATAGGTTTTACCTGATATATTAAGGGAAAATATTTGATGCATTAGAGTGAATTTTTTTCTGTAAACATGTTTATTTAAATTTTAACCTAAAATATAAATTCTTAATCTTATATAATTATATTTTAATTTTTAAACCTTATAACTTAAATTCTAAACTGTAATCTATAAATTTTAACTCTAAAAATTAACGCTTAAATTTTAAATTAAACCGCTAACTACTAAAATAAATATGTTTGTATAAATTAAAATTTACCTAACAGTGTATCAAATATTTTTTATCGCTACAAATAGAACAAAACTCAACTTAGACAAACATCTCAATTTATGGGGTTACACATTAGGAATACCAGAAAGGGTAAAGAGCTAAAGGCGATATATTCTTTGGCGAGTAAAGCAAAAGGGTTGAGGGATTTCTTAGTTTATGGGGCGAAGCATATGGGAAAGTAAAGGCCTGACACACACAGTTTTTATATTTTACTCTCAAATGACAAATATTACTTATTCTTGTTTCTGCTCATTCCCTACCGATCAAGGGGACGAAAGCATTTTTATAATATTTTTTGGTGAGTCTAACATGTGACATGTTTTACATATTTTAAATTTAAAATGTTAAATATTTTTATAATATTTTTTATTGTTTTTAATTTTTTTTATAAATAGCAATACTTATTTTGTGCGTTCTGATACTTTATTTCAAATTAAAAATTTATCAAAAAATTAAGTATCGATGCTTATAAAATAAATATCGATACTTGTAAAAAAAATAAAAAATCAACCGAAAGTGTTATCAAGAAGTCTAACATTTTCAATTTGAAAATAAAATTTAAAATTGATCGTCTTTTAACTGCACTCTAAACTTGGTAAGGAACGGGTGAATCGACTTTCTACCAGTTTTTTTTTTTTCCTTTGAGAAGAATTTTTCATCAGCTTCAAACTTGTTAAATTATAGCATTTTTATCGGTTTAAACTTTCGAGATAATTAATCATTCAAATTAACTTCCCATCAAAGTTTTTTTTTTTTTTTTGCACACGGTCACATATAATCTTGTTAATCAGTCATTAGATTTACATGTAATAAGAAAATGTAAAAGCTTTTCAAATGAATTATAGACGATGAAAAATTATAACCATAGATTATATTCATGACTTATTTTTCTTAAAATATTTATAGTATATTTTGGTACGAGTATAATATAACCCTTCAAAGAACTTAAAGAGTAGAATTGGATGATAATTTTTTTTCTCAGCTCCAAATTTGTTATCAGGACGGAGTTAAGATTGGATTTCAAGAGGGGTCAAAATATTAAACTTAAAAATTTAAGGGTTTATTAAGTGTTTAAATTCAAAAATTAAGTGATAATGTCTAATTTATCTAATATTTAAATGGATAAACTACATAAATGACCACCATACTATTGTAAAAGTCGCGATTTGACCACCTTACTTTTTTTAAGTAATTAAACCACCATACTATTAAATTGGATGCAATCTGACCACCGGCCTTAGAGGTTTACGGTAGGGTGACGTGACAGTTAAAAAAATAGGGGTATAATTACACATTTAGTCCTTACTATTTACATATTCTTTTAATTTGGTCTTACTTTTAATTTAATAAAATAAAATAATTATTTAATTAGGCTTTGACACATATCACCAAATGATTGGAGGAAAAAAATAAAAGCAAGGAGCTCTTGCCTTTACCAAGATTCCAACCAAGGTCACCCAGGTTGGGGGTGATGTGTGTTTACCACTAAGCCAAATAGGTCTCTAAGATATGTAACGCAAAATTTAATATATATCTTAGTTTGATTTTTATGCCAGAAGAAAAAGAATAAATATGAATTAAGGGGACTCGAACATGACACTTTTGAGATGCATAAAAACATCTAAACCATTAAAGTAAATCTAATAATTAAATTATTAATAATTTTAATTTTTATTAAATTGTTATATTAAAAATAAAAATTTTAAAATTATATTAAAAATTTATTTAACGAATCTAAACTCACGAACATAATTTAAATAAATTGATTTAACTTTATGATTATATTAAAAATTTTAAAATTTATTTAATGAATCTAAACTCACGAACAAAATTTAAATGAATCGATATTAAAATTTTATTTTAAAATTATATTAAAAATTTATTTAACGAATCTAAACTCAAGAACATAATTTAAATGAATTGATATAACTTTATAATTTGAATGGACATAATAAAAATTTTAAAACCATATTAAAAATTCATTTAACGAATCTAAATTGATAAACATAATTTAAATTAGATTTATTTTAGTGGTTTAGATGTTTTTATAAATCTCAAAAGTGTCATGTTCAGCCCCCTTAATTCATATTTATTCCTTTTTTTTCCTGACATGAAAACCAAACTAAGATATATATTAAGTTTTGTATTACTTATCACAAAGATACACTTGGCTTAGTGGTAAACACACATCACCCTAACTTGGGTGACTTCGGTTTGAATCTTGGTAAAGGCAAGAGCTCTTTGTTTTTATTTTCTTCCTTCAATCATTTGGTGACATGTGTGTTATAACCTTATTAAATAATTATTTTATTTTATTAAATTAAAATTTATTTTATTTTCTTCCTTCAATCATTTGGTGACATGTGTGTTATAACCTTATTAAATAATTATTTTATTTTATTAAATTAAAATTAAGACCAAATTGAAAGAATGTGTAAATAATAAGGACTAAATGTGTAATTATACCCCTATTTTTTTATTTCCTTCCTTCAATCATTTGGCGACATGTGTGTTATAACCTTATTAAATAATTATTTTATTTTATTAAATTAAAATTAAGACCAAATTGAAAGAATGTATAAATAATAAGGACTAAATGTGTAATTATACCCCTATTTTTTTAAACTGTCACGTCGTTAACCTCTAACGGCCGGTGGTTTAATTGCTTAGAGAAAAAAATAAGGTGGTCAAATCGTGACTTTTTCAATAGTATGGTGGTCATTTATGTAGTTTACCCTATTTAAATTTATAGAAACCTAAATATCCTTAACCGAAAAATTAAAGAAACTAACCTAAAATTTTAAAAATTTTAATTAAAAATATTCAAAAAATAACCCTTTTCAATTTTTAGAGAAACATTAAAAATTAATATCCTTTACAAAGTAAATAGCCATCGATTTTCACACTTCTTATAGATTTTTTAATCAATAGGTCCCACTAAACTACATATAATTATACTTTATCAACCAATATATAAGAATTATAATTCCTTTTAACTACAAAAAGGTATAATTATTACTCTAATAAATGAACAAAATAAGTGTTTTAGTAGAAAATGGATAATTTTTATTTTAAGAGACACGAGTTCAAATCAATTTGTCTACAAAATGTATACGTATTATTAAAAGATTAAAAAATATATATAAACAAATATTATCTTATAATCAACTTTAGATTATTTAAAAATTTATTATTTTACTAAATACATTTTCTTCTTACTAATTATTCAAAAAGCTTTTTAGACATTTCCATTAAGATTCTACTTTATCCCATTGAAGCAACCGAAAAGGAGGAATGATGGGGTTTTGATGACATATCTATATAAACGTGTACGTATACCTATACATATAGATGCATATATACAAGGATGAGTAGGAGGGAGTTGGAACGCAGCCACCCCTGAAAATTTAAAATCCGCATATAATTTAGAAATTTTATATATTTTTTTATTAAAAATTTATTTTCGTCATTCTTAAAATTTTATAAATTTATTCTATAAAATTTTATAAGTTCGTTCTCCAAACACAAAGTCATGAGCCCTTATAAATATATATAATGGATACCAATCATCAACCAATCTCAAAAAGGAAAAAAAATGCAGTCCTTTGCCTTGCAAACAATTTTCCTATTGGCCTTATTCTCTCTTTCAATTGCTGCTTCTGGTTTGAAGTCCTTGAATCCTTGTAGTGATGATTTCCAACAAATCGAGGCCTACAAAGAGATGATTAGTAAAGTTAACACCACCAGATGCAGGGGATTTTCAACTTTAGGGGCTCAATTCGCCTGGAACTACCACAAAACCAGCCAAAACCAGACCCAAATCACCGTCCTCATTGGCACCAAGTTGATCCCCGCCGATATCGGATGGTTAGCCTGGGGTGTGAACCCTGACCAGCCACGAATGGTGGGGACTCGAGCCATCATTGCCATTAGGCTCCCAAGCCAAACCATGGTCAACACTTACAATATCACTCAAGATGTTAAACAAGGGTGCAAACTCCAGCCTTCACCGGCTCTTGATTTCAGGGTTCAAAACATGGCTGCAGGAAGTCATGCTGGTTTTTTCGCAGTTCTCTCCACACTGATTCTTCCCGATCAACGATACAATATTTCGAGCTTGAATCATGTCTGGCAAATCGGGCGATCCGCCGATGGCTCGGAACCGAAGATGCATTGGACGAGTCTAGGGAATTTCGATAGCAAAGAGGTTTTGGACTTGCGGACAGGGAGTTGTAGGAACACTGGACACCATAGGCAACATCTAAGAAAGGTAAAATTATAACATATGATAATTATACGGTATGTTCCGACACTAGAATAGGATGTGTCCGAAGCAAACATTTATTGAATTTTGATGTTTTGCAATTTGATAGGTTCATGGGATTTTGAACATTATAGGATGGGGAACATTGTTGCCTATTGGAGTCATTGTTGCAAGGTACTTCAAACAATTCCCATTTAAACTTGATCCCTGCTGGTTTTATTTTCATTACTCCTGCCAAGTTCTTGGTTACACCCTTGGAAGCATTGGCTGGGGAATCAGACTGTTGCTCGGACATGAATCCAAAGACTATACCTTCCATCGACACCGCCTTCTCGGCATCTGTGTTTTCGGATTCACTACCTTACAAGTAACCCAAGTAACCTCTTCTTTTTTTCTTCTCTTCATTTGATTCATCTAGCCCTGTCAATTAGGCATCTTGAGTTAGTTTTTGGATCATATATGTTTGGGGTTAGTTTCGGGTTTGGGCCATTTCGGGTTCAGTTCATGATATTTTGGGTTTTAGTTATTCGGGTTGATATTTCGAGGTTGAGTCATTTCAGGTTCATATAGTTTTTGTCCAAGTTGGGTAGATTAGGATTGTGACTTTTTACGATCAAATCAAGTCAGGATAAGAATTCAAGTTGCTTGAATCGAATTTTCTAGTTTGAATCAAAATTGACAGGTCTAAAATTAAATGCATATGTTGAACGAACGTCATTGATTATTTTTTTTGTTGTTGTCGAAAATTAATGCAGATGTTAGCATTTTGATTCAAACCGGCCCGAGAAGACGAGTATCGGAAACATTGGAATGTATATCACCATTTTCTTGGGTACGCATTGCTTGTAATGATCCTGGTGAACATATATAAAGGGATTAAGATACTAAAGCCTGATAATAGACTGTTGAAATGGGCATACAATGGGATCTTAGTGGTCTTGGCTATGGTGGTTTCGGCTCTTGAGATTTACACTTGGGCTAAATTCTTGTGTGCAAAATACTATAAGAAACGTAATCGAGGTTCAAATTCAAGGCCCAGCAATGGCGGTCGATCAGAGAAGGAGAAACGGACAGTTAACTGATCAACAAACTTGAAAAAGAAGAGAGTAAATTAATTTCAAAGAGTTAGAAACAAATGTTTTCTTCTTTTTCTTCTCTAAATTTTATTTTGAACAAATCGACGATTTAATTAGAATTACTAATTATGTTATTGATTTTCTTTTATTTTATTAAATTCTTTGATTGTTAGTCTCATAACATAAAATCTTGCGTCTGTTCCTAACTCATCAAAACTTTTGTTGTGACAAATATG
>CM033730.1:36838177-37180725 GCA_019671005.1 Hibiscus mutabilis
TCCTCTCCTTTCGCTTTATAAGCAGGTGTTGGAAGCGACTCTCGTACATTCGCTTTCCTCTGGCAGCACCATGCCAATTCCGCTTCAGAGCTAGAAGATAGCGATTATATGATTTTCATTTCTTTTCTTTTTTTCAAGTTTCAATTAAAAACTTTTTTGTAAAATCTGATGCTTTTGTTGCTTAGGTCTTTGCTAGTAAATTTTATTTTGCTGTTCTATCGAAATGCGGGGCAATATTTAAATATTGGGAAAACTACATATTTAGTATCCCAAATATGTTCGCTTTATTGTTTTGTTACTTCAACTATTATTTTTTACAAAATAGTATCAAATGTTACGTTTTTGTTATGTTCTGGCACCCGGCCGTTAAAAACTAATAGAAATAGTGATAGGGCTTGGGTTAATAACAATTTTAGTCTAAAAAATTATACAATCTATCAATTTAGTCTAAAATTTTAACAATTTAAACATTATTTTAATTTTTGGATTAAAATTGTAAATTCCTCATTTTTCTTCCCAAACTCCATGATCGGGATACTGGTGAGAATATGAGGGGGTGAGAAAGGGATGAGACAAAATGGGATCGAAGCTTTGTAAATCTCTCTCGGTGAGAATATATATAAGTGTTTTGGACTAAAATTATAATTATATCAAGCCATGTTGTCACTTCCTTTAGTTTTCAACGATCAAAGTACCAAAACAGAACAAAAACGTAATATTATGTACTATTTTACCAAAAATAATAGCTGAAGTACCAAAATAGTAACACGAATATAATTGGGTACTAAATATGCAGTTTTCCCTACAAAATAATAATTTCGAACTAAAAATTTTAGATCGATGAGTGCGGAGAGGTGACCAATCTCACAAACTGAAACGGTGTCGTTGAAACTGTTATTACAGAGAAGAGCAGGCGGAATAGAATCAGACACTAACAGCGGTGGATCGCAACTCTAATTTAACGGGTAACGGCCAATTGTCGCAATAACGAACTACTATTTTCATATAAAATATAAAAAAATGCAATTTCTTTTTAAAAACCAACAAAAATATAATTAGATAAAGAATATATTCACGACTACGATACACATAACAATTGCAATGTCATTTGTTATGTCTACAACTGCGATAAACGACCTCAACCGTAATTTAAATTTCGGCTTTAATCCCAATTCCCAATTGAACCAAAAGTTGATAATTACTTATCAAACAGAGACGAGGCTTTCCACATAAATCCTAGTGGAAACACGTTGGGGTGCACCTGCAATCCTCAGAGTTTCCCCTGTTTCATTCTCCAGATTGAACCATGCAGGCTGACGACCTCCGCCATCATCAAGCAATACTTTATCGCCATTCCTGGAATACGCCACAGCTCTGGTATGAAATATATTGGTCAGCCATTCAACTCGAGACAGATAAAACAGTTCGGTCCACGACTCCTTCACTCCATATTCTTTCATCACCCATACATTTATATGATCCTCCACCGGACATGTCGAGTAGTCTCGTGACACACACAAACACCCCCCCAACACCCCGGCGTTCATGTATCCGAAATACGGACAATCGCCACCACATTTCTTCATTTTGAAGCTTGTGTCTCCTTCGGGGACGTCATAGTATTTCTCGGTGGCGAGATCGAGAGCGAAGATTACTTTTCCTCCCGAGAATTCGCCTATTTCATCGCCGACCCAAGGGAGGGAGTTGTTTATGTAGGCGCCGTCATTGTAATTCGTCGGGAATTCATAAGGGCAATCCTCGATTCTCTTCCAGGAGTTTGTTTTAAGACTGTAGACTAGGACTTTGTAGCAGTTTTGTGTCTTGGATCTCTGCATTTTCACCACCTTGTAGTCGTTGTTTGTTTCATCGTACCCGAATCCAAGTACGGTGTTCTTGTCATAGTGATATCCCAGGAAGGCATCGTGATCGCTGATTATATCGTCATCCAGAGGTGGTAGGTAACGACATTTTCTGGTCGATGGATTCCACAAAGCAATGCCTCCTTCACGATGGTAAACGGCAAGTAAACCGTTGCAAGAACCGATTACTCTGGAGCGGTATTTGGTGATTTCGGCTACGAAAGGGTGAGGGAATTGAACCAAATTGTAGCGACCTTTTTTTCCTTCCTTAAAAAGAGAGAGAGAAGTTTTGCCGTATTAAGGGCATTTGTTTAGAAAATAAGTCGGCTACTAATTATCCCCTGAGTTGTTAATGTAAATCCTTTGAAGAATAGGGATTTCTTTTGAAGACTTTAAATTTTTCAAGACGATTAAAATTGGGAGTCGCCACCGGCCACTTGGGTGAGGTGGGCAGGACACCATAAATCCAGAGATTCATTACGAAAGGGTCCGAGAGTTGGTTACGTGTGGGGAAGGATTAGCACCCCTATCACGCCTGGGGATCGGTACCAGAAAATTTGTTGCTCCTAAAAGAATGGAATTTATTGAAATTTAGATTAAGTTTAATTCGAAGTCCTTAGATGAAAATTAACATTGACTACACGAGCCTTATCGAATTGATAGGCTCAAATTAATTAGACATTTAATTAATAAGGTTAATAATATGTCGGACCATAAATTAAACCGACATCGAATAAGCCCGACTGCCGTGTTAATTTATGGTTCGACTTCCATGCGTCACCTTTATGCATGATGCAAACATTTAAACATGATGTAATGACATTGTTAATTTTTTAGCTCGTTTACCTCGGGACGGTAAAAATTAATTCGAATATTTGGTTAACATCCCTTAAGCTCAGACTGTTATGAAACAAATATTAGAATTAATAAATACCTCCCTTTTTATGACCTAAGTTAATTAACGATGTCATTAAGATATAAGATTACATGAATGTGATTAATGTATGACAAACAAAGGCATAAATGTAAACACACAAAAAAGAAGGCCCAATTTAACATATAGCTCAATTATATATTTAGCCCTAAAAGATTAAGAAATCTAATTTATGGCGATTAAATTATAATTTAATGCTAGATTAGACTTCAAAATTGATATTTTTTTAGTAATCGAAAATTGTTCAATTAATTTAAAGAATTTAACATTTACCCCAATAAGCCAAAGATAAATTTAAATTCACTAAATTAATCCAAATACTAATCTAATTGATATTCTAAAAATTAAGACTAATCTGATAAATTTTAGGATCATGTCCCTATAATATGGGCACACGACTTGTTCAACTAAATTGGTTATTCCCATCGTAAGCCCAAAAGCTTGAAACTATTAAAATTAGGCTCAACACTAAAAGCCCAAACTACTAAAACCAAATCTAAAAGTTTAGGACTCATAAACATTTCTATGCATATATTATCAAAATATAACTTGAAATTGTATTATAAACCTTAAAATTATAAACATTATTGCCTCTCCCCTTTTATTTTTTTATTTTTTAAGAAAAAAAACTATATATGTTATACGCTTTCAAAAATTATATTTTCCATAAATGTAAAAAGAATTATATATATTATAATCTTTTTATTCCATAAAATTAGTATATAAAAAACTTTATTTATAGTAATATTAATATTTCATTATAAAGGAAAGACACATACCATAATGAGAAATATATTATCTATATTTGTAGAAAAAATCATGTATTAAAAAAACTATATACAAGGTATAAAGAAAATTATATTATAATACATATATCATAAAAAAACTTTGTATAATGCGTTTTAAAAACATTACATGTATATATCCCACATTATGTTAACAAGTTCTACATCATATATTATAGATATTTTATATATGAAATCATTGAAATATTTATACCATTGCTTTTATAAAGGATTAATATTGGAGGGGTCACCTATTGGAATGAAAATACATGTATAGTATAATATAAATTACGAATTAAATCTTTATGTACCACCTAAATACTATGTAACACATATAACATATATGTCTCATACAAGATTTAATGACAAATACTACAAAATAAATAAATAAATAAATAGAACATATTATACCTAAAAGAAAAATGGGCCGAAATTAAATAAATGGGATAAATAGTTTACCAAGCCCAAACAGATTGGGCTCCAAATTGTGGGGCTGGGTTGTTGGGACAAACCGGGTCAGATTTCGGAGTGGGTCGGATAATCGGTTGACCGGTCTGGCCGGTTAAGCAACCGGCTACCAGAATACAAGGTTTATAATCCCTAACCCTTATTCTTTAATGCAAACGAGAGGGGGGTTTAAAAAAACCCTAAGCGGTCTCTCTTTCTCTCTTTCGACACCAGCGTTCCAGCGGCCGTCTCGGCCACGTGAGGCCACCGTTAAACTCGCCTCAGTCGCTTCTCCCTCCTTACCGGTATAACTTCTCCCAAAGCGACCCCCAACATCGTGAGATTCCTCTGGGTTTGTTAATATTTCTCGCCGTCAATCTGGGTAATTCGCATTTAGATCGAGCTGCAACCGAAGTATGTTGCTTCTCACGTCAAGAGGTATCTTTCCACCGTTGGGGTCACCGATTGGAGCCTCCGTTCGCCGGGAAGCGTCACCGCCGAGAGGTAAACTCTCCCCCTCTTCTGTTCTTACTCATATATATATATATATATATATGTGTGTGTGTTCGAACTCACCAGATTAAGATGATAACAAATAGTTGTAAATTCATGATTAATCATTCCTTTGTTGCTTGATATGATTATATTCGAAAAAAAGAAGACACGGAGGAAATGGGAAATCAAAATGTATTTTTTTTCTTTAATTTGAAAAACTGTCGATTACATCTTTGATTACATCCTTTATCCCCAAATCTTTGTTCACACTTTCAAGCAAGCATTAATGAAATAATTATGGATGATTATACCTAAAATTAGGTTTTGTTAACCCTAAAATTTTATTATTATTTTTGCCCATGCTGGTGGTTGGGAGCCAGTGAAAACATCCAAGATTGCCGGCGACGAAGCCACGTGGCCGGGGGACAAATCGTCAACAGCGCGTGGATGATAACGCGACCGCGCGTAGAGGATGGCGCGTCAGCGTATGAGGAAATCGGTAAAGCTGAACAGTCGGCTTCTATGCCATATGAACTGTTGAATCAAATCTGATCCAACGGCCAGATTGAAGTGGTTGTAAGAAAGATGATAAATAATTAGATTTTTTAGGGTTTTTGGTTTATATTGGATATGGGTCAGAAAATGGGCTTGTAATTATTGTATAATATTTGTGGGTTTTTGAAATGTAATAGACTTGGACTTTGCTTATTTATCATATGGACTGTTTATATATTTTCAAATCTGCTAGCATAATAATAATAATAATAATAATAATAATAATAACAAAACATATAATAAACATGCTTACACAATATCAATATTAATTACATAACACCTATGTATGTGAGACACACATTCATGATACACTAACATTAATACATATACCTAATACATGCAATACCTACCTACACTCACATTACCTATGTACAATATATATACATATAAACAAACATCACATATGCACATAACATGCAATACCATGCAATGCATACACATATATTAATAGTAGTGTTTTTGCTTTTCTTTTTTCCTTTCTTTTTTTTTTTTTTCGGTTTTAATACACACATATAGATATAGATAATTACTAATTAATCAACAACCCATCACAAGCCCGTTAACTGAAGTGAAACAAAAAAGGCGGGTTTTCCCCGGAAAAAATTAGTGATTACAGTTGCCCCTCTTTGCTTATACTTGTGAAATAAGAATAAAGCAAAAACCATAAACACTAATTTTGTCCTACTTTCCTATCGGATAATTTGCTCTTCCGAAATGGCAACGAGCAAATTGAGATGACTTGTTTCCCCGAAATGACAGAAAACAAGTGGGTAGTGCTGGCATTCCTTTCCCGATCGGCATTGGATGGACCAGTTACCCAATGACTCATTCATCCGAAGCGACAACAAACGAATCCAAATATCTTTCGAACGACCCGCTTTTCTGAAGCGGTAGCGAGCGAATCTAAATGACTTTGCTTTCCCGAAGCGGTCGAAAGCAATCTTAGTGACGCCAGGATATCCCTCCAAAACAGTAGCAGACATAACCCGACAAAGATGGCATATTCCTCCGAAGCGGCAACGAACAAATATAAATTCTTTAAATGAGGGTTCTATGAAGGCTTCCGCTCTTTATGAGTCTGAACGGATAAGCTAACCTCTTCTTCCCCTTTTCAAAAGGTTCTATTAACTAGCCTTTTTCACCGGGAAATGATGTTTTCAAAATTATTTGCTTGAGAATTCTCTCCCAGTTTCCGTCCTGATGTTTGTTTCTCTTCTCCAGACGCCTCCCCTTTTATCCTGTAAGAAGAGACAAAATGATGTGATGGTATGAGTTAGCATGCCCCTAACCTAGGAATGTCTAACTAAATATGATGCATGGATAGCAATAATTCACTCGGACATTTCTTCTTCTTGGTCTTTTGATTTTGACTTTCCTTTGCTTTCTTCCTCTCTTTCTTGTAACGACGATACCCCACTTGTCACTCGGGTTCACCTTTTATGCCCCCTCTTAATTCCTTTGTTCTAAAGTGCCTTTTCAGGTTTTCACTTTTAGACTTGTATTTCCAAAGTGCCCTTTACGGTTTTCACTTCAGTTTTTTTTCTTTTTTTCTCTACTTTTTTTCTTTTCTTCTTCTTTTTTCTCCTTTTTTCTTTCGGACACCCTTCTGGATTTTTGCCTTTAGTTCCCTCAATAATAAGTGAGGTACTCACTGTATTTCTTTAGTAAATCTCATCATAATCTTTTTGCCTTAACCTCGACAGATTCCCCATTTAACCTGGAACAACATGCACTCAATAGGTTAACTCATAGTAATACCAAGAAATCTTTTACTTTTCATGACCTATGCCAATTCATCTGTGAGATGATGACGAGACGAATAACAGAAATAATATTTTATTAATACTAAGAGAAACATTAACAAGATTTAAAAAGTTATGGCAAACATGAAAAGAAAAGATACAAATAACGTCAACTGTATGAACAATGAGAACCCATTGACCACAGTGGATATTTTACTCGCCATCTTGGGTTACAACTTTCAACAACCTAAGGATTGAAGTGTTGTCCTTTGACGAAGTCTGTCATTTGTATGCCAAAATTCACGCATGTCTGAACTGTCCTGTTTGGATTTTCAATTCAGATCACCCATTGGTTTTAGGATGACCACTTGGGGTTTTCACCCTAAACCCTCATTCTTCTTTCTCTTCTCTCATTTTTTCTTTTTTTCTTTCTTTTTTTCTTCAGGCATAATATTTTTTACCGAGTCTGAGTTTATTGGGTTGCTTAACTCTTTCCCGTCCATCTCGGCTAGGATCTACGCTCCTCCGGAGAAGGCATTCTATACAACATAAGGCTCTTCCTAATTAGGCATCCATTTCCCTCGAAAGTCCTTTTGGTTGAGTAAGATTTTTTGAGCACCAGATCCCCTTCTTGAAACTCTCTAGGGCGAACTTTCTTGTGATAGGCCCGCATCATTATTTTTTGATACATTTGGCTATGACAGATAGCCTTCAACCTTTTCTCCTCAATGAGGTTCAATTGATCAATTCTGGCTTGTATTCATTCAGCCTCATCCAACTTTACTTCTTTCAAAATTCAGAGCGACGAGATCTCCACCTCAATGGGTAATACCACTTCCGTGCCATATACTAAAGAATAAGGCGTTGCCCCGGTGGAGGTTCTCATAGAGGTCCGATAAGCAAACAGGGCAAAAGGTAGCGTTTCATGCCAATCCTTGTAATTTTCTGTGGTTTTTACTATGATCTTCTTTATATTCTTATTTGCCACCTCTACTGCTCCGTTCATCTTGGGGCGATAAACAGTAGAATTGTGATGTACAATTTTGAAATGTTCACACACCTCAGTCATTATTTTATTATTCATGTTGGAAGCATTGTCGGTGATGATTATTTCAGTAAGCCATAGCGACATATAATTTCTTTCTTGAGGAACTTGCAGACTGTTGTTCTTGTAATGTTGGCATACCATGAAGCTTCTACCCTTTTGGTGAAGTAATCGATGGCTACTAAGATGAAGTGATGCCCATTAGAAGCTTTCGGTGTATCTGACCAATGACGTCTATTCCCCAAGTAGTAAATGGCCAAGATGAATTCATGACATGAAGTGGTACTGGCGGGGAATGTATCTTATCGGCGTAATTTGGCATTTATGGCACTTCTTTGCATAATTGATGCATTCTCCTTCCATTGTTGACCAAAAATAGTCGTATCTCATGATTTTCCTAGCCATCGAGAAGCCGCTAGCATGGGTTCCGCATAAACCTCCATGGACCTCTACTAAAATAGTTTTGGCCTCTCGGGTATTAACGTACCTCAACAGTATCTGATCTTTGCTTCTTTTATACAAAACCTCTCCATCCAGGATGTACCCTGATGCCAATCTTCTAATAGTTCTTTTTTTGTTATTGTTGGCGTCTTTTGGGTAAGTTTGGTATTTGATGTATTGGAGGAGGTCGTAATACCATGGATTGCCATCATTTTCCTCCTCCAAACTATAGCAGTGAGCTGACACCTCAAAAGTTTGCATCTCAACATGCTTCATTTCGGCTGTCTCATTTACTTTAAACACTACGGCCAAAGTGGCCAGAGCGTCGGCCATATGGTTGCCCTCTCTTGACAAGTAGGTGAAACTAACTTTCTCAAACTTTCTGACCAAATATTGGATCAATTCATAATACTTGATCAGCTTCGGATATCTAGTCTCCCACTCTTTTCGAAGTTGGTACACTACCAAAGAAAAATCTCTGAAAACTTAGAGTACCTTGATCTTCTTCTCAATGGCTGCTCGGAGTCCCATGACACAAGCTTCATACTCGACTATATTGTTAGTGCAGAAGAATTCCAGTCTACTGGTAAAAGGGTAGGGGTTTTCCTCAGGGGAAATCAATTATTCTCTTATTCCATGGCCTAGGGCATTTGACGCCCCGTCGAAATAGAGCCTCCAGCCTTCTTTCTCGGTAACAAATTTCCCTTTAGTTACACCACAAATCAAATCTTCGTCTGGAAAATGGAAATCCAATGGTTCATAGTTATCCGAGGCGCGACTTGCCAGAAGATCTGCCATGACACTTTCTTTTATCACTTTCTGGTTTACGTAAACGATGTCAAACTCTGACAAGAGTATTTTCCAACAGGCCATCTTCCCTGTCAATGATGGCGTTTCCATCAGAAATTTTAGCTTATCCATCCGGGAAATCAAATAGGTGGTATGATACAACATGTATTGCCGTAACCGCTTAGTGACCCATACCAAGGCACAATATAACTTCTGAATAGACGGGTATCGGGTTTCACAATCCGTGAACTTCTTGCTCAAATAGTAGATGGCCATTTTCTTCTTGCCTGAGTTAGCGTGTTGTCCGAGTACACACCCCATATAATTTTCAAAGACTGTCAGATACAGGATCAATGGTCTATTTGGCACCAGTGCTACTAGGATTGGGGGATCAGTCAGATACTTCTTAATCTTTTCAAGTGCCTCTTGGCAACCTTCATCCAGACTCTCGGGTTATTCTTTCAGAGCAGTTTGAAGACAGGGTCACACTTATTAGTCAATTGAGATATGAATAGGGAGATGTAGTTCAGTCTTCCTAAAAAACCTCAGACCTCCTTTTGTGTTCGTGGTGGTGGAAGATCTTGAATTGCTTTCACCTTGTCGGGGTCGATCTTGATGCCTCTATGACTTACCACAAAGCCCAAAAGCTTCCCTAATGTGACTGCGAAGGTGCACTTGGCCGGGTTAAGCTTTAATTGATACTTTCTTAGCCTTCAGAAGAGTTTTCGCAAATTCTGGATGTGCTCCTCCTCGGTCTTAGAGTTGGCTATCATGTCATCCACGTACACCTCGATTTCCTTATGTATCATGTCATGAAACAAGGTTATCATGGCTCTCTGGTAGGTTGCCCCATCGTTTTTCAATCCGAAAGGCATCACCTTATAACAAAACGTGCCCTACATGGTCATAAAAGTGGTTCTCTTCATGTCTTCGGGGTGTATTTTGATCTGGTTATACCCTGAGAAGCCATCTATGAACGAGAACCAAGCATGTCTCGCGGTATTGTCCACTAAAGTGTCAATATAGGGCAAAAAAAAGTTATCCTTGGGGCTGGCCTTGTTAAGGTCCCTATGATCCACACATATACGTACATTCTCATCCTTCTTTGGTACTGGCACGATGTTGGCCACCCATTCTGGGTACTTAGAGACCTCCAGAAACCCGGCCTCAAACTATTTCTTAACCTCTTCTATGATTTTTAGTAACATGTCTGTTCTCATTCTTTGAAGCTTTTGCTGAACGGGATTGCATTCTGGCCTAATAGGAAGCTTTTGCGTTACAATGTCTGTGTTTAAACCCGACATGTCTTGGTATGACCATGCGAACACGTCTATAAATTCCATAAGCAACTCCACTAACCCTTGTTTGATTTCTGGTGATAGGGTGCTCCCGATCTTTACTTCTTTCCTTTCTTCATTGGTCCCCAAATTCAAGATCTCTAGCTTCTCTTGGTGCAGAAGGATTTGATTTTCCTCATTGGCCATCATTCTTAACAGCTCTTCTGGAATCTCATCATTTTCTTCCCCTACCTCTGCCAAGTACATGGGTCATTCGAAGTCTACTTTGGGATTAGGTTCCACATTGTTCATATAGTTTATATTAAGGGGCCTGCACGATTTTAAAAGTGCGTATTGGAAAAGAATGATGTAGTTTATGACTTAAATAAATTATTAACTATTAGAATAAAAAAGTAAGTTAATAAATGAATGGAATGAATGACATGTTTTCCATTTGTGAAAAAGAAAAGGTAGATATATTTCATTGCAGATGAACATGACATAGTTGCCCTTTTTACAAAAGATGTCTGTTACTTTCGGGCCAAAGTAACGGAGTGGTTCTAGGCATTACTTTGATATGTCCCTATTGAGAGTTGGCATGACCCTGAAGGTCCAGTTGTTGAGCTTTTCCCCTGGGTGGCACGGGCGAATTCTGGCCGAAAACCAGTTAGGCTTGCTCCCGTCACCGATCATGTTTACATTCATTTCTTCTAAAGCCTCACTGATCAGCTCTTCTTGGAGGCGCCTTTCACCTTCCTAGTTTTCCTTTTGGATATCCTCCTCCGAGTTTCAGATCCCCCCGGATATAAAGATACCTTTGAAGTTTGAGTAGGTTATGGGAGCCCAGGAAATGTCTTCCCCCCTCAACCTGGCTTTCCTCTGTTCTTGTCTTTTTTTCCATTCTTGTCTATTTAGCAGCAAATTGGGCTTATAGCCAAGCCAAAGTGGTCCACCATGTGAATTACACTAACATGACGAAGACGCCCTTGTAGATTTCTCCCTAAACCTTTGTTCTTTCTTGCTCCTTTTCCCAGGGTTTCGAACACCATCATTTTAATACAGTTTGATAACTTAGGGCATGGAACTTTGCTTCATTCGGCAACAAAAGTAACATTGATAAGTTCTAAGGCTTTGAAGGCGCACTCCATCGTCTCTCCATCAGTAGGGATATATGGTGTATCCAGAGTCACTGAAGCGATGATGTCATCTTCTGCATTTACTGTTACTAATTTCCCATCGGTGACAAACTTTAATTTTTGATGGAGCGATGATGGAACGGCGCCGGCTGAGTGTATCCAAGGCCTTCCTAACAGGCAATTGTAAGATGGCTGGATATCCATGACCAAGAAATCAACCACATATTCAGTAGGACCAATGAGCATGGGTACTTATATCTTCCCGATCACATATCTTTGAGTCCCGTTGAAAGCTCGTACCGTATTATGACATGGCTTCATATGCGAGCTGTCGATTGGTAGCTATCGTAGAGTGGCCAATGACATGACATTCAATGCAGAGCCATTATCAATCAACACACCCTGCAACACATAACCTTTACAGTGGGTAGTAATGTTCAAGGCTTTGACGGACCCCGTACCTTCCCCTAGAATCTCGCCATCACTGACAATAATGTGATTAACATCGGTGATGTGACCGATAATCTGATCTAATCTTCCAACATAAATGTCTTTTGCAACAAAGGTCTCATTCAAAACCTTCAACAATGCCTCTCGATGCTTTTCTGAATTCAGTAACAGATCAAGCAGTAAAATGTGAGCTGGTTATTTCCGGAGTTGATCGACAACATTATACTCACTGTGGTTCAGAAATTTTAAAAAATATTATGCTTGCATTTCTGTGACGGGCTCTTTAATCTTTGCAGCTGGGTCTTCTCCAAACAACCTTTCAGGTCCTGCTCCAGCTTCTTGGGCCCTCTCTTTTGGATCCCTTAAGTTTTCTAGAATGTAGCACTGACCACTTCTTATTAGATGCCCCACGTCATTTGCCTCTCTGCTACTTGGTTGAACGGGTTCTATTTCCATCATCCTCTTCTCCTCTTGTGCATTAGACGATCCCAGAATCATGATGCTCGCGACGTAACTCTACGGAACCATCATGGTGTCTTTGAAAGGAAAAGGCTTTGGAGTAGTAATTATGATCTTGGGAGCCACTTTTTGTATACTCGCCTCATTCATCCTGAGACCGAGAACAAATGGCCTCTTGACACTGTATCTAGTTTCTTGACTCTCTGATGCACAGACTTCAAACTATTTTACTCATTTCCCTTTCTCGAAAAACTTTATCTCTTTGTTGTCCATCATAGTTTGAAGTAAATGACGAAATTCTTCACAATGCTGAATATCATGATCTTCTAACTAATGGTACTCACAGTACATACCACATCCTTCTCTGACCAACACCATCCCCCGATTGAAAGACCCACCTCAAAGGAGACTGGGTTTCGGGCATGCTCTTTCTGGCTTTCTTGGTGCACTCGTCTTCAATGGCATTTACACTCTATTCTCTGTGGTTTGGCAACAGATTGTTGGCCGTACTGGGTTCCCCTAACTGTAGTATCCATGTTCGAATTAGATTTTGAATGAACTTTTTGAAAGCTATACAATTCTCGATTGAGTGACCTGGGACATTAGCGTGATACTCGTAGTGCTCTTTAGGGTTATACCAAGCCGGGTGCGGTGGGTTATAAGGAGTAACATGGTATGGTCAGACTAGATCAGCCTTGTATAGCTGTGAGTAGAATTCCTTATAATTAATCAACAGATGTGTGAAAGACCTATCATCTATTTCCTTCTTAGGTCCTTTGTCTTCTCTCTTGTTGAAGTTTCTGGAATTCCCTGCTAGAGCCTGGGGCTGGGAAATTGTGAAGTTCTTGGTTTTTTCAAAAGTGTTGGCGTTGTTCACTTCATAATCCTTCTTCTTGAACTACTTCTATGAATGATCTCCTCAATCGATTCTTCTGCTCTTGATAGCTACTTCAATGCGTTCACTGGTCATTACCATTTCTGTAAAGTTACTAATAGGGTTATTGATCAGCCGAACATAGGGGAGATCTCATGTTCATAAAGTGGTGGTTGGAATTGGGCTGTCACATCACGCTACTTTTGAGCATATTCACGAAGGGTCTCATTGTGTTTCTGTTCTATGCCTTGTAACAGTAGTCGGTTGGGAACCATATCGGTTACATGCTTATACTGATCAGTGAAAACTTTCGCCAGATCTCTCCATGACTTGATCTGAGTCCTGGTCAGTTGGTTATACCACCTTAGAGCAGACCCAACTACGCTGTCTTAAAAACAATGAATCAACAGCTTCTCGTTGCTGGTAAAACCGGCCATCTTTCGGCAAAACATCACTATATGAACGAACGAGTAGGTACTTCCGTCAAACTTCTCAAAGTCTAGAGCCTTGAACTTGTATAGGATCTCCACGTTAGTACCAGGCTGAGTTCTCTAGCACTTAACCCATAGTGGACATCCTCATCTTCTTTCACTCGGAGCTTCTTCTCTATGTCCTTCTGAGTGTCTTCTAGTTGCTTAGTGAACTCCGCTTTTATTTGGTTTAGCTTTTCTAATTCGTCAAAATCCGGGATGCCATCTCCGATAACCTCAAGATTCTTGAAGGTCACCCCTGGTTAAGTTTGAGCTTCCGTACCAGCATGAGAAGGAGATGCCCCTTGTGTAGGATTTGACGAAGGGTCAATGAGCAGAGGATTCCTGACAGTTTGGGCATAAATACGATCCCCCTAGTTTTGGGCAGGGCTCTCGATGGTACCCTTATTTCTTGACTCCTGCCTCAATTAAGCTTGCAACAATTGCGATATCTCCTTCATCATGTCTTGCTGGGACTTGAGAATGGTTTCCCTCAATTCTTGTTGGGTTCATTCCATTTGACTGCGTAAATCGGCTTCCAGTTTCGCGAAACCTTCCTCCATTTGCTTTGTTCGTAAACGGGTATGATATGGATGTGGAATGATGGTAATTTTAACGAACCAAAATGCAATCTTTTTTGTTTCTAAAACAGAAAGCTTTTAAGTCAATTATTTGTTGACAAAACAAAAAATGCAAATAGATGAATTATACATGAATGCAATGGGCAACACTAAGTCTGGCAAATATCATCGTTAAACGAATTTCATTAATAGAAACATAGTCTTGGTACAATAACTAAAGAAAGTCAACTAAACATATGACTTTAGGGTGGTATCGAGGTCGATGATCTCTCTTAAAATCCAAAAAATCATATCTCCTTCTTTAGAGTCATCGTTGACACAATCATTAAGTTCAGTAGCGTATTCTGGCAAGAGTTGTATCTTCTGCGATTCCTTGCATCCGAACCATCAATTGCGCTAATTCCTGTTCTTGTCTCCAAATGGTGTAGGCAGCAAACTATAGTTTCTCCAAACTCAGCATCGGGCATACTTGAATGGCTCCCCTAAAGCTTGCCACATGATCCTTGAGCTGTTGAACCTCGGTTTCCAATTCTTTAATGCGAGTCTCCAAAGCCTGGTTCTCCGTCTTTCTTTTCTTTAACTTGCCAGTCGAACCTTTGTGCTTGAAAAGAGACTTCTCCAGACAGTTAACCTAATCCTTCAATGCTTTATTTTGGCGACGTTCTTTCTCGAGCTGCCTAGAGTGGGAAATGTGCAAGTTCTTCATTTCTTGTGTTAAAGTGAGCACCTGGTCCTTGTTCTCACAATACATCCTTTTATAATTCTCTGCCCTCGCTTTCTCCTCCCTGAATCGGAGCTCTATCCCTTCGCTTGATCTGCCTTCTACAACTCTTTTGCTTTAGCTTAGCCTCTTGAGTTTCTGGATCTCTTCATTTTCTAACTTGAGCTTGAGTTCCAATTTATCTTTTCTCTTTTGTAGACCTTTAACCATTCCTTCAAACTGTGTATTTTCCAACTCAAAGTCGAATCTCTCTTGGCGAGCTTTCTCCTCAAGCTTGAGATACCTTTTATGCTATTCTTCAAGTTGTTTCCTCATCAATTCGACTTCAATAGGAAGTGTAGCTAACCTCTCTTCCATTGTCCTCTTTCTATAGGGGTTCAAATGGGGAACGTTGTCATTGACGCGACTAAATCTCCATGCCTCGTACTCGAGAGTGGTCATGTGGGTAGCACTCATAACTCTGACCGGTCTCACGTTGTTCCAGGATGAAGAAACATCGTACACCACTGCCTTGTAGCCATTTTCCTTCTCATAATTTATGTTGAACTCATTCAAGCCTTTGGTAGCCGAAACAAACTACTTCGAGCCGTACTGTCACAAAACCAGGATAGGAGCATAAGTAGTGTCCCCCAAAGTCCAAGTAATGGCACCCAAGAGTGTACTCCGCACCTGTAGATTATACTTATTGCAGAAAGCCACGGGGCCATCCAAACTATATCTTCCTCCTTCAGGTTGCTAAGAAAATCTTCCCAAACTTCCTCAGATCTTCTGGTGGGCCAATATTCCTTTCGCAGAAATGATTCCAAAGGGGAGAAACTACCATGGTAGAGAGGTTTCGAGAAATTAGCATCCGACCACAAGTGGCTATAGAACCAGACTGTCAAAAGCTGTAAGCAACCATAGAAACGACCCTCGTCGTGTTCTCGGCAAAACCTCAGAGATTAGAAAGTTTCGGCTAAAATCATAGGCACTGGATTGGTTCTACCACTCAAACGGTCAAACAAGTATAACATTATCAGGTTAACTAGCCCTCGCGCTCGGGGAAAGAGCACTAACCCATAAATCAACAACGCGAAAAGATCCTGTTGAACTCGGCCTACCGGATGTACAGAAGCCAGGGCTAGAATTCTATCCTATCTGAGATACTCTTTACCGTTCCAAGTAATGACCTGGTGCTCGACCCAGGATTCCAACATGTCCGAGAATCTCTTAAGCATGTCCGGAAATACTTTGTTCTTACTAGGCTTCGAGTATCCCAAGTTTCGTCAATCTTCTCACAGTTCAAAAGGTCTTGATACTCTTCAATTGTAGGAGTCAAATCGAAGTTACCGATCGTAAAACAACTGTAGGCAGGATTCTAGAACCTTACCAAGGCTTGCAGTAGTACCCGATCCACCAGAACATCTAGCAAATATGCAATGTCACCATATTCCCTCCTGAAAATGTACCTTGTTTCCAAGTCCCAACTATTCCACACTGTCTTCAGCCTAGAAGTATCATTGTATTCTGCATTCATGACTGTCTCTGCTACCAATGTTGTCCTAAACATGACAGGAATACTATCTCCCTCATGCAACTGTTCCCCTTCGGACCATATCTGTACGTCAGAGTTCTTTTCATCATTGCTACGAACTAGGTCTTCCATCAATCTAGCCTTTAATTTCAGACTATTTCCAACTCAATGTGCTCTTTATGATATGGCGATAATATGCAAAACGAAAGAACAACGAAAAAAAGGAAAGAGAAGAGTTAATCGTGAGATAAAAACATGAAAGTAAGAAAAGATAAACACAAACAGTTTACACAAGAAAAGAAACTTAACCACATGAATTCTAGTTCGCTAAGGTTATCCGCATGGCTCTAATAGGGGTGGGCTTCTTAAATTCTTACACATGAGTTTGGTTCTAATTAAGGATACTCGAACCTATCTTATTGCCTACTAAGGCAACTAGAATCCAATTCTGGCCTATTACAAGCTTGCGAATTAGTTTCGATTTAAGGGAAAACACAACCTGATAACGTGGATGGCTGCTTACATGTCGAAAGGCGTAGATTTCGAAAGATAATTACCGACCCGTTGAGGGTTACTTACGTGGGTATATGGCGTTTCACTCCCACTTAAGGGAAGAAGCTTGGGTATAGAGCTTAATGACATGATGCAAAAGATGTCGGTGATTCCTTAGAAATTAAATGAAGAGTTAATTCGAGGACCACCGATTATCAAAGCCCATGCAATCCTGATCACATTTTCGAGGAAGAATCATCCTAGTTAAAATCAATTAAAATCCCAATAATTTTCATTATTTAAGAGCAACAATTTTCCTTTGGCCTAACTCTCTTTGAGGCTTGTTTTATTTTTTTATTTTTGGTTTTAATTATTGATTAGTTTGTTTCTATTTGGTAAATGTGTTGGTTAATGCATCTCAGTCAAATTAATTAAAAATTTTATTTTTAACTGGTTTTATCTCAAATGACAATTAATTTTGTATACTAATTAACTTATTCTTTTTCTTATTGTCTATATTTTGTAGGAAAATGTTGAAGAGTGAAATTTGGTGTGGAGTACTTGGCTTGGACTTCTATTTAGATATTTTGATATTTCGATATCTTAAGATTAAAACTATATATTATGAACTATTTAATTTTTTTAAAATTTATTTTCAATGTTATTTTTTATGGTTTAATATTAATTACAATTTAAATTTACTTATTTTCTTTAAAATACTATAATTATCCATTCGTTTTGAGAAAAAATGAAGAAGTGATACACTTTTATGCAATCATATTTTTATTCATGAATGATATTTTTAATTGATTAGTAAAAATATTCTTATTTACTTTAAAATTTTTAGACGTAAAAGTATTAATTGATTAGTAACGAGATAAATTTAAATAACTCGTACATAACCAACGATGAGGCTTTAACCTCTAATAAAATTACATATGTGACAACGTTTCTATAACTATTGACAATACATTTAGAGACAATATATTCATCATAAAAAATAGTTATTGTGACGAGTTTTTTGTCACAACTTTATTTTTTAGTATCAAATAAATTGGTCACAATTCAAAAAGTTATTGTGACTATTTAATTTATCACTATTGTTAATGATTATAGTGCCCAATACTTGCTCACAAAAATTGTTATTATGACTTCTTTTCTTTGTCACGAAACATATTTTACGTGACAAATACAATTGAAAATGATTATTGTGCCAAACATTTGGCCACGAAAAAAATACTTATTGTGGCAACATTTTTTTGCCACAAAATATATTTTCAGTGTCCAAAAAATTTATCACAATTTCAATTGATTGTAGTGTCAAATGTCTTGTCACAAAAGATAAAAAAATGTGACAATTTTTTTATCACAACATTTGTTCTCAGTGTCGAAAAAAATCATCACAAAATATAAAGTTATTAGTGTCGAAAAATGGTCACAAAAAAATCACATTTATGACAATTTTTGGTACAACTGTCACTAATATACTAGTGACGAAGTTATTAACGGTGATGAGTGACGACTTGAAAATTTTGTCACTATGCATTTTAGTGTCTAAATTTAATATTTTTAGTGACCATTTTCACTATCACTAAAAGTGCTTTTCCTTGTAGTGTTTTCTTGACGCTTGTACAAGATATATTTGAGCTTATTTTGTATCTAAGAATTCTGATATTCGTGTTGTAGTTGTTAACTTTCATAACATGGTTGAAAGACAACTTGGTTATAAACTTAAAGTCATACAGTCTGATTGTGGCATTGAATTTAGAACATTGCTTTCATATTTTAATCAACATGGTATTATCTTTCGAAAGACTTGTCCATATATTTCTGAACAAAACGGGAGAGTTGAAAGAAAACATCGCCATATTGTAGAACTTGGTCTTACTTTATTGGCTTAGAGTGTTGTTCCGATTAAGTTTTGGTCTGATGTTTTTTTCACTGCGGTTTATCTGATTAATAAAATGCTCACAAAGACATTAGGTGGTTCTACCCTTTATGAAAAACTCTTTCATAAACAACATGATTTTAATTTTTTAGAAGTTTTTGGCTGTTAATGTTTTCCTCTTACAAGGGCTTACAATAATCATAAACTTCAGTTTCGATCTAAGTCGTGTGTTTTCTTAAGATATTGTTCTGATCAACATGGTTATAAATGTTTAAGTAATGATGGTCGTGTGTATGTTTCTCATCATGTTCAGTTTAATGAGGAAAAGTTTATGTTTGCTGACGTAGCTGGTAATACAAATGTTCGACAAGAGAATGTTGATACTTGTGTCAAATTCAAATATTCTAATCCCAATTTACAGATTCTTTTAGTTGGGCCTAATCAGAATGGGTCCGCTTCTAATTCAACCAATTCATTATCCTTTCATCAGTAATCTGCTTAAAGGATTGATTCTCTTTCTAGTACTGGCGGTGGGCCTCAATGTAGTGATGGGGTTGGCTCAAATGGTTCTTGTTACGCGTATTGAGTGCTACGCAAACGGTGCAAGTATACACGTCGCAAGTAATAAAGTGATCTGATTATCGAGTATCGTTTTCACATGGATTGGTTTGTGCCACTTTGCTTAAGTTACTGCGTTGGAAAAAAAAAACACAAGTAGGTGATTGTAGGAATTATAACTAATGAGTAAACTAAGAGCAATAAACTAAAAGAATAGATGAAATCAAAAGAGAGGGAATAGGCCAAGTTATCGTGAGTTGAGGTGTAATAGCCAATTGGATCGTCTTGGTAAAAGAGTGCAAGGGCAACTCAGTTGCCGTGGCAACTTGCGCAGCGGGGTTGCCTTGGCAACTAATCGACAGTTGCCTGGGCAACTGTTTGGGTGGCTGGGCAGCAACTTTAAGGTTCGGCAGAGCATTTTTCAATGGTTTCTTCTTATCCCTAAGTCGAAACTCTAGCTACTTGTGCAAGCCTTGACAATACACCCCTGTGTGAATCAAGAGTGAACAACAACCAATTTTGCGCTCCTCTTAGCCATTGAAATCCTTAATTTATTCCTAAGCCGGATTAATCTTCACCATCAATAGATTGAAGAAAGACCATACTCATTCTTTTCTTGAATCTAACTCTCCCGATATTAGATAAATAGATGAAGTTACGAGATCCTCTCCCAATTCACTCGCAAACAAGAATAAAAACCAAGAATGAGTAAACCTTGAATTGAAAGTGCAAACTCTTATTACCTAAACAAAATCCAATTGTTTCCCACAACAAAAAAATACAATAACCCCAACCAATCAAGTTAGTTCATGGTTGGGTTCAAAAGATATACAAAGAATAATCCTCAAACCATAAATCTAATGGAAGCAAAGAAGAAGAAGAAAAAGAAAAAGAAGAAGAAATCGATCATCCCCTAGTCGAACTCTCTCTCAATCGAATTCCCTCCAAGCTTTCTCCCAATCGAACTCTCTCCCCCTTGCTCTCTCTTGAGTTTGACGACTTGGTCTCCTTTAAATAGGAGATGGCTAGGTCAAAGTCCTTCTTGAGGAGGAAGTTAAGTTGGAATTAAATACTTTAAAAGAATATAATTCTTTATTATATTTAAATTCCTTCTAGATCTTCTCCTATCTTTTTGGGATTTAATTTCTCTTTGACCTCTTCATGGAAATCAAACTCATTTGGGATTTAACTTTGCTCCACGTCATCTTGGGTTTATCTAGTCATCAATTTTGACTGCCATATCATCTTATCCCTTATCGACAATTGCCCTGGCAACTAGCTCGGCATCTCCTTCATGCATTATCTTGGCAACTGCGTCGGCATCTCCTTCATGCACTGCCCTGGCAACTGGTTCCAGCCTTGTTTAGGCAAGTGATTCTGCACACACACAAAAACACACCAAAGCAGTATCTTTTTCCAAAAAATCACCAAGTTATGTAACCAAGCTCAACGTCGGAAAGAAACATGAATTAATGCATGAATGATTAATTATGCAACTAATATGAGCTTAAGTCTAACAATAATATGAGTAAAAAGGGTAATAAAAATAGTACATTTGAACACTTAACACACCTCAAACTCGAACTATTGCTTGTCCTCAAGCAATGCAAACTAACAATTACCTGCCAAGACTTTAATCATCAAAGAAGTGCTTTAAACTTGAATTCAAACCTCGAAACCGTGGCACAAAGTATGATCACCTTTTAATTTTTCGGATAGCACAAAAATTACCCGGAATCAAACTATAATGCTCGTGACAATGTGTGTGCGTAGTTGTGTACAAGTTGATTTTCAAGATTCTATGTGAACAATAGGCTTTTATCAATTTAATTACATGGGCATTTATCTTTATATTCACTAGAGCCAATTTCGGGCACCTCTAGCAAAGTAAGCAATTTCTCATTTTATTTTAGTCGACTAGAGCCAATTTCGGGCACCTCTAGCGATTCTTTAATGTGCATTAACTACTAGAGCCAGTTTCAGGCACCTCTAACAAGAAATTAAATTTTAATTTTCAGTTTTACATTTACCCAAATTTTAAGTAACCTAAGTTCACTAAGTTTCTTTTAATCAACAAGCCACAACTGTGAAAAAAAAATTCAGCATCATAGTAAAATTCTAAGTTCTTTTCATGCAATCCTAAAATTAAAGGTTCTTTCAATTAAGCGCAGTGGCAAAAATTCATCATTGGATATTCAACAAGTCTTAAGCAATTAAATCCAATCAAAGGCATGGCAAGTAACATATGCAACCTATATGTGATTGCTAAAGATGAATGCAACTAAACATGAAACTAACTAGAAACCAACACCCCCCCAAACTCGAGAGAAGCGTTGTCCTCAATGCATGTAAAAGTGAAACAAAATTTAAAAGAAACTAAATGAAATGAGTTAGTCAGAGAGGTCATCACCTCGAGTGATAAGTTTCCTTCGTGCCGTTTGCTTGATTTATTTTCCGATCGGTGGTTGAATGCTTGTGGCTGGTACCGCGTGAATAGCATTGCTTTGATTTGATCCATGTTTGCCGACCTAGGTTCACTTGCCTGGGCATCAGTAGTTGCTGAAGCCATTGTTGTTGTCTGGGCATCGCCATTTTCTATTGTTGTGGCAACTGCTAAGGTAGTTGCCGGGGCATCCTCTGTTGCGGTTGTCGTGGCAAGTAGTCGGCAGTGAATTTCCTTAGCATGGTGGTTGTGAGTCTTGTTGTGGAAAAGAAAAGAAAACAAAGAAAACCTAGAAACTAAAGATAATGAAGAAAAATAAATTAAAATATCTCCTAAAAATTCCAAAAATAAATAAAAAACGAAAATAAAATAAAGTTCCAAAAAATTTAAAACAAAAATTAAAGATTCTTAGAAAGATCATTTTTCATGCATCTTCTAATGTTACTACATATCTGAGAAAACTTGAGGAGGGTCATTTCTGATACTTCTTATAGTCCATCCACACCCTTCATCGAGTGATAATATTGCCCAAAAAGAGTTGGGCCAATGTGTTCGCAGCTACTCCCCTTTGTGTTACCATGGTGGATGTGTCTTTCTTCCGTGTTCCCTTGTAGTCCATGCACATCTTCCACCTTGCTACTGTTCCTGAAGGCATAAATTTATTATTAGGAAAAATTATATCAACATCCAACCATTTAATTACCTCATTCTCGTTGGGCTCAATCATGGTTGGATGTAGCCTTCGTTGTCGTGGCAATTGCTGCTCTAGCCAATTGCCGTGGCAATCAGTTGCCAAAATTTACTGTAAGTCAAGGGAAGAACCAATTTTCTGAAAAGCTTTACGAATCCAAACACATTTTTCTTTTGGCCTCTCAAACATCTCCATCAGTAGAGATTTCGATGGTTTTAAATCTACCAACATTGATTCCTCAAGACATAGCTGCAATGGACGAGGTGAGTTTTTAAAGAATTCAAAAGGTTCAACCATTACCTGCTCATATTCCATTGGCAAACTATTATCATATCGTTGATCTTGCATGTGGTCGTGCAATTACCGTGGCAACTATAGATGAGAGTAATCTACAAATATCTGCTTCAACATCAACGTTGTAACCTTCTGGGCATCAGGTTCCTTAGAATTTGCTGTAGTATTGTTGTTCTCAGCTTCATTGAGTGTTGTCGCAGCATTGCTCTGTTCAGGCTCCTCAATCATTGCCGAGGCAATTTGTTGCTCAGGCTCATCATGTGTTGGGCAGTCTCTCTCATTGGCATCCTCTTGACTTGGAGGTTCTAGTTGTTCCCCACACATCAAGGACCTCTCTTTGCATTGCTCTTTATCCTCTTACCTTGGGACGTCAGTATCCCCAGGAATGGATTGTTGGTTCATGTTATCCAAGGCATATGTGGATCTCCTCAATTGATCTTCTGAATCCCCCACGGTTGCATCCCACTGAGCTATCCTCGCATCCATTTTCTTTGATAGCTGTCGAATCTCTTCAATTGATCCGTCAAGTTTAGCCAAGGATGCTAGCAACATTTCCTCCAAGGAATTGGAATGTTCTTGAAAATGACTATATTTCCATGGCATATATGTTGTCGTGACACTAGGCTGCTGATAAGGACTACATTGCCGAGGCATGTCTATTGATGTAGCAAAATTGTTATGGTAAAAAAAATTTGAGCTTTTTGATCATACCATGAAGGATTTTACTGTTGGTTCCATCTATGGTTCTCCATGTAGTCATATGCACCAAAAATATGAGGGCAATTTTCAAACACATGGTGTTCTCCACAACAAGTGCACTAGTTTTCCACGGTATATGCTTTTCTCGGTTGGTATAGGTAATCATCGAAGGGTGCAAGAAACTCTTGATTGGATTGATTCATATCTTCAAACATCAACTCTCGAATAGATCGGCTTTTATTTCCCAACACGTTGATGTCCCTTAACTTGTAGCGCACCTGAATTTTTTTAATAAAACAAACAAAAAGAAAAGTTAGTAAAACTAATAAAAATGCAATAACAAAAACAACTAACACCAATTGCCAATCCCTGGCAACGGCGCCAAAAACTTGTTGCGCGTATTGAGTGCTATGCAAACAGTGCAAGTATACACGTCGTAAGTAATAAAGTGATCTAGTATCGAGTATCGTCTCCACAGGGATTGGTTTGGGCCACTTTCCTTAAGTTACTGCGATGGAAAAGAAAAACACAAGTAGGTGATTGTAGGAATTATAACTAATGAGTAAACTAAGAGCAATAAACTAAAAGAATAGATGTAATCAAAAAAGAGGGAATAGGTCAGGTTATCGTGAGTTGAGGTGTGATAGCCAATTGGATCGTCTTGGTAAAAGAGTGCAAGGGCAACTCAGTTGTCGTGGCAACTTGCGTAGCGGGGTTGTCTTGGCAACTAATCGACGGTTGCCTGGGCAACTGTTTGGGCGGCTGGGTAGCAACTTCAAGGCTCGGCAGAGCATTCTTCAATGGTTTCTTCTTATCCCTAAGTCGAAACTCTAGCTACTTGTGCAAGCCTTGACAATACATCCATGTGTGAATCAAGGGTGAACAACAACCAATCTTGCGTTCCTCTTAGCCGTTGAAATACTTAACTTATTCCTAAGCCGGATTAATCTTCACCATCAATAGATTGAAGAAAGACCATACTCATTCGTTTCTTGAATCTAACTCTCCCGATATTAGATAAATAGATAAAGTTACGAGATCCTCTCCCAATTCACTCGCAACAAGAATAAAAACCAAGAATGAGTAAACCTTGAATTGAAAGTGCAAACTCTTATTACCTAAACAAAATCCAATTGTTTCTCACAACAACAAAACACAATAACCCCAACCAATCAAGTTAGTTCATGGTTGGGTTCAAAAGATATACAAAGAATAGTCCTCAAACCATGAATCTAATAGAAGCAAAGAAGAAGAAGAAGAAATCGATCACCCCCTAGTCGAACTCTCTCTCAATCAAATTCCCTCCAAGCTTTCTCCCAATTGAACTCTCTCCCCCTTGCTCTCTCTTGAGTTTGACGGCTTGGTCTCTATTAAATAGGAGATGGCTAGGTCAAAGTCCTTCTTGAGGAGGAAGTTAAGTTGGAATTAAATACTTTAAAAGAATATAATTCTTTATTATATTTAAATTCTTTCTAGATCTTCTCCTATCTTTTTGGGATTTAATTTCTTTTTGACCTCTTCATGGAAATCAAACTCTTTTGGGATTTAACTTTGCTCCATGTCATCTTGGGCTTATCTAGTCATCAATTTTGACTGCCATATCATCTTATCCCTTATCGACAATTGCCTTGGAAACTAGCTCGACATCTCCTTCATGCATTGCCCTGTCAACTGCGTCGGCATCTCCTTCATGCACTGCCCTGGCAACTAGTGCCAGCCTTGTTTAGGCAAGTGTATCTGCACACACACAAAAACACACCAAAGCAGTATCTTTTTCCACAAAAATACCAAGTTATGTAATCAAGCTCAACGTTGGAAAGAAACATGAATGAATGCATGAATGACTAATTATGCAACTAATATGAGCCTAAGTCTAACAATAATATGAGTAAAAAAGGGTAATAAAAATAGTACTTTTGAACACTTAACAGTTCTTCTCGGCAACTAATAACTAATAACCATAATTCTATTGATGGTCCTATTGTCATTAGTCTAGGGGATAATCAAAGGGGTGTTCAACTCGACACAGATCATGGTCAACCAATTGTTGTAGATAGTAAAGTAAGATTAGGGCAAATTAATTCTAATATATCTCCTTCTAACTTGTCTCTTTCAAGTCTTCCCTTACAGGCTTCTTCACACGATGTAGTAGAGAGTTTTAGCACAGAATCTCAGTATTCTAGCAGTCTGCCAGATCGAGGAATCAAAAAGCAAGCTACTCACTCCATGGTTACCAGATCCAAAGTAGGCACTTTCAAGCCTAAGGCTTATTATACGGAGGTCTCAACTCCAGAACCTGTATTATTCACTAGGTTATGTCATCAGAAGAATGGAAGGATGTTGTTATGAAAGAGATTAATGCATTGATACAGAAAGGTACTTGGGAATTAACTACTTTACTAGCTGATCAGGTTCCAATTGGCTGTAAGTGGCTCTTTAAAGTTAAACAGAATTTTGATGGAAGTGTTGCCTGATACAAGGTCAAGCTTGTAGCGAAAGGGTATTCACAACAAGCTGGTTTCGATTATAGTGAAACGTTTAGTCCCGTGATAAAACCTGTCACAGTTCGTGTTCTTATCACTGTTGCTCTTAATAATGGCTGGATACTTCGATAGATAAATGTAGATAACAATTTTCTAAATGGAGATTTGTTTGAAGAAATATACATGCAACAACCTCTTGGGTTTGAGCAAGTAGATTCAATGGGAAATTAGTTAGTTTACAAGTTGAAGAAGTCGTACGGACTTAAGCAAGCACCACGTGCATGGTTTGACAAGTTTCGGTTCCATCTTGTTCACAATATGGGCTTTACAGCTTCTCTAGCTGACTCTTCATCATATTTTCGCATAACTAAAATGGATAAAATCTACATTATGGTTTATGTAGATGATATTGTTACTACTGGAAATAATGTTGAAGAGGTCAGTAAGGTAATTGATGAGATCAATGAAGCATTCTCATTAAAGGACTTAGGACACCTCACTTTCTTTCTTGGCATGAACATACAGACTGTTGAGAATGGTGTCATTATCAATCAAAAGAAACATATTTTCGAATTGTTAGAAAGGACAAGAATGGAGGATGTAGTCCCTACACCTACCCCAATGGTTACAACAACAACACTTTCTTTAAGAGATGGAGATCTCTTCCCTGATGAAACTTTTTATAGACAAGTAGTAGGCACTCTTCAACACATCTGTTCTACCAGACCCGACATCTAATTTTCTGTAAACAAGGTTAGTCAATTTATGCAAGCCCCTGCTGATAAACATTGGAAAGTTGTGTGAATGATTGTCTGTTATCTTAAGGGCACAGTTGAACATGGATTATTTTTTAGCACCATGTCTTTACCAAATACTTTAGTCGGGTACAGATTCTGATTGAGGTTCTAGTATTGATGATAAATGATCTACTGGTGGACATTGTATATTCATAGGGGGGAAACTTGGTTGCTTGGAATTAAAAAAAACAAGGAGTTGTGTATCGTTCATCCACAGAGGCTGAATTTAGAAGTCTTGTTGATGCTATGTGTGATGCTATATGGCTGAAATCACTTCTTACAAAACTTAATATACAACTTACCTCAGTTCCAATTATTTGGTGTGATAACACGAGTGCAATTGCACACGCATCCAATCCTGTACATCATGTCAAGTTAAAACACGTGAAGCTGGATCTAAGCTTTGTTGGGGAAAATGTATCTGATGAATGTTTTCAAATTAACTATGTACCAGCTATGGACCAGATTGCAGATGTTTTAACCAAACCTCTATCGGCTGCCTTCTTTTTTTATCTTCGTCAACATCTAAAAGTGTTTTGTGTTGAGGAATTACAATTGCAGTCTGTCAATCTTTTAGTTTTAAAGGAGAAATCAACACTTTGAAGAAGTTTTTCAGAAAAATACCATTGTGTTAATTCTATCTGTAAACTGTTGAAAGATATATAAAGGACATGAAGGATATTGAAGTATGTTCATCATCAAGAAAAGGAAGAGTACATGAAGGATATTGAAGTATGTTCTTCATCTAGAAAGGGAAGAAGCTAGGGAGTGTGTTAGAGCTATAAAGTTGTTGTGAAGCTGTTAGTATGCTGTTAATTACTGTTATATTGTAAAGCTATTAATAGGTTGTTAGTTGTAATTATAGGATTAGTTATCAATGAATCAAGTCTCAGACTTGGCTATATAAGGATGTACGAACAAAATTTGAACTCAACAAAAAATTCAATTATGCCCTCGAATTCAGTTTAAAAAATCAATTCAGCCCCTACCACGTTGTCATCACACATGCACTGCCACGTCAGCATTGTGGACTGTCACATCAGCACAGTTGACTGCCACACCAGCATCGTTAACTGCCATGTTAGCATTGTAATGGTTAACGTTGGTCAAGGGGCTAATTTGTTGCAATGTGCGAACTGGATGACCTAATTGAACGCGTTTTCGCGAGGGACGACATTGCTAATTTGGGTCGAACTTGGAGGCAAAAACCCCTTTAGGCAATAAAATTCTATTGAATCATGCGATAATACCGTTAAAATAAGTGTAAACACTTTCGTATGTTATGTAAAAGCAACTTGAGAATGTGTACTTGATTTAATATATAACTCGTCAACAAAATTGACGTTGGTTTTACTTCAAATGTTATTATTCTTTATTCAAATGGCTTTCAAGAATTCAACTCCATATCTTCAGTCACTTCAAGAGTTAAGACCGTTGATCTTGAACCGTCCAGCAACATGGAAAACTTTTACAAATAGAAGATACTTAAAATTTAATCATTTATGTGAGGTTTTATATTTTGATTATTAATATACTTTAAATTTTTTTTTGACAATGGAAACTAAATTTTATTAAAAAAAATTATAAAAGATATAATAAATACAACGCATCCATGAGGGAGAATAATGAGGAGTAGTCCACCAAAATCTCATACAAAAACCCAAAGGTGAAAAGAAAAGTAAATACTTCCATAGAGATTAGCATACCGTCAAATTCCAAAAGTCTTCTTGAATCTCCTTGTCTCTATTTAAACGAGACACTTTACAGGGTGAAAAAAGAGTAGTGAGCGAACCAAACTATCAGGCTGATTGCTCCGCTACCCAGGTCTGATTACATCGACAAACAACCATCAACTGAGTGGGGATCTATTTTTCTATGACCACCGACAGAATCACAATCAGAAACTAACGTCGTGAAGGTCTATTACGAGCATCAAATGACCGCTAAGGTATGCTGAAATCATGTCAAAACGACAGATGAAATGAACCATAAAAAACAAAGAAAAAGCGTGTCACAAAGACAGAGGGAACGCGTGCCACAAAGACATATATTCTTATTAAAATATGAAAAAAATAATGAGCTCATTGGCTGACAACCAATACTAAGACTGGTTGTTGACCACCGGCCAAGAAAACAAATGAAAAAAGAGGCTACGACACTAGAATTGGGGCAGAGAAAAAATTAGGGTCAAATTTGTCCTTGTAGTAATCCGAAATCAGCAATGTTGCCCCTAATTTTTTTTGGTAATTTTACCCTCAAAGTTAGTCAATTGCAGCAATGTTGCCCTTTGACCGACGTTGACCGTTAAAGTGATGACGTGGCAGTTAATGGTAAAGTCATTCATGTAATTTTGCCCCCGAAGTCCTTCAATTGCAATAATTTTGTCATCGGTTTATTTAGTTTTTGAATAAAATTGGATAAATAATTTATTTTTTCGAATTAAACTTTTACAAACAGAATATATAAAAAATCAATTAACAAATTAGTGTAAAAATCATTTAGGTCCCTGGTAATTTTAAAAACAAGTAAAGTGAGAACTCTCACAAAAAATCAAAATATTCTTCAATTTTTAAAAAAAATCATAAACTTAATAAAAATAACTAAGATACTCAAGAACGCTATTGAAAATAAAAAATAATATAAAAATTAAAATGTATTAAGAAATATAAAATGATAAAAATATAAATGTAAAATTATAAAGTATTGAAAAATAAATAATTTCATCAAATTTTCTTTTACTTTTTTACATCAAAATATTCTTCAATATTTTTTAAAAAAATCATAAACTTAATAAAAATAAATAAGATATTCAAAAAATTATTAAAAATCAAAACTAATATAAAATTAAAATATATTAGGAATTATAAAATGATAAAAATATAAATATAAAAATTAAAAAGTATCTATAAATTATTAAAAATGAACAATTTCATCAAATTTTCTTTAGCTTTTCTACATCAAACTGTTCTTCATTAATATTTGAAAATATGTTCAAGGAATATTAGTTGGCTTAGCATTACTAGAAACAGTCAAAGACTTTTTCAATGGTTTTTTTATAAATATTTGATTTTTTATATTTATAACTTTATATTTATGTTTTTATTATTTTATGAAATTGTTTCATTTTTAATACTTTATAAATATTTTTTAATTTTATATTCATATTTTATCGTTTTATAATTTCTAATACATTTTAATTTTTATATTAGTTTTTATTTTTAATAATTTTTTGAATATCTTATTTGTTTTTTATTAAGTTTATATTTTTTTAAAAAAAATTAAAGAATATTTTGATTTTTTGTGAGAATTCTCATTTTGCTTATTTTTAAAATTATTAGGGACCCAAAGGATATTTACACCAAATTGTTAATCGATTTTCCATATGTTCTGTTTGTAAAAGTTCAACTCAAAAAACTAAATTATTTATCCAATTTTATTAAAAAAGCATGAATGACTTCACCGTTAACTATCACGTTATCACTTTAACAGTCAACTCGATCAAAGGGCAACATTGTTGCATTTGGCTGACTTTGAGGGTAAAAGTACCCAAAAAAATTAGGGGCAACATTGTTGATTTCTGATTATTACAGGGGCAAATTTGACCCTTTAGCCTAAAACAACATATAATATTATGTTGGTTTAGTGGTTAAGGCTTAGCCCTTGTATTTGAAGGTCCTAAGTTCAAAACCCTCCAAGCTCATGGTTTTAATATTTTTCTAACAAAAATGACGTCGTTTTAGGCTAAATTAGGCTTTAAAATAGCCGTACCCAAACGACGTTGTTTTGACTTAACGGGGACGTTAAGAGTTAACGGCGGGGTGGTATTTTCAAGTCACGAACTAAAGTTCAGCGTTAGATTTGCATTTTTTTAAAGTTTGGTGACATTTTCGAGTCAGTGGTCATAGTTGAGTGGTATAACGTATAGTTTACCCATATTTATTTTTATTGTGTTGAACAATGAACACTAGATCTTAGTATCCGGTTGTGATGGACCAATAGAAATTATTTTCGCAATTCTCTTAATTAATTACAAACATGTAACACAATTTCCATTACTTATATGTTAATCATTTATATATCCAAAACTACAAACGAAAATTTAAAATCATAATTGTAAATTACAGACAAAAAAACGTGTCATAAAAATAAAGGATAGAGTTATGGGTAAAACTTTGATATACATGCTGTATAAAACTAATTTTATACAAGCTTGTTTATTTATCTTATAAAAATTTAAATCCTAAATTTCTAACATAACCCTAAAAAATTAAACCCTAAACCTTATACCCTAAATTCTAAACATTAACCTTAAATTTTAAATCCTACAACCTAAACCCCTAAACTAAAACCCTAACCCTTAAAACTAAAAATCACATATAAATTAAAGTTTACACGACATGTGTATCAATTTTTTTCCTTAAAATCATTTTTATTTAAAATTAAAAATTAGAAATATCGACATTCGACAACTATCATTAAAACTAATATCATCATCAGCCAAAACAACAAGAAAATATAAAGAAACAAGTCGCGCGGAGAACTAACCTAAGCAGCTAGGTTAAGAAAATATTAGAAATTGCCTTTTTAATCATTTATATGTTAAATGAACAGCCGCATGTTTACTTTCATCTTTTTGTCTTAGTCGGTAAATGCATTGATCGTCTAACGTTGGTGTTCATTATTTTTTATTTTTATATTTTGCTTTTATTTTTACTTTTATCGAGTTTTTTATTTTTAATAAAAATCTTTATTTTTATAGTACGTTTTTTTATTTTTGTAATACGTTTTTTCGTCTTTTGCGGCATATTTTTTTGTCGTTTAATACGATTTTTGCATACTTTAACGGCCGTTAGGTGCTCGTACTGAAATTCACACTGTGCTTGTTTTTTATTAGGGCTTGTCAGTTGTCATAGAAAGTTTAATAACTTTTGGTGGTTATTCGCCGATGTCATAAAAATTGTGTACAAAACAATTTATCTGATACTTTAGTTTGCTCATCACTCTTTTTTCACCTCGTAAAGTGTCTCATTAGATAAGGACAAAAAAATTTATGAAAGTTTCTGGTATCTTTGACTATGTACGCCAATCTCGAGAGAATGATTTATTTTTTATGAGTTTTTTGGTGAACTTAGTCCCCAATTTTTTTGAGTGTTATATTTGTGATATTTTTTTATTTTTTAGTAAAGTCAAATTGTCATCGCTAAAAAATCATTCAATTATTAAATTATAATATTATATGGTATGGTATTACATAATGTAAAATATGTATAATATACATATCACAAATACCATAAATAATACGTATTACAAAAATCGATCAGTGATTGTATAATTAAGAAGAAATTATCAATATTCGTAAATTGTACTCTGATTACAATTTTATTAATAACAGTTTATATCATGATATAATATATATAACTTCAAAATATTATTATGTAGATATTTATTATAGAATTTTATATAATACAACTTCATTAATGATATATTATGCTGGTCAATGGGCGGAGAGTTGTATTTGTTTGGGATCTATTTATTTCACACACAAAAATGACTTACATGAAAATATCTATGTTTTTCAGTGATTCTTTCATGAGAAATAATTCGATCAACAGAGAATGACTTATAAGTCAATGAAAAATAAGATCATTTTTCTTGCAAAATGACTTACTATTTTAAAAAATGTAACAGTTTTAAAAAATAACTTTTTTTTTTATCTGGGTGACTTGGGTTCGAGTCCTATGTGTTCACGGTGTGTGTGCGTTATTAAAGGATTAAAAAAAATTGAACATATACTACATTGTAATCACACCAGCATATTCAAAAAAAATAACTATATATATATATGAGGAGATTATCCGTAAGATTTTCTCACAAAAAGTTTATACTTTTTTAGACTGCTGGAATGGGTAAATAGATGGATGAGATTAATAATAGGAATGAGAAGATTTATAAGGAAATAATCTTAGCCATTTAATTACTGTTATCCAACTGTTCGAAAAAAATATAAAACTAAATGAGTTTTATATGATGTAAGTAGATCTTAACCCTACATATATATATATATAGAGGTTTCACGAGCGGTTAACCGTACCGGAACGGCTTGTCAGTACGATTCTCAGAAGTTTTGGTTTGACATTTTGGTGAACTGTTACCGGCGTGTTTAATTCGGTTACTGCCTAAACGGTTAACCAATTTATTCAGTATGGTTATTCGGTTAACCATGAACTGTTTTACATATAGTATTCTAAATAATATATCTATTTATTACTGCTAATTTTAATAGTTTTTTAAAAAATCAACTAAAGAAATTTAAATAAATTCTTCAATATTTATAATATAAAATGTCTTCAAATTTTAAAACAATTAAAAAGTTTATGAAAATTTAAATATAGTGCAAGTTTAATAAAAACACAGACTTAATTAAATTTTCGAAGTTTATGAGACTTCGTTAAACTAATTAAAATACAATGCAGCTTCATTAATAATCAGTATATACGTCAAATGTAAGGAACATGAAAAAAAATAATTTTGTGCAACTAATATTTGTCATATTTGATAATATTGTATATACTTTATTTTGTGTGCCGTATAAAAGCTTGTCATAGTAGTAATAATTAATAATTCAATATCATTATAAAATTAATTTTTAATTTTTGTATCGGTTTTTTCGTTAACCGTTTAACCAAAACTCTTAATTTTAATCATCTCGTTTTACAACTAATTTTACTGTTACGATTATCGTTCCGTTTTGGTTAGATTTTATTAGTATTTACCTACCATTTAGTCCAATTTTTTATAAAAATAATATGATATATCGGTTCAAGTTTTATGAACATCCATATATACATGCCAAGTTATGGTAGTTCTATGTTTCTCCATTCTTTTTTCTTGTTAATATTTTTTGACAAAAGTACATGTCCATTTTATATTTCATATTTAGATCCGTGACTCTCCCTTCTAACAATATATTTTTTAAAGTTTGGACATAAATTATCTCTTAAAAGAGCCATGAGTTTTGTCACTACACATAACCTTTGTTGATTTTGTTAACATTTCTTTTAATACTTTAATGTGAAACTACAAATAATGGGAATGTGACATAAATATATAATTTCTTTAATATCTATGTAATAAGATTATCACCTACCTACATAAATAGATAAATACTTCAATTAAAAGAATGAATGAATAATATAAAAAATATTCAAAATGTTGAGTCAACAAAAACATGCTCAAATTTAAGTTCAAATCTATTGGTCAACATTTACTACTATATATGCATAATATATATTATCTAATTAGGGATGTCAATAGAGCGGAGTCGGTAGATTTTGTCAAATCAATTCCTGCTTCATAGTTATATGTTTCGTTCCAAACATCCATCTCACTATAGCGTGGACGTGTAGTTTTATAAATCATTATCACCTTAATGGATGTTGGATACATTCATTCTCGCTTCACTCTGTCTTGTCTCTGTTTGATTTTTGTTAATTATTTTTTGGGAAAACTACACCGGTGGTCATTAAGCTATTATTTGTTTTGTTTTGGTTATCAAATTAATTTTTCGTTCAAATTATCTCTCCCGTTAAATACTTTTTTATTTGGTCCTCCACCGTTAAAAAACTAATGGAACCACTGTCATGATATTTTTATTTTCCACGTCAGCATTCTCTTTTATCATCAATATATTATATGAGAAATTATATCATAGGCCCGGCTCGCCACGTCATCCATAGTCCCAACCAATAAAAAGCATCTACAATTGGTAAAAATAAATTTCAAACAAATCAGAGAAAAAAATACTCCTCAAGTGCATATAACTATATTTGAACCAAGGACCCTTTACAAAGGGTCCAACATTTAACCATTGAGCTAGGCTTAGGATTTGGTTAAATTTTAACCAAACAAATATTTAAGTTATACTCTCTCAACCTCAAAAATAAGAAAAAATACCTCTATGGTGATTTGAACCAAGAATACATTGCACCAAAAGCAAGGTGTTTAACCACTAAGTTAGATAAAAAAATTAGTACATATCCCCAAATTTTAATATTTAATTTAAAATGTATTATCACCCCAAAATTAAATCAAATTATTACTAAATGAATCTAAAATTATTTTTCAATTCGTTTGGGAATAAAAAACTAATTATTTATTTTTATAAAAATATATTAGATAATTCTAAAAATTAATTAAATGTAAAATAATTTGTTCATATACATGTCAATGAATTAAATATTATTTAAAATTATGTTTTATCTTAAATAAATATAATAAGTTTAATTTTTAGAATGTTTGATATTAGTTTTATAAAATAAATAAATAGTTATTTAATTGTTGTTTTTTGTTTCAAAACGAAGTGAAAAATAATTCTAGTTTGATATTCAAATTTTATTACATTTCAAGCTAAAAAGTTTTTTTTAATTAAAATAATAATTTTAAATCTAAATAGTTATTTTCAAATAATTTAAAAGTTATATTCAAAATTTCTAGAATGATCTAATACATTTTAAAAATAATAATTAATTAATTTTTTATTCCAAAAGAATTGGAAAATAATTTTAGTAATATTTTGATTTATTTTTTAGGTGATAATAAATCTTAAATTAAATATTAAATTTTATGGATACATAAACAATTATTAACCTAGTGTAGTTGTTAAGCATAGAGCATTTAGTTTAAAGTGTCGTTGGTTAAATCCTCCATAAATGTAGTTTTTTTTTTTGAGGTTAGAAGAGTATAAGTTATATATTAGTTTGAATAAACTTTAGATAAATCCTAAATTTGGCCTAATGGTTAGGTGTTGGACCTTTAATGCAAGTGGTCCTTGGTCCAATACCCCCACATGCACTTGAATATTTTTTTCTCCTTTGATTTGTTTGAAATTTGGAGATGACACATGTCACCTCCTGATTGGTCACTTTAAATAATAAAAAGTACTATATAATATGCTAACGAGGAAAGAGAATATTGATGTGAAAAATAAAATAAAAATAAAAAACACTATGTCAGCGGTTCCGTTAGTTTTTTAATGGATGGAGACCAAAATAAGAAATGTATCTAACGGAAAGAACGATTTTGACGAAAAAATTAATTGGGAGACCAAAACTAAAAAAGGTAATAGTTTGGTGAATGATAATAAACTTCACCAGGGGTTCGTTTTGTTTGGGGTTTTTTCTATTTTAGTCATTCGATTTGAAAAAAATTATAATGACCATTTATATTTTCGATCTGTTTTATTTTGGTAATTGTGTCGTTAACACCAATTAGTATGTTGATGTGACATGTTAGTTAAAAATGTTAATTTTTAATTTGACCTTTGAACTCTAAATAAAATATTAATTTAACCCTTAAACTATTTCAACCTCACTTTTAACCCTTAAACATCCAACTTCATGAAAACAATTTCAGGGAATAGAATTTGCTGAGGTTTGAGGAGAGAGCAAATTGAGAAAGTAAAACTAAATACAAGTGTGTAATCCCCTCGACCTGGCCTAGTCGCAAGACCGAACCGAGTGAGCTACATTAGGTTTACCAAAGTAAACTGTGAAGAAGAAACCTGAAACGCGTCAATCTATAATGACCATTACAAACCAAGAGCAACAAAACAACATTGCTCAATCGGGGAGTTTAGTAAAACATCTCCCAAATTAACAACGGAACCCCATTCCCCTTATTACTCAAGTCTAGCTTGTAAAACATACTTTCAATGTTGAAGTATTTGACGATCCCTTGCTTCCTTGTTGCCTTTGACTTTAATTCTCTGCATTAATGGACAAAGAGAGCGTAAGCACACTAGGCTTAGTGAGGAGTGCTCTAAAACAACACATCATCAATGCATTTAAAACCATTTCCTAAACCATATTGAAATCTCATTTCAATCATCTTGTAAATTCATCATTTAAAACATCATGCCTTGAAAACCATGCACTTAACACTTTAAAAAATTAGCATTTTAGACCATATACAACATGTATCATTAACAATAGCAAATCCCATTGCTCAACCTCAATTTAAGCCTTCTCATGCATAACAAACCATATGCAAAGCTTAAAGAGTAAACATGTATAAACCAACATTATACAACAACATGATACATCAACAATTATATTGGCTTTCAAGTGATCATTAACTAAGTTCCATTTCCAAAGTAGTTCATTGGATACACGGATTCAACAAGCGTTCTCTCAACACTTCAAGCCATCTCAACTAAAATATCGATACAATCACAATCATGGTACATTCACAATCGGGTACATTTACAACCTATGGGGACACCAACCCCAATCATCAAGTAGATGTTTAATCCACTAATGGGAGTTTTCGGTACCATATAACCCCTTAACCGTTAGGGTATTTGGATGGAGTATTCGGTACACCGTATAAACCATTCGACATCCAAGGCGACTTTTTATAGTGCACTATCAATCCTATGGCCTACCAACTATATCCGATAACATTTTAAACCACATCACTTTCCAATATAATTCATTATTAACCATGTACCTCACTATTTTTATATGCATCAAACCAAGCCTTTATCAAAGCAACAAACCATGCTTTAAAACAAGTATTTCCACATACTTACAAGGATCACTTACCATGTGCATCCTTCAACATTTCATAATCAAAACAATATTAAACATACTTTAAAACATGTTTAAACAGTAGGTACCATATAATTCAAAACAATTGCATAAAACTATTTCGTAAAAGCGCGACCGAGAGAGAAAACTACTTTATATTTACTTCTGAGTTTAAACCAGTTTCAAGCTAAGTTTAAACTCCCATAAACCACCTTTAAACCATCTTAAAGCTGAAATTCACGTTCTCACTCACCAACACGTGAAACCTTAATTCGCCGACTCGAATTCAAGTGTCCGAAGCCTCCAAAGATTCACCACAAGCTACCGGATCAATCTCCCCTGTTTTAACCACATAACAACAGAAGATCAATGCATCATAATGCATTAAAAATCCCAGCAAAGCAATTCCTCAACATTGCTTTGCTAAAAGTTATCAATCATCTATACGGAATAACCAAAAACAACATCGATTACCCTCCAAACTTAACCTCGCCAAAACCTAACATTTCAAATCATCAATTGACATCTAAGGTTCGTTCAACAACACCCTTATACCTCCAGCAACCAATAAACCACCTTAACTCCTAAAAAACACATAATTTTCAACCTAAGAAATTAGAGATTCATATAGCTTCGAGATTCCAACGTTAAAATCAATCTATTAACATTATAAAACATCATAATCTTGATTAAAACCAATAAAGAACCCATCAAAACAGATCCAATTCGAAAATCACATAAATCCATCAATTAAACCTTGATTTAATTATATTCATCAATTAAATCATAAAACTCAATATAAAACTTATTTAAAGAGTCAAGAACTTGGGAATTTCAATAAATAACCTTTCGTTAGAGGAGAAGAACGAACCTTACCTCCAATGAATGAGTTTCCCCTTAATTGGATGTTTTCCTCTTGAAAAACAAAGAGATTCAATGAGATTTTTTGGAAAACAAGTTGAAGAATCATTTAGGAAATCTAAGAGTTAAGAAATCAAGATCATTACCTTAAATTTTCTGATGAAAAATAAAGTGTTTCACTGAAGAGAAGTTGAGAGAAAATCTTGAGAAAAGAAAGTTATGTCAAATGTGATTTTAAGAAATAACCACATTCCTTAACTAAATCCTTTTAATTCTCTTATTTAAAACTCTTTTAAAATAATCCTAATTAAGAGAAAACTCAGAGTAAACCAAATGGTAAATTAGCTCCTTAAAGATTCAAAGTTTTGACTCTTTACAAAACAGTCACTAAAAATAGTTTTGAAACTTTACATTTTGGTCACTAACCCAAAATGTCACATTTTCAAATTTCATTTTTCAAAATTGATTTCACCAATTACATCTATATATTAAATAATTATTTTTAACCATTTACCATATTTTTAACGTACTCAAAAATATTTATTTTCAAATCTGGCTGAATCTTTAATATGGTCCACCGAATCCTCTAACTAGCTCACAAACCGCTAGGCCCAAAACTAAGGCGTTGCAAAGTGAGTAGTTTTTCAAGGAAATAATAATAGTTACTATTATTATTATTATTATTATTATTATTATTATTATTATTTCAATAGCAAGTCTCATAAGCCTGGAGATACAATGGTATAGTGGTCCATGGGTACAATTATTGCATCAATGTACCCTAATGAATATGGAAGATTTGATTGTTCTCGGTATATGTAGAGCATAGGTCCCTCTAATCTAAATTGGTGTCCCCAATGGACAGCGTTGAAGTGTAAAGTAAATGAAAACAAAATGAAAATGCAGAATCAAACCTGATGATCAGGCCTGGAACCATCAAAGTACACCTTCATCTGGTGCCTCAACCTCTTCAATTTTTTTATTATGTATTTCCGTTGGATGTTTAGGGGGCTAAAAGTGAGGATGCGAGGGTTTAAAGGTTAAATTAATATTTTTCTTAAAGTTCAAGAGTTGAATTAAAAATTAATTTTTTTGATTAAGTCATCACACTAACGAGTGTTAATGGTATAGTGACCAAAATAAAACAGATCGAAAAATTAATTGGCTATTATAATTTTTTCAAATAAAGTAATTAAAATAAAATAGGCCCTAAACAAAAAGGACTTCCGATGAAGTTTACTCTATCTTATATTCAAGCGGATAGAACGAGACAAATATTTATCAAAACCGCTAGAAATGTATAATTTTATAAATTAAAAATATACCAAACAATTCAAGTTTTGAAGAAATAAATTAAAAATATACCAAACAATTCAAGTTCTGTCATCTCAGCACATTACATAAAATTGTCATCTAAATTCATTTTTATTTTAAAATTGTAACTATTTTAAGCTTTCAACATCTTCCGGTACCCTCATGGACTTCATATTTTTAGTATCCGGCTCTATCGAATAATTCATCAATTTTAAAATTGTAATTATTTTAAATTATAACTATTTTTAAAGGGTTAAAAATATGTATGAACATATATTATTTTGTAATCAATTTTAGACTATTAAAAAAATTGTAACTATTTTAAGGGTTGTGGAACTGCCTTAAGTTTTGCAAAATATTACTTAGTTAAAAATAATTTTATAAAATTATATAAATTATAAAATAATTTTTTGTTGACTTATTATTTTGTCAAATCATTTCAAATTGTATGCCGTCAGTTTTTTTAACAATTTTAATCCACAGAGAGATTATTTTAACCAAAAATAAAACGCCAAAGGTTGAATTGCTCTAAAAAAAATAAGTGTCAAAATAACTATTCAATCAAATGTTGTGAGTATTTTTTTGATTTTATGCCCTTTATATTCTGCTTTGTTTAATTTTCCTGTTAAAGAAATAATTGGGCCTTAATTTTTCTTGGGCCTAATTTCATTGTGTTTGATTGTAAAGAACTAAAGATCATTACGACAATTGAAGTCCAAACGGGTTTGATGGCAGAATGTAATAAAATGAAGAAAAAAAATTTATATGTAGTGAACATGAATCAAACACATGACCTTCAATTCTTCAATCTAACACCTTCCCAATTGAGCTATCCACACCAGTTGACTATAGTTGTTTTTTTAATGTATTAAGATCAAGCAGTACCTTTGCCAAACCAAGTAGACAACTCAATGTAACTCAACTGTGTTCCTTCAAACCAAATCTACTATGTGTATTTTTTTACTTCTCTATCAAACCGGACTTTAAATGTCAATATTTTGGCAGAGACTGTACGAGTTCGGTGCACACAAATTCTTTTTCGCCGGTATAAGGACCATAGGTTGCATTCCGGCCGAGAGAGTTAAAAACAAAACCCAAGAATGCAATGAAGAACGTAATTAGATGTCAAGTACAATGAAGGGCTAAAGGCAATGCTGAAGGGGATAAAAATCAGAGGTTCAAGGCATAAGGGCTGCTTGTTGCGGACTTGGCGATTTGAGAGGGGATAATTTTTTTTTGTTTATTGATTATTTTATTTGTTATTTCAGTTTGATTTTTGATTCACAAGTTAAAAAAATCAATTATATAAAACCAACTAAAGTTTATATATTTTTATCTAATTTATAATTATTTAAATTTTTATAGTGTCAAAACAAATACTTTATATTTAGATGAGTAAAGTAGTTCTATATTGCCAAAATATCATTTCCTTAAAATAATAATTAAATTATATTTTCATCTTTTCGTCATTTATAATTTTAAATAAAACAATTAAAAATCTAATCTATATTTGATAAAATTTAGATTTTGTTCCCTCGCGACCAATAATAATTGTTTGTTAAATTCTTTAAAGAATTTATTTTCTATCAAATGTCACGCCTGAAAAGAGGTGGGGTCATTAATCCCACATCGGAAAAGAAAAAGGTGGTCTTAGAATATAAATACGGTGGCGCTGCAAATCCTATTAGACATGTCTTTTGGGAAGAGGGTAATGGCCCCGTGACAAGTGATATCAGAGCGACCCTTTGACTGCCCGATATCATGCCGAGCGCCCATGAGTGGGGTAGGCAGGGTGGACAACTGTGATAAGGTGGCCCATCACGAGAGCGGAAGCTCGTGACGAGGTTGAGTGGGGGAGAATGTCACGCTTGAGAAGAGGTGATAAATACGGTGATAATGACCCCGTGACGCAAATGTTTTCTTTCAGGTTTAAAGAATTTATATTTGTAGCTATTAAAAAGAAAAAGAATTGAGACCGTAGGATCTCCGAGGCTCAGATAAAAAGGAGATTAAAATTATTCCCTCTCTTTCTCATTAGCGATCAAATTTAAGCGCCAAAAATATGGAGGAAGAAATGGATGAAACCGAAGCCCTCCCTCAGGTCGATTTGATTTCCAACCTTGTATTTCTTCGATCTTTTTTTTTTCCTGTCAAATCTGATTGGTTGCTGTGAAAACCAGAGGAAAAAGAACGAAAAAAGAAAATGAAGCAAAAGAACTTGAAAATAGTTTTTCTTGCTCGTTCTGTGTTGCTTCGTTTTCAAATTAATAAAGGAAAAAAAAACGAAACACTCAACATTCAAGCTTTAACGTTCTCTGTTTGGCTATCTAGGGAAAACATATGAGCTTGATTTTTACGTAGATTGTTTTCTGAATTTGGCTTTCATTGTTTTGATTTCTGTACTCTTCACTGAATTTTCTCATGATCCAAGCAGAGCGGAATCAGGTGTTCATTCCAATCGGCTTTATAACACCTCAATCTTCCATTATTCATTGGTCCATTTGCTTAATTAAGAAATTCCAGAATATTCAATTCATGCAACCGCTTTTCTTTTAATATAAAATTGCCTTCTATATTAATTATCGATAGTTATTTGATTGCTGATAATGTTACTTTTTTAGTTTATTTTGATCCTAAGTAAAAATTGTCTCGTGTAAAGATGCTATGATTGATTTTTTGGCTAAGCATCTGTTTGGATGGATCTAAATTCAGCAGGTCTACATGGCTTGCATTCACCACGGCCATCGGTGAGCTTCATCTTTGACTTCTGTTTATTTTCCATTTCCCTATTATGCCTTTAAAATGTGGAAAAGAAAAAGGAAGGTTTAAGTTAACAAGAAAAACGTACTCAAAAGTAAGTGCAAACATGAAAGATTTCATTAAAGCTTCTGATTATGATGCATAGTAAGAAAATTTATGTCTGGAATCTGTATCAATTGGGTGTTTCTTTTTCTCACTCTTTTGTGCAGAATTGGAATTTCCTACTACGATTCCAGCATTCGTCAGCTTCATGTAGTAGAAGTCTGGGATGATGGTAGCTCAGACTTCCCACTGATTGAACTTGGTATGAGTTTCATGTCCATCTCATTTTCATTTAGTCAGTTGAGTTCTAACTTCTAATTGATCATTATCTGATTCTTTGATTTTATCAATTTCAGTGAAATATCAAGCAAAGCCGGTGATTATTTATACAAGTACAAAAACTGAAGAACCCTTTCTGTCAGCTTTACAACGAAGTGGTAACCTATCTTTGTTTGATTGTTAGATAAATTATCTTATCAGCTTGTGAAACTTATTTACTCTCTAAAGTGATGCAGATGGAATGACAGAGGCTACCACAGTGAAGCTTGTTAAAAGTTCGATTTTCACTTATGAACAAGCATGGCACAGGTATCAAATGGACAGTAAATTATATTTTGGCATCTGTTTGTTGATGTCTCCAAGATTATATAGATACAAATGAACTTCTATGATGACTAAATTTCTAAACTGAAGCATTTAATTTGGGTTCATATCTTTGTCATTGGCAATCTCAAAATACTACCACCCAATCCCTGCCATTTACAGCAGCAAGGGAAGCCCAATATTCTTTTAATCAATTTCCCTACAGATACTTGACCATAAGATTAACATTCAATGGAGGCTTGACTGAAAAGCTCCTACATTCTTTCATCTGAACCATAGTATCAAACTTAGGGTAGAGGTGGTAAATGGTTAGTTCCCAATATTTGGAAGAAGTCAACTAACTAATATGGTAATGTAACCTGCTGCTGTTATGGATTGATTGGAAGAATTTGTTATTCACTCAGTACATTAGTTCTTATTGTGAACTTGTGTGCATAGGACTAAGTGTAGTACTCTTCTTAGGTATTTTGTACAGCAGTTTATACTCACCTTATTTTGCTGTCCTGAATGAAATATCTTTCTGTAAATTTCAGCTGCTAGAAATTAGGAAATGTACCCTAACTTTCATCAATCTACAATCTACACTTTCTTACCATTTATACCTAAAAAGATGTTCTTCAATTCCAGATTTAGTCATTGATATTTCCCCTCACCCTTTTCTTTTCTGGTTTCTTATTTGGCTTTTTATAGGTTGATATACCTTCGAGTAACAGGAATGGATGATGGGTTAAACATCAAGGAGAGAATTTACTATGTAATCTCCTAACTGGGATACTCCATTGGCTGCCATGTCTGATATAATTTCATTTGCACTAAGATTACGCCATTTCAGCGTTAAGTCATGGTTTATAGAGTTTTATTTAATTTGTAAGTATTTTTATAACATGATCATGTGTAACTCATAAGAATATGATACATTTTTCTTTTGCCTGTGATTATTTACTCCTGTAGTCCTTGATAGAGTAATCCCCTAACTAGGATACTCCATTGGCTGCCATGTCTGATATAATTTCATTTGCACTAAGATTAAATAATTTCAGTGTTAAGCCTGGTTTATAGAGTTTTATGTAATTTGCAAATATTTTTATAACATGATAATGTTGAAGTTTCAAGGTTGCTGTGGAACTCTATGAAAATACTGTTACATTCAATAAATAGAAAATGTAAATAGTTTTGATCCAAACGTTATGAGAAAAAAAGGCAATATTCTGCTCATTTTAGCTTCTTTGTTTCAGTCTTCGGAGAAATGAGATGTGTTCTTAATAGCATCCTGACATTAAGAAACTCTAGAAAAAATGCGTTTACCTATATAAACTCTAGTGGCATGTTTGATCCCTCTCTTTTGGGGTTGGCAATCCCAGTTCTGCTGAGCATAATATCAGTTCTAACTTCTAATTGATCATTATCCCTCTCTTTTGAGATGTGTTCTCATTGCTGTAAGAACATTCTACTGAACATAATATCAGTTCTGCTGATATATGCCTGTTCTTTTGCCTTTTCAACTGTTGCAGCTAAGTTCTATGATGGACATGGGAAGTGATATCCAAGTTCGTGTAAGTGGGGGCCTTCTTGCTATATTAGAGAATGAAAGAATAGTAGATACCCTTGAGCAAAAGGAGTGTGGGACTGCTTCAATCACAATTGATTCTGTCACTGAAATTTCATTGTATCATTTTATGTGAATTGACACAGTGCTTATAGGATCTTTTTTCTTCTTCTGATTTTCTACTCCAATTTTACATCCTACTTGGAAAAATAATAATAAATTTAGAAAACAAAACTCAGTATTTATTGCATACCTTGACAACTAAAAAATAGGGACAAATTTCTTAAGCTTGATGCCGCAGCACATGAGGCATTGCAGATCTTTCAAGTAGATAAACATCCAAGTCATATGGGAATTGGTAGAGCAAAAGAAGGGTAATTACATCTATTAACTGCAAGTATTATTTCTTGTTAGGTATATGTTTAGACGTTTAACTTGGACATATCTCTAATAATTTCCTCATTTTTAGGTTCTCGGTGTTTGGAATCATGAACAAGGTTTGTAAAGTTTCTTTTAATTTTCATATTATAATGTCTTTTCTCACATTGGAATAATTCATTTTCTCTTTAAACTCAGTGTGTGACACTAATGGGGAGACGTCTTTTGAGGTACTTGGTCAAACTCAAGAAATCTGCTGTATTATTGCTGCTTATATAATATCTAATCTGCACACTTGGACAATGGTTTTCTTTGCTATAGGAACTGGTTCCTCAGGCCCATACTCGACCTGGAAAACTTGAACAATCGTCTCAATATTGTATCCCTTTTATTCTTCAATCATATTCAGAACGTACTTGCTTTACTTGAAAAGAAATTTCAGTTTGGTGGCATGTCAAACACATGATACCAGAACCCGCACTATCGTGAGGAGTCTATATTTGGTTTTCTAGATATAATCTTATTCTGCTATTATCAAAATGCATGGTCTTTAATGGGAATAAGATATCATTCTTTCTTTCTTCTGAAGAACTGATGGTTTCTCTAAGTGAAACTCTGAAATCCGTGAAGGATGTCCCTCATATACTAAAGGTATGATCATTGCAGTTTTTTTTAATGGTTCACATCCTACATGTGGCAAAATGAAGTGAATATGTTGCATTAAGTTCAATATTTTTCCTCAAAGCTTTTCATATTTTTGCTTTGCAAAACTGAAATGCGTTTAGATTTTAACTCAACCAATTTATTTCTCTAATTGATTTTTTTTTTCTTTTCTTGTGGAAGAAATTCAACTTGCCAAGCTCTATGTGTACAAGTAGTGACTGGATGGCTTTTGTAAAGGTATTGCCTACTAACATTTGCCAAGCTGCCATTTGATCCTCTTGCCTGTCATTGATATAAAGTTATAGATCTGTTATTGGTAAGATGATCATCTAGATATAACATCAATACCTGAGGAGTTTTTAATGATTTCAATTGAATTTGAATTTCTTGTTCTGTTGGCTAAATACAACGTTTGAGTTTGAGAAACCTAACTGTATACAGAAATATGGAGCGAATGGTTATAAATTTCAGGAGTCATTTCAGTTAGTGGTTTAATTTTGTCCTAAAAAAATCATCTCACAAAAGTACGGAGGTTTTTGAGATTTATGCAACACAATAAATTTAATTTTCCCATCATTCTTTGTTCTCTCACAGAGTGTCTGTTCGCTCTTGCATGTGAACAAGATATTTGAAGTAGGTATTTCTGAAAACCTTCGAGAGCATATGGAGTGCTTGAATGTGGACATTGTTGCTAAGGTATCAAACTTGTTATTGCTTATTCATGAATGTCCTCTTTCCATGAGGTTAGATGTGAAAAATTTATCTGATTTTTTCTCCAGGCTAGTTCATGCATCACCGCAGATCTGGCATATGTCTATGAATTGGTTAGTCTTTTCACTTTGTAATATTTTATTGATTCCAGATTAAATGCTATATGAGGTTAGACAAGGAGGTACTTGAAATCTGACAATATAGTATGGAAATAGAAGACTAATAATCGATTATGCTATTTTCTTTTTCTCCATGTTTATCTTATTTTGCTTCATGTAAGATTTGGTTCTATATTTTATTTCAGTGATCACTAATAAGAAGAATATAGTGAGTAGAAAGTTGCTGAGTTTTCATGTTGTGTACCATGCAAATTTCTTATTTTAACAAACACATTCTATGTGTTATAGGTTATTGGTGTTATTGATGTAAACAGAAGTAAAGAGAAGGGTTATGAGACACTAGTGAAAGAGGATTTCTGTGATGAGGTTAGACATTAGTTCTGATTTTTCTGTGATGAGGCATGCTTTTTTCTAGGAAAGTTTTTGTCTTCCTTACAGAAAACATCCCACCTTAGTGTTATTTCCATCTGTGCACAGTTGGATGAGCTGAGACAAATATATGAGGAATTGCCAGAATTTCTGGAACAGGTGCTTGGTAGAGTACAAAGCATTTATATTTCGAATTCAAAGTACCATTTGTGGTTTCTACATATTTACATAAATTAGCATCCTCACAGGTTTCATCATCAGAGCTCGAGCAAGTTCCTCATTTATGTAAAGAGAAGTTTGCCCCTCGTATTGTTTATATTCATCAAATAGGTTGGTCTGTGTCTCTTCAGCATATCCATGTGTCAAAGTATTGCCTGTGATATTAAACATAATCTTACTCTACTGGAAGTACATCTTAATTAGCATTTAGCATGATAATCTTTGTTCTTCTGTCGTAGGATACTTGATGTGTTTTTTTGAAGAGCAACCTGATGAAATCACACAAGCGAGAATTGAAGATCTTGAATTTGCAGTAAGTTGATGCATGCATCATATGGCTTGCTAAATTAGTAATTGTCTAATTTTAGATTTTCAAGGCAATGTAAGTTGGTATTTGCATCATATTTAAATAGTTGTGAATGTTATTTCCATGTATGTTGCTTCTAATCAGAGAATATGCTATGGAAACTCAGTTCTCTGATGCTGATGGAGAAACAAAGAGATTCTTTTATCGTACACCAAAGACAAGAGAATTGGATAGCCTTCTTGGAGACATTTATCATAAAGTTCTAGGTATGCTTTGTAATTTACTTATAAGTAGCTAAGGTGTGTTCTGTTATATATTTACAAGTTTCATCTAGTAACCCATGTCAACAAGCTATGTACCATCCCATGCTGCTGCTAGCAAGTGAAAGATTGCTTAATTACATAGTCATGTTAGTTAACAGGGTAACATAATTTCTTAGTGAATTTCTTTGTAACATTACTTTCTTAAATTCATTAATGAAGATATGGAAAGGGCAATTATCAGAGACTTGGTCTCACACGTCTTAACTTTCTCAATGCATCTACACAAGGCTGTGAACTTTATATCCGAACTTGATTGGTAAGAATCATAAAAAGTTCTCTTTATCTCTATTTCAATTTTTTTCTCTCTTCTCTAAACATGAATGTGTCTGGGGTAGCTGTGTTACTAACAATAATATCTTCATATTGATGTTAGCCTTTTGTCATTGGCAATGGTTGCTCGCCAGAACAATTATGTGAGGCCAACTTTAACCATGGAGACCATTCTTGATATACAAAATGGAAGGAAGGAACCATCTACTTACAATTTTATTAACTCTTTCTTTTGGAAAAAAAACCTCTCAAGAGAATTATTATTAGAACTACCGACCTTTTTTTTCTACTGAGAAATAACAACTTCATACTGGTCTGCAGGCATGTTTTGCAGGAAATGACAGTAGATACATTTATCCCTAATGACACAAGGATTCTTGATGAAGGTAAGTTGAGTTAAAAGTTCAATTGTAGCATGTAAAAATTTCAGGATAGTGTGCCTTATCTAAAAAATCCTGTTTAAAATATTTCACCGTGAACTTCTCCCCCTCCAAATTACAAGCTGTTGTTATTTTCAGGAAGGATTCATATCATAACTGGTCCTAATTATTCAGGGAAAAGTATCTACATAAAGCAGGTCAGTCTGGTGTGCTTTTCTAGTGGAAGCATATTGGTAAATGGTGTGTGCTTCTGTGTGCACATTTGCTAAGTTTTGATGGATTTATGTAAATATGTGTGTTACATGATACTTTGGAGATATAACTACTTTAATAGCCTACATAATCATCCATTTATGGCTCTTACAATTTTTTGGTTTCCCTAGGTGGCTTTAATTGTTTTCCTTTCTCATATTGGAAGTTTTGTACCAGCTGATGCTGCCACAATTGGATTGACTGATAGGTATTATGTTCTTGTTACTAATTTTGTTCTTAAAATTGCATCTCTGTTAGTATTTTATGCGGTTTATCACAGTCAACCATGTTTCCCATTTTCACAGGATATTCTGTGCAATGGGAGGCAAGCTTATGACTGCAGAACAGTCCACATTCATGATAGATCTGCATCAAGTGGGAATGATGCTAAGGTATACTGGATTAGAATGATTATGATAGCTCCATAGTCTAGGTTCATGGAATGGCATGTTGTGATTAGGGATGATGATGGATAGTGCAATTTTGCATACTTGCGAATTTAAATATTTTAGTTACTATCCACAGTGGATGCAGGTATTAACATCTGATATCCACTATCCTAATCAGTTTTACTTTAACTGATTTGGATTAAGATGTCTGATAATTTAGTTAATTCTTCTTCGGATTGAATGCAGATAATAAATGAATTTGGATTTTAAAGGAGATTTGTGAACTTGAATTCGATTATTACAGAAATTACAGCTGTTGCCATCTAATTATAAACAAAGTTTTGGGTCGATAAGGAAATTTCTACTTTTTAGTGTCTGATGGTGATAATTTCCCAGGCAGGCAACTTCACGGTCTTTATGTTTGCTGGATGAATTTGGTAAAGGAACCCTGACAGAAGGTTGGTGTCTTCCCTTTAACCTTATCACACATATATAGAATGTCTGGTTTTGCAGTACCACAAATATATTCACCGGGTCATTTTAAATTTAGATGGCATTGGTCTTCTTGGTGGGACCATAAAGCACTTTGTCAACTTAGACGCTCCGCCAAAGGTTTGCTGATCTCTTCCTCCCACCAAAAATACATGCTATTGTTATAATCTGATGGGTAGACTTTGATTTACTATATTCTCAAAGAGTAAAAAATTTATTACTATCTACGAGTGAGTGGGTGATAGTATAGCCACCGTTGGTCTAACCTTTGCTATACTAGTTTTGCTATGATGTTGTTTACCCGTACTTCATCCATCTGGCACATATTTTGATAATTTCACATAGGATAAAGGTGTGATATTCAAAAATATAGAAAAACTTGAAAAAAAAATAAAATATATTCATGGCGAAATCCATATAAAATTCACCCTTGGTAACGTAGGTGTACCTTCATCTGGAGCTAAGTACTAAAACTGCATTGTGTTTTTTTCAGCTTGTTTAATTACTTGGCTTTAGCGTTCACTACACTGTTCATTTCCAAGCTCAGGGAGGCATATTTGTTATTTGGCCGCTAATTTAAGTGAAATATAACATTTATGGCGGTTATACGAAATTACCAAAGAATTTAGTAAAATTGAGTAGCTGATTGAATGATTGGATGTGTATTTACAATAATAGCTATCAATAAACTGTTGGGGGCATGCGGTGTTTGTATTTTGTAGGTTCTGGTGTGCACTCACTTGACCGAGTTATTTAATGAAAGTTGCTTACCAAAGGTACACATAACTGTATTCTCACAATTAAGTGGCATGTTCAGCTAGAGAGGAAGAGGGAAAAAAGCACCCGCGTGCGCGCACGCACACACGTATACACTCATTGACCTTTTAACTTATTGTTCTTTAACCATTCCCCTTCTACAACCTTTTTTCAGTCGGAGAAAATAAAGTTTTACACCATCAGCGTGCTACGGCCTGATGAGAACTCTACAAATGTTGAAGACATCATCTTTCTATACCGGTACAGTTCTGTTGCATTTACATCAAGTTAACCTGTTAAAGTCTTCCAGGGATGACTATAACTTTATACTACTATTTCTCTAGGAAATAGGGACATGGATACACAATAGGGGTACGATACGTACACGGTCGTATGGGAATTTTCAAAAATTTAGGACGTATGGCAGGACACAGCTTTAGAAAAATTGTTTATATAATGATATACAATAAAAATGTAAAATTAATACTTATCGATTAAACACTACCATGCAAATAACTTTTGAACTTATTTATAAAAATAAACTTTTAAAAATCCATTAGAACTAAATTATTCATTGTTGACTGTATTTTGGAAGGAAAAAAAAAGAAACAAAAAATTCTTCACATGTCTCGACCGTGTCTAGTTTTATTTTATTCTTTTGATATGTCCTTGCGTGTCCTGTACAAATTTTACAATATGGGAGCTGTATCCCTATCCGATACTTCAATACTCCCTCATAGAAGTGTCCATGCTTCGTAGCTATCTGTTATGCTTTGAAAGGAGGAGATGCCAACATAGGAACCTTGCGAATTTCTTGCTAGTGTATGTCTGATCTTAATTGTTTCCAAAGATAGGCCTAGCTGATTTGGTGTGTGTTAATATGCATCTTATATTGAGCCACCATGATGTGTAGAATATTGTTATCTGTCGTGTACATAAGTAACTTGTACAACTAGGAGTTAGTTATTTAGTCTTTGTATTACTATAGGATTTAGACTTTTATTTTATTTTAAACTCTTATCTCTACATATAAGATAAGGCTCACCTAGAGTAGTGATAGAACTGAAACACTAATGTAACAAACCTATTATTAATAGGTTGTATCTACTGTAAGTTAATTATGGGAAAATAAGAGAAGAAAAGAATTTATTCTCTTCCAAACTACCGTTTCTTGGTATCAGATTGGGTTTTTGATCCTAAACCAGTCCAAACAACCTTCAAACGATGAATACTTCATCAATTCTGGAAACTGCAACAAACATAGTTGTAGCCATCAATGAAAATACTTCATCAATTTCATTGCTTGGGCAGAGACAATGATCAAAGCATAGGGTTTACAGTACACCAAGATAGACAACATGTAACTTGGATAGTAGACTCTGGGGCCTCGGATCATATGACAGGCGATATCACTCTATTTCAGTCACTCAAAGCACTTACTACTCCCTCCAATGTCAAGAGAGCAAATGGAGTTCTTTCTCAAATTGTTCTTTCTCAAATTGAGGGAATTGGCATAGTATTCATCACCGAGAATTTCACCCTCAAAATTGTTCTTTATGTTTCTCATTTAGCATGTAACCTGCTTTCAGTTAGCAAACTTTCTAAGGAGTTTAAGTGCTTTATTAAATTTAGTTCCATTGTTTGTGAATTTCAGGCAATGGAGTCGGGGAAGGTGCTTGGCAATGCTAAGTTGTGTGATGGACTCTATCTCCTAAAAGGTCACATCCCTCCTCCACAATATGTCCCTTTAAGTTGTTCCTCACAATTTGTTCCTCCCTCCACTGTCAGTCCTACATTTTCTTCGAATGGTGTTTTGTTATTGCACTTTTAACTAGGTCATCCCGAATTTCTTATATCTTGCAAAATTATTTCCACATTTGTTCATTAATAAAAATTCCAAGTCATTTTCCTGCGAGATTTGTCAGCTTGTTAAACACACCAAAACAAACTATCCCAAATCACAACATACACCATCACATCCATTCTCCATTATAGATAGTGACATTTGGGGCCTTCCTAGATGGTTTCTTTCCATTATTGATGATCAGAACAAACTATCCCAAATCAGAACAAACTAGATGGTTTCTTTCCTTTATTGATGATCACTCTAGGACTATTTGGACCTTCCTAATGAAGGATAAATCTGAAACTGGGGCTATCTTCAACACCTTCTACAACATGATTTAAAGTCATTTCCAAAGTCGCATCAAAATACTCAAAACTGACAACGGGAGCAAATATTTTACTAAAGAATTAGGCTCTTACTTTAAAGATAAGGGAATTGTTCATGTGAGTTCATGTGTAGATAAACCTAAGTAAAGTGGGGTAGCCGAGAGAAAAAATAGACACCTTTTAGAGATAGCTAGATCCTTGATGTTCTCTTACAATGTTCCTAAATATTTATGGGGAGATGCCTCACTGCTACCTATTTAATCAGCCTAGAGATGTTCTACTTCAAGCCTTTCCACATTTCAAGGTTTTTTCTTCAGACCTTGCCTTTGTTTATGTCCATCAACAGTTTAGAACCAAACTGGATCCTAGATCTATTAAATGCATTTTTTAGGGTATTCCTTTACAAAGAAGGGCTACAAATGTTACTGTCCACTTTCCAAAAAATATTATGTTTCTATGGATGTAACCTTCTTTGAACACAAGGCCTTTTTTCCTAAATCTGAAATTCAGGGGGAGATTTCTAACGATGATGTATTTCAGATTTTCCAGCACACTGCTACTGATAACTTGCAGCAAAATTTAGCCTTCCAACAGCTCACTACTGCTGGTCAGCTACTGCCAGATTTAGCCTTCCAGCAGCCCACCGCTGTTGGTAATTTGCAGCAAAATTCAGCCTCTCAGCAGCCCACTGCCGCTGGTAATTTGCAGCCTGATTTAGCCTTACAGTAGCCTATTGTTGCTGAGAACATGCCTCTTTCAACCCCTAAGTCTCCCATCATTGTTTCCTCTTCCATTCCAGCACCCATGCCTTCACCAAGAGTCCATTATACAACCTAACATCTGCCAAGAACTAGAATTGGCTCCTGCCGTCTCAGAAAATGATGAAGGTATGGATCCTAATTGCAGTTCAGTTCCTGTTTTACCTTCTAATGATATTAATCTACCTATTGCAAAAAGAAAGGGAGTCAGGAAATGCACTAGTCATCCCATACAGAGGTATGTGACATAAGGGAAGTTGATGCCTTCGTTTAAAGCCTTCACTGAACAACTGGATAGAATTCAAATTCCAAAAACCATCCAAGAAGCTTTGACAGATCCCAAGTGGAAACAAGCAGTGGAAGAAGAGGTTAAGGCACTTGAAAAGAATGAGACATGGATTCTCACAGATTTACCACCGGGGAAGAAAATTGTTGGCTGCAAATGGATCTTCACTGTGAAGTATGACTCGGACGGGAGTGTTGAAAGATTTAAAGCTAGATTGGTAGCCAAAGTATTTACTCAATCTTATGTAAAAGTATCTCCAGAAAAGTAAAGAACCATCCTTATAGTTTATGTGGATGATATCATCATTACTGGGGATGATACAAAAGAAACTAGCAGATTAGAGGGGCTGTTAGCTGCTGATTTTGAAAGTAAGGACCTCGTTAGCCTTAGGTATTTTTTGGGCATGGAAGTAGCTCGATCACAAGCTGGAATTGTGATTTCTCAAAGAAAATATGTACTGGATCTACTAAAAGAAACCAAAATGCAAGGTTGCAAACCAGCAAAAACTCCCATTGACTCAAATTTGAAATTTTGAAAAAATTCCAGCAAATAAAGAGCAGTATCAGAAGTTAGTAGGTAAGTTAATTTATTTATCCCATACTAGACTTGATGTTGCTTTCTCAGTAGGAATTGTGAGTCAGCATATGAATGATCCAAGGGAAGAACATTTGGAAGCAGTACAACGAATCCTAAGGTACCTTAAAATGACACCTTGTCATGGGCTGATATTCAAGAAAAATCAGATCATGAAAGTTGAAGTTTATTCGGATGCTAGTTGGGCTGGAGAGTCGACAAACAGAAGGTCTACCAGTGGCTATTGTACCTTTGTATGAGGAAATTTGGTTACATGGTGAAGCAAGCAGTGGTCTCTAGAAGTAGTGCAGAAGCTGAATACTGAGCCCTTGCTCTTGGTATATGCAAAGGAATATGGCTTAAAAGAGTACTAACAGAATTGGAATTGGACTCAAATGGGCCAATTGAACTGCAAAGTGACGACCAACCTGCCATCAGAATTGCAAAAAATCTTGTGCATCATGACAGGACCAAACATGTTGAGATTGACAGACATTTTATTTCAGAGAAGGTTAATAATGGTTTAGTGAATCTTAACTATGTTCCTACTCAAAGACAACTTGCAGATGTGCTCACCAAAGCACTACCAAGAGTTAACTTTGATGAGCTTGCAGCCAAGCTGGGGATCTACAACATCTACTCACCAACTTGAGGAGATAGTTATTTAGTCTTTCTATTATTATAGGAGTTAGACTTTTATTTCATTTTAAACTCTATCTCTACATATAAGATAAGGCTCACCTAGAGTAGTGATAGAATTGAAACACTAATGTAACAAACCTATTATTAATAGGTTGTATCTATACCGTAAGTTAATTATGAGAAAATAAGAGAAGAAAAGAATTTATTATCTTCCAAACTACCGTTTCTTACATGATGTATCAAAATAACTTCAGATTTGCAATTCCTGGGGTCAGAACTATTGGTTTCAACACCCTCGTACTTGTATATAGTTTAATTCAATAATCAAGATAATGATGATTTATGCATTCTTGCAGGTTAGTTCCCGGACATGCGGCTCTGAGCTATGGTGATTTTTCTTCCTCTATTATTTTTATTCTATGCAACTGTGGGGATTCATTTTATGAATTACTTCATATATCCTGCAGGACTTCATTGTGCACTACTAGCAGGTATGTACAGAATTCGTGAGACTGATTTTGTTGTCTTTTCATCACTATTTGCATACAAATGGTTTAAGCATTTAGGCAGTGAAAATCAGACTTAACCAGCCAGTTCTATCGAGAACTAGTTGGTCCAGCGATTTAACCATATAATTTGAATAAAAAAGAATTAAAGAATCAAATGGAGCCAATAAAAGTTGTAAACCGAGAGCCAAAAGAAACAGTTAATACTTGAATTTTTCATTATGTTTCCATTCATTTTTATCATTGTTTTGGCCTTATCATAAAAAAAACTTTCTCGGTATATACATATTTTTATCCAATGCTGATGCCTGAATCTCAGTAACATAGTAGTATTACATGCATAGGACTAAGATACACTTCTGCCTCAGGCTACATAGATACTTTAACCACATACAAAATTTCAAGCCAAATGGATCTAAAAACTTAAAACCATTTATCTTGAAGGGGTTACATGTTTCCCTGTTCATGTAGGTGTGCCAGAGGAAGTGATTAACAGAGCAAGGTTAATCCTTGATGCTATTGAAAACAATAAGAATGTGGTGCGATTGTGCAATGAGAAAATATCAGCCAAAGACCAGCAATATAAGGTTCTACTTTCAGAAATTAGATCTCAATAATGAAGTATTTAATATCCTATTGTTTATTCAATGTTTTATTATTACATTAAGTCTCATTGATTGGGCTAATTCAGGCTGCAGTTGACAAGATGATGGCCTTCGATTTACTAAAGGGCGATCTCGGCACCTTCTTCCAAGTTATATGAATTTTCTTAATTCTAAAGCATGAAAAGGTACATATCCTGGCACTGGCTTGTCTATTCTTCAGTTTTGGACCTTGTGGTACATTTTACATTTTTTTCAAGTGAGTGTCATACGATTATGTTTGTTATACATGAGTATATATCCGGGTTTTCATTAGTTTTTCACATATTTTAAGACCCTAAACCATACTCATGTTGCAGGGAATATAAGGGTTCGTTTTAGAGGAAAAAAATAGGGTTATCATGTCATATTCTTATTTTAAAAACCAAATATTAAATATAATCTAACCAAAATTCTACTGGTTTTGAGAGAAGAAAAAAAGAAAGGCCGAGTAATAGTTATTTCTCATAGCGTCAAAGGAACTTGTAATCTGGGATGGACCTTGGGATGGACCTAGAGAGGGGGCTAGAGGGGGCAGTTGCCCCTTAGAAAATTTCTAAATTTCTATGTATTTTTTATTGAAAATCTATTTTCGCCTCCCTTAAAATTTTATAAGTTTGTGCCCTTAGAAATTTATAGGTTTGCTCCTCCTAATAGAAAATTGCGTCCGTCCCTGCCTGTAATGTTAGTGGATTCATTATTTTTCACACTGCATTATTTGCTTTTTACTTCAACAAGACATACCATTCTGTTTCAACACAATTTCATTAGATAGAATCAAAGGAAAACAATCTACTATGTGTTCTTCCTAATCTAGTTACATTGGTATAACTCTTTATTTTCCTCATATTAGTGTCTGATATCAGACATTTCAAGAACCTTCTAAATCCATGAAAAAATTGAAACATAATCGTATTGAACACATACTGATCATATAACTACTCTCACACTCTTTGATTTTTTTTTGGCTATAAGCAGATGCTTAAGCTGAAACTAGTTGCCTAACATTCATTGGGACACAGACTGGGGAAGAACCGTCAAAAAGAGTATCCACAAAAATGCGAGCCGTTGCCTCCGTTGGATGATAAAGGTCCCAAAAGACATGATCATTCCTGTTGGGGCAATATTTCGAGACCGGCACACAAGCAACTTTAGCTCTCAAATCGCCAAGTCCACAACAAGCAGCCTTGATCTCAATGAACCCTGCATGCAACATAATCAAAAAGTGGTAAAAGAGTAATCATTTTTCCTTATTATACAGATCTTGAGGACAATTAAGACAAACAAAAACACACACAAAATGGATATGTTATATTACCATGAGTAGATGGGTTTTGGATGACATTTTGCATGATAGTGTAAGTATCAAAGTAAGAGTAGCTCATGCCTTGAACCTCTGATTTTAGCTCCTTCAGCATTGCCTTTAGCCCTTCATTGTACTTAACAGTCCAGAAATTACGTTCTTCATTGCACTCTTGGGTTTTGTTTTTAACTCTTTCGGCCGGAATGCACCCTATGGCCCCTATACCGGCAAAAAAGAATTTTCGTGCACCGAACTCATACAGTCTCTGCCAAAATATTGACATTTGAGGTCCAGTTTGGTAGAGAACAAGGAAAATAGATTAGATATGGGTTGAGGGGAAGTAGTCGAGTTACCTTGAGTTGTCCTTTCAGGGTGTTAGCCATCAAGTCGATAAATTGTTGAGGAGTATTCTTCTTTCGGAGATCGGAAGATCCAAAGTAATCAAAGAGGTCATTGCTCCCGATGACAATGGCAAAAAGTGATTTCGAAAAGTGCTCTTCTGCTGCTGAACTTCCCATCTGCTGCACCAACGTTTTATGTACTGCCAAATAGTTGTCCACTTGGTTTGACAAAGGTATTGCTTGACCCTGTTGCATTTACATATTTAGAAAAACAGTCATAGACAACCAGCGGGGATAGTTCAGTTGGGAGAGCGTCAGGTTGAAGATCTGAAGGTCACGTGTTTGATTCATATTCACTTGCATATAGTTTTTTTTTTTTAATTCTATGTAAAGTAGTATATTAAATGGAAATATTAACATTTAACAGCGACAAAAAGGAATGCATTGATCTGAATTTTTGTTTTTACTTACAAAAACACGATCGGTGCCATTGAAGATTCCGGCGCCACCGGAGGCAAAGCTAACACCGTTTTGGAAGGAAGCATTCTTATTCTTTTTCAGAGAGAGATAGGGTGGTGAACTTGGTAATCCTAATTTTTCAGCTGGTCAAAATTATTACACATAAATCAAATGTTACAAATCTATACGTAAATAATGTATATACAAATTTACAGTACAAGTCAACTATGAGATTCCATAAGTTATTTTCAATATATAGGTTGCTTGTTCATACAAGGTGCAAAAAGGAATTTAGATATTAAAGTGAAAATACAATTTTTTTTACCATTGTAGATATTATTAACTATTAAAAGGATTAAAAAATCCTATAAAATTAATTCCAAGTTCTTTTATGACTTATATTTTAAGTTCTGACAATTTATATATTTATGGCGTATTCATATTATTTGTAGTTCACATTAAAGTATTAAATAATGTTCGCAAGAAAGAAGAAATGGAGAAACATAGAAAATGAAACGTGACAACCATAACTTGGCAACAAAAGGTAGATAGATATATGAAGAAGGTGAAAAATTAATTAATCAATGCCGCCAAAAAAGTAAATTGTACTAAGGGCCATTAAACTATATAAAAGTGATCTTTTTGGCTATTAAAGTTTTAAAAGTTATAAAATGATCATTAAGCTTTTGATTCGGTTACAAAATGATCTCTACTGGTGATAAATTTTAGATAAATTTTGATAAGTTTAAAGATCATTTTGTAATAGTTTGAAAAACTTAATGAGAATCTCGTAATCGAATCAAAAGTTTAATGATCATTGTGTAACTCCCAAAACTTCATGACCAAAAAGATTATTTTTACATATTTTAATGACCTCTAGTGTATTTTACCCCAAAACAAATTGCAATGCATGGAGCAGCAGCTCTTTGTTACTTTGAAACTCAAAAATGTTTCAAAAACATTCATTCATTCATCAGCATGTAATCTAATGAATCTATTTATGCATGTGTCATATAAAAGTTGAAGTTAAATCTGTGTTATCAGCTACTTACCAAGCAAATCTGCAGCATTTTTGCCATTACAGAATCTGCCAGTCGGTTTCTTGGTGGGGAAATCGACGCCGTTGTGAGGGAAATTGGCCTTGGCGACTGACACAGGAAGGTGGTTGTTGTTCCCCACATCAACCAAGGAGTCCCCCAATACGTACACCGCCGGCACCATCTGAGCTCCCGAAAACTCCATTCCCCAGCTCAACACACACACGATGAGGAAGAAGAAGAAGAAACTCAAGTGCTTGCTATACATTTTTACTACTAGGGTTTGTAGAAAAAAGAGAAGAAAAGGAGAGAAAAAACTCTCTTTTCCAGCCTTTTAGTTTAGTACTGTAAGGTTGATATGTGAGGAGGGGAATGAAAGATTTCATGTGCTTTTATAGATGGTTCATGTAGGGATCCTCCATACTTCCGTAAGTCTAAAAATAACGTGTTTCTTTTTTGGTTTAACCGAATCCAACTCATTAAGGGATTAATTCAGATCGGATACTGCAGAAACTTATTATAGGATGACCTCCTAACTCAATTTTTTCAATTTACAACGCAGTGACTTGAATCTCTGACATTGCTTAAGAGACCTAGTGCCTCATCCCACTTGACCAACTGATTGTTGGTACATAACGAGTTTCTTTCGAATGATAATATTAATAGACTATTTAATGCACTTGCCGTATAATTTTTTTTCATAAACATACATATTTAAGTTTTAAAATTAAAACTCTAAATTTTAAGTGTTAACCTTAAACCCTAAATTTAAAATACTAAACCTTAAATTCCTAAAATGAGTTACAATACATCAAATATTTTTCTATATTAATAATAATATTTTTTGGGTAAAGTGCATGTTTATTTTGTAATCCGTGTTTGAAATTCGTGTCTCTTCCTCCCAGCAATATTATAGTCGAGGTTCGAACTTGAATTCTCTTATTGGGTATCTCAAACTCAATTTTTACAATTTTTCATCAATCTTTATTCTTTTAAGTATTATATATATATATGAATAGTTTAAGTATTATATATTTATATGTTGTGAAACGATGATAATATAACAAAATTTGATATGATTGTGTAATTATATTATATTTTGTTATATTTATACGATGCTATATTTTAATATTTTTGTATGGTGTGAAAGTTTATTAGAAATATGAGATTCAAATGATGGGAAGTTTACAAATTTTCTTTTATTTAAAAATATATATTTTTTGTAGTATTTTGTGGTGTGAAAAATTAGGGGACATGAAAGGATATACAACGGCGTGGCACAAGTGAGGAAACACCACAGCCAAATGCACTGAAAGTGTTATATAATATGAATACAACATATGATGACTTTTCTTTTCCCTGCCATTTGGCAAGCTTTTTTTTGAGTTTAAATATAATTATTATCAAATAAGTTTTTGTATGCATTATTTATCTCAATCTCATCAAAACCTTCTATATATAATTATAAGTGTACTCATTTATTTTATGGTATTTTTTTATAACTTCTTCCAGATATGTTTCAACAAATTCTTCTAGTAAAACTCTTTTTCTCTCTCTCTACCACTCCTTACGGTTGATGTTTTATATTATATAATCCTGAGCTTATATATATATAATTAGTGTGAAGGATCGACATAAAATTTTATGTTAGGATATGAAAATATTAAAATTTTACGGATGTGATTTTACAAAATTTTAAAATGTACAAAATTATATTATTAATAAATAATTGTAAAAGAACATTTAAAATTTATAAAAATTTAAAATTTCAGGAAATACGTCTACAACTCAACGTCTTTTTATCAAGGACAGGCATTTTTTTTTATTTTTATCATATATAAAAAAATAAAAATTAAATTAATTATAAATTTATTTTTTATTTTTAAAATATTTATATTTGTCCCCGACAGCTAATTGTGACTCTGTCTCTCTTTATCCATCCATGTATTTGTGCTAACTGCTAAGGTCAAAAAAAGCCAGCCAATGGGATTTGTGGGTGTGTTAGGGTCAAATGGACAACCCACAACTCTATACACATGTAACACATTGACCCAAAAAGGATGGCTAGCCGGTGAATCCATCTTTGGTGCAACCATGTCGACAATCAGTGGGACCATGCCTTATCTTTTCCATCATGCATCCCACCCCCACATAATTTAATTTATAACCACCACTGTTATAGTTTTATATAATCGATTCATTCGAATAATGTACTATAAAAATTTATTATAAGACATACTTTTAATTGAATTGTATAATTTATAATTTATAATTTAAATATAAACGATGTTGAACTTATTGAGTAGTCTCAGCAGAAAATGGAGTATTATTATCTTTAGAAGATCTGTGTTCGAACAATTTCTCTTCATGATGTTTGTGTGTTTTTAATAGACTAAAAAAAAAGAACATATATTATCAAATAATCGCACTAAAATATTAAAAAAATATACGTTGCTAAAAATACTTAACATTTCATCTCACTAAATTACTTTGGTATTTATACATGTTAAGAGAAAATATCTCATGCACTGACGATGGAGATGAAAAGTTTCTGCAAGCGTCTTAGTTTTAAGGTTTAGGGAGTTAATTTAGGATTTGGGGTTTATGAGTTTAAGTGTAAGAGTTTAGAATTTAGTGTTTATGGTTAAAATTTAAAAGTTAGGAGTTAGGTTTTTATGGTTGTGTGGTTAGGGATTTAAGTTTTAATCTACGAAGCCTAAAATTTAACACTAAGCCCTAAGTTTCAGCAACACCCTAAAACGGATCCCTTAAACATTAAACTCTAAATGAATCCCCTAAACTCCAAAACTAAAAAAATTGTAAAATAATTTTATTTTCGCTACATGTGAATAAAATAATTACGCACAAGTTAATTAATTAATTAATTAAGGCTTAAGGTACTACAAGCCTTAAACTTTTCAAAATTATAAACATTTATATACACAAATCCATCTTAAACCAACTTTGATCAAAACAAAAAGTGAAAAACCGCTTATTTCAAAATTAAAATCGAATTGATTTGAGTTTGTTTACTTGAACTCGAAAAGATTTAATAAAAAATCTTACACTCAAATTACCAAAACGCAGAATGTTCCAAACCCAGAATTACCTCAGAACCTGAACCTACCATAGTTTAAAATCAAAATGGTTCGACTCAAAATTAACACAAATCAAAATTATTCGAAACTTTTAAAATTCGAATCGACCATACTTAAAGTCAACTAAATGACAAGTCGGCATCGATACTATACGAAAATATAATTAAAAATCATATAAATTTATATTAATTTTTCAAATCTTTTTCATAACAATTGTAAGTGTATTTTAAATATACGAATTGTTGGATGTATTCACAATGTGAACAGGCTGAATCTACTCGCAAGTGATCGATTTGTCCCATTGATGATTGTTCATGTGTAGCATGGAAAATTCAACGGAGATTTGGGCAATGTCAACAAATTATGAAAAATATAATTTCAAAATCTCAATCAATATGAAATTCTGGACATCTCCCTACCAAGTACACATTATCAACGCGTTATCAAACCTCTAGGTGTTTCCATACTACATCTTTGGCATATTAGCATCGGGACAAAACCCGACTCAAAAAATCAAATTATTTGACTTGACTCAACGCAAAAAAAATTTATTTTCTTTAATTTGATTCGAAATTTTTTTAAATAACGTTTGAGTTATAAAATAAAAATTCGAATAACTCAAAATTTTTACTACCTCCGTCCCACTGAAAATGTCTAGTATTGACTTTTTTAAGTCAATCTTTTTAAACTTTGACTATTTATTACTTTAAATGTATTATTGGTAAAAATATGAAAAAATATGTTTTAAAAACCTTATATCAAGTAGTTTAAAAATATATATTTTATAAAATTTAATTAATTCAAATATTTAAAATAATTGTGATCAAAGTTAAATTTTTTTTGTCTTTTTAAAAGTCAATACTGGACAAAATTAGTGAGACAGAGGGAGTAGTAGTTAGTTGATCAGTTTTCAAGTTTGAGTTAAGTCCTTCAATTCTTCCAAATATATTATGTATATCACACAGGAAAATATCAAGAAATATATATATATATGTGTGTGTGTATATTGTATATAGATATAGAAAGTCGTATAAATTAGATCAATGTGTATTATAACATTATAAATAATTACAATTAAAATTATATAGAAACTCGAAAACTAAACTAGACTCGAATAAAAAAATTTCAAATAAAGTTTGAATCGTAAAATATAATTTAATCAACTTTATCGAACGCTCAGCTCTCATATTAACAAAAATATCTCCAAACTTTTGATTATTTTTTAATTACGTCCTTAACCTTAAAAATATTTATCTTTAGTTAACTATCCATATATAATAATTTAAAAAAAAATAAAACTTGGAGCATTAAATTGCCAATTTTTTTTTTAAAAATGTAATTAAAAACATAGCAAATGATATTTGTTTTTGTTTTTTGTTTTTCGTGTGCGTGTGAAAGTATAAATTATTGAATTGGTCACATATCGCACAATTTCCCATTCCGTTATCAATCCTCTTTGTCTCATTGCCGGGTTTTTTGTGTGGAATTTTTATCATTTTTTAAGCTTAGGGTTTAATAAATCCTAATTTTTTACAAAAAATTAATTAAGCTTCTAAATATTTTTTTGCATCTAATTAAGCCCTCAAACTCAAGAAAAAAAAATTAAATTGGCCATTCACCAACATTGACCGTTAACTTTAACGTATTTTTTATTTAAAATTTTTGAAACGTATCGCAACAAGATAATGCCACTTGTCAATTTTAGGAATTTTTAAATTTTAAAAAATATATAAAAATCAGAAAAAAATCTAAAAAAATTCTATAAAAAAATGGATAAATAAAAAGAGAAAGTTGCCATGTGCATCGTTAAAAACCTCCCTAAACCTAAATGGAGGTAAATAGTACACATGAAACTTTAAAGGAACCTTACAAGAGAACCTTGACTAAATAACCATAAACAAACCACAAGGACAAAAAACCAAACCACACCCTAAACTAAGGACTCATCCACAGCAACACCTGTAACCCCTTTGATCCGGTCTAATCGCAAGACCGAACCGAACGAGCCACACGGGGAATATTGAAGATAACCCGCGAAGGTTTACCTCAATAAAAGACCCTATTTTTTTTCTTTTTATCTTGTCTAGATGCTCTTAATAAAACCTATGGTGATTTAGCAACCAACGGACAACGCGCGATGTAATTGGGTGTCAATTAGACATCCGATTAAACCCAAACATCGATTAGGGACCATTTTTTAAAAATAGATAATTTTAGGGGCTTTATCCAAATTAAGATTACCAATCCTTGATTAATCTCACTACATGCTTGCATGTCAAAAACCAACTTGTAAAGATGTTCCAAACTCACCGAATTGCATCCACACCTTTCAGGGACCAAAATGTAAGAAAAAAGAACTTAGAAATATTCCAAATAACCAACATAACTGTCAAGCGTATCGGTACACTCAGGCCCGTATCGATACACTTTCATCTACAAAACTGCTAAGCGTATCGGTATACCTAAGCCCGTATCGGTACGCTTTCGTCTCATCAAAATCTCAGATTTCCAGTGTCAAAACACCGTACCGATACGCTCCCGTGTACCGAAACGGCTTCACAAAATTGCCTTGGACCGTACTGATACGACCCCTCATGTACCAGTACTTCAAGCTTATTTTGCCTAGCCGTACCGATACGACCTTAGGTGTATTGGTACACCTGGGCCTGTAATGACATTTCATTCTGGTTTTGCATACTTTAACACATCCAAATCACATCCAAGCATGTTTTAAACATAAGCATAACATTGGCAACATAATTCTAAAGGCATTTAACACATAGGCAACCATCAAGCATACTCCCAAACATGAAAAGTAGACTATAGACATACTTCCTATTTCAACATCCATTTTAAACCTCTAACCAATTATCAAAGCTTAAAGGCCATTTACATATCCGAAAAGGCATAACAAACTTGCATCAAAGACATAGAGAGTTCATAACAAAATACTCTTAAACCATAATGGTCAAACCCATTGCTATTTATTACTACTAAATTGCATAAAACCATACTTGATTATGAGCAACACCCCTTGGATGTCCCTCTTGCTTTCCTTGCTGCCCAACCAAGCTATTTCTCTGCATTGTTGAAAAGTGAGAGCATAAGCATAAAAGCTTAGTGAGGGAAGCTCAATTAAAAACATATAACAATGCATTAGAATCATTCCTCAAAGCCATTTTCTCTTTCTTCATGCTCAAAATCTATTTCAAAACAAGATCATAAATCTTTTCTCAACATGTATCATGCCTCTCATGCATTCTCAAATGCAAAACTCAAAACAAGCCTTTCATGATAAAACACCATTAGCAAAGCTTAAGGGAAAGTCTCATGTGTAAGTCTCATTATACAAAATTCATTTTATAAAGCATGTTACATTCAAATCTCATATATTGGCATATACAAAGTGACCCGAGTAGTCTCACCCTCTACCCAAGGATAGGCTCACCTCTATCATCACATTCAATTCGAATGTAAATAACACATCGGATACATATACATCTCATGGTGGGCTCTCCTCCACCAAAATCTCACTCCGGTCGAGAATAGGCTCACTCCTACCCCGTAGTGATAGGCTCACCTTTACCACTAAACAATAGGCTCACCCTTATTGAAATAGAAGAATTTATCTCACGATCGATTTTTATATATTATAGTGCACTTCTCATCCTATGGTCAACCAATTATATCCGAAAATCTCATAATCTTAGCCACTTGCCAATATATACATTTAAAACATGATAACCTACTGTTTTACATGCATTTAGTCAAATTATCTCATTTCTCATGACTTCAAAGCCAAATACCACAGTCTCATCCCTACTAGGGAACATTTCTCAAACCATTTTTGTAAATCAATTTTTCATGCATAAATCATCATCATAAACCATATGCATCATCTCTTTATCTCAAAACATGCATAAAACAATAGGTATTCAAATCAACCTTCAAAATATGAGCATGAATTCAATAAAACATGAAAACCGAAAATCGAGAGCGAATTCTACCATACTTACTTTCGAGCTTAGATTAGCATTTCAAGCTCAATCTAAACCTCCAAATATCCCTTTCAAACCTTATAAAGGCTTTAAAACCATTTCCACTCACCGACTACGCTTCGCTTGCTTTACCGAAGCGATCTCAACCTTCCGAAGCTATCGAATCTTCTTCTATCAATGAAGGATCAATCTCCCATGTTTTTAACCACATAAGAATAGAGAATTAATGCACAATCTTGCATCCAAGTTCTCAGCAACACAACTTTACAGCTTCCCCACACAATTACCCAACAATCGACATCCGATAACTATCGGAAACATCGACGAAAACAATCTCCAACCATTACCCAGCGAGATTAACATCAAAACATCATCAAAACACAACTAAAAACATCCTTCCCTTAACCATTTACCACTAGCAACCAACCAAAAACAGAATTAAGCCAAAATCTCAAAGATTTCACCAACAACACAATTAAACCACTTAACAACATCATTTAACATCAAAATTATGATTAAAATCAATCCATAACTTAACATGATCAAATCAAAATGAATCTCAATTGATTTCATCAATAAAACTCCAGTTAAATCCATATATAATCATTTGACAATCAAATCAAGTTGGAAAACAAATCACAAGAGTCAAGAGCTTGAGAATTTCAATAAAGAACCTTTGATTAGAGGAGAATTGAGAATATCACCTCTAACAATAGCTTTTCCCTTGATTGGCAATAGTTTGGTTGAAAACCTCCAAGAAATCCAAATCTATTTGATGTAGAAACGAAAGATCAATTTAGAAAATCAAAGAGCAAATCAAAAGAGATATTTAATCTTCATTTTATTTGGAAAATCATAGTTTGGCTGGTGAGAAAGTAGAGAGAAAAGATGAGAGACAAAAAAAGAAGTTACGTAAGAAAATGATTTAGCCTTTAGGAAAAACCTTTTATTAATTCCATTTAATTAATTATTAAATAAAACCTTTTTAAAATAGCCAATTAAAGAAAAAGGCTGATAACACAATTGGTGTATTAGCTCCCTAAATATTCTAAGCCATGACTCTTTTTAATTTAGTCACCGAAACACATTTTGCAATCATTACGATTTAGTCACCATTTTAAAATGTCGGTTAACCCAATTTATTTCCACCAAATTGGGTTCACCAAAACTCTTAAAACATTATCTTAGGATTTTATAGCATTTCCATATTTTATCTCGCTCAAAAACCTTTTTAATTAACCAATTATCGAAACTAGTCTAAATTGCCGAAACCGGTTCAACCGAACCACCTAGCCAAACCCAGCTAACTTTTTAGCCTAAAATCAGGGCGCTACAACACCCGTGTGGGCAGACCCTGCCTCGTCAAACTGTAATTGCCTGATACATATCGTCGGTGGTGTTAAAAACCTATGACATAATAGGTCATCACGCGATGCATTCCGAGCCAATCCATCATCTAAACGATTGCCCTCACGAAACACATGTTGCACCATTATCGACCATGGTCTTTCCAATAAATCACGTATATGAGACACAAGCGACAAACCTCGGCGACCAGTGATATTAGTCTGAACTAGCTGTACCGCGTCTAAACAGACTGATTCAACTTGCAACCGGCGAACCCCTAGAGACCAAGTCGAGCGAAGCCTTTCATATATACCCTAAAATTCTGCTCCAATAACTGAACTAACACCGAGCCGTCATGAGAAGCCAATTAACCAGCCCCTCGCCTCGTCCCTAACAACGCCCCAACGATGCAACCCCCGTAACAACATCCACTGCCTTATGAGAATTCAGTTTACACCACCTTGGTGAAGGCTTAGCCCACATGGTCATTACCCAAGGGTTATTCACAGCCGCAATCACTACCCCCTACGCATGAATATGTTGTAAAACAGTCTCCTACTGCATACGGATCCCTTACTGCAGAATCGACTCACATCGAGTGATTTGAGGTTCAAAAATATGCTCATTTCTTCGAGTCCACAGTCGCCATAAAAGAGAACCAAATAAGATATCCCAATACGGATCATCTTTCACAAACCAACCAGGTCTCGATAGATTAGCATAAATCCACGCTTTAATTGTTAAACTGAAAAACTCATCCACTCTCTCCGTACAAATCAGTGACCCCTACAACGTCCTTGCCACAAGACACCGCCGTAGGATATGATCGACATCTTCCCGAGTCGCTCCACACACTCCACAACTACAGTCTAAAGTAAGATACCGCCGATCTCGTTCATCGTTCGTCATTATCCTCTCTTGATAAACAAGCCATAAGAAAATCCTTACCCTAGAAAGGCCTTTAAACCCAGCCAGTACCTTCCACAGAGCTTTATATGGACCTTGTTGCACCCCAACCCTCACAGCGTAGGCCGATCGAACTGAAAACTCACGATTAGGGGTTTGGTTCCACACCGGGCAATCATGTAAAACAAGGCCAAATGGTGCCTTGTTCACGGCAATCGGCAATAGAATATCCAAGGGCAATAGATGTTCCAACTCGTGCCAACGCCATTGTCCCTCATCACTCACAAATTTGGCAACAGTAGCATCCAACTTCGGTATCGTCTGCCCCACCACCAAATGCTATGAGAGTGCACTGATCGATCCCAACCAAGCATCAGTTCAGAACTTGACTATATGACCATCACCCAACTGCCAAACCACATTATCCTTCGTGTCCTCCCAAACCATGCAAATACCCCTCTAAACTCGAGAGCAAGATTGCCTTAAATTAGGACTTTCTTGAAGATTGTGCCATTTATATTTAACATGTAATATAAAAACCCACAGTTGGTCCCTTTTGGTAAGCACATGAAACGCGAGTTTCATGAGGAAAGCTTTGTTTTGAACACTCAAGTTCTTAAAGCCGATACCAATTCTCTATACCGACTGACACAAGTCCCTCCAACTAACCATATGAATGCCACGATGATCACTACTATGCCCCTAAATGAAAGCAATAGATGATACGCTCAATCTCATCAGTCACACCCTTAGGAAGGAATGACGTTTGCATTGTATACGGAGGCATGTCAACGAGCACAGCTTTAGCGAGAATAATATGACCCGCCAAAGACAACGTCTTCGCCCTCCAACCAGATAACTTATCCTAAACTTTCTAAATAAGATACTGATACGAATCCTTCGTTACTCTCTTGTGGAGTATAGGCACCCCTAAATACTTCTCTAAATCTACAACTTCAGTGAATCCAAACTCACCATTAATCTGTGCACGTAAATCCGGATCCATGTTCTTAGAAAAGTGAATAGTAATTTTAGCAATACTGACCTTTAATCCAGAAGTCGTACAAAAATCACTCAAGACACTGCAGATCACATCCAACTGATCCACCGAAGCTTTGGCAAAAAACATCATATCATTAGCAAAAAAAAAAGATGTGAAAACTGTGGGGCCCTTCCGGGATACAGTGAACGGTTTCCACCGCTGATTTCGCATCGCCACCTCTATCACCTGGCTCAATCTTTCCATACATAGGTCGAAAAAGTAAGGAGACAATGGATCCCCTTACCGTATACCCCTAGATGGAACAAATGAATTTGTATTGTGTCCATTCCATGCAATTTGAGATAAAACTGACGAAACACACGTTAAAATCAGCTTGCGTAAGGACTCAGGGAACCCCATATCTCTTAGCGTATCACTAATAAAAGCCCACTCTATCCTATTATAAGCCTTCTCCAAATCAATCTTTATAGCCATCCACCCCGTCGCCCTTTCTTGCAACACATAGAGTGAATAATTTCCTGGACAACAATAATATTATCTATAATGGACCTTCTAGGGATGAAACTCATCTGATTACAGACAACCCAATCCGCCAAGAATGGTTTCATACGATTAACAATAATTTTTGTTACCACCTTATACAACACCGAACATAAGCTTATCGGATGAAATTGACTGATGGAAGAAGGAATAGCAATCTTAGGGATCAAGACAATAAGAGTTCGATTAAGACTCGCAGGCAAGATTCCACTCGTAAAAAATATTCTTCAAAAATATACACACACTCTTACCAATAAGACTAAAATTTTGTTGATAAAAGTAGGCATGCAAACCATAAAGCCCCAGGGCCTTCAGCGGGCTCATACTGAATATAACATCTCGAATATCTCTATCTAACACTTCCCGGCTCAATTCAACCGAAATAGCTAAAGAGATCCTAGGAAACAGATTACGGCACACATAAACTACTTCCCCGACCCCTGAAGTCATAAAAAGTCGCTAAAAATAATTAACTGCCAAACTCTGCAACTACTCTTGATCTTCACACCACTCTCCCTCCTCATTTTGCAATCGTAAAATAGTATTAGCCCGCCTACGTGCCACAGTTGAAGCATGATAAAAACGGGTATTTTGATCACCATGAAACACCCATTTCAACCGAGCTTTCTAAGCCCATAAACTCTCCTCTTGAGACAGCACCAAATCGAGTTCTGCTTTCAACTGAGCCTCCAAATCCACAAGAAAAGCCGAACATTTTCCCTTCAAGGCTCTATCAATACCTCTCAAACGAACAATCAGCTCACGTTTCCTTTTGCCAATATGACCGAAAACATCATGATTCCACTCCAAAATTCTGTTGAGATCCCACATCCGCACGAAGAGCAATGGAAAAATGATTTGAACCCTGCCGCTCCAGATAAAGAACATGTGACGTCGGAAACCGCAAATTCCATCCCACATTCATTAAACAACGGTCCAACCTTTGAAAAAGCGAGCCATGCCTTCCAAGTAAATTCATTGCCTACATACCCCTTATCAATCAGACTCCAATAAAATAAAAAAAAAGCTTACTCACCCCCGAAGTATTCACTGAACCTCCCTTGCGTTCTTCACTCCTACAAATAGCATTAAAATCCCCTCCAAGGACCCAATGGTCTGCATCCCCTGGATCTAACTGCGCCAAATGTTCCCAAACAAGTTTTTGACATGCTGCAGTTGGACTTGCATACACTGCAGTAACAAACATCCAATCGGCTTCATTATTATTACGACATCGACAATGCACAAATTAATATGAAACACGTTTACCTCCAAAACCACATACTATTCCAAAGCACCCACATTCCCCCACTGAAACCCCTAGCTTCCACTCGAAATGAATTATCAAAACTGAGCTTACAAATGACTGAATCAGCGCTATGGCCACTAATTCTTGTTTCTAACAACACAACAACCTTCGAACTTGATTCACGAACAAAATTCCTAAGATTTCCCGTAAATCTGGGGCTTTCCGCACCCCGACAATTCCAAAATAAAGTATTCATAACTTACACAGTTGGCCCTACCCTCATATCCCCTTGTACAACAGCATCAATAGAATCCCCCAAGACCACAATCGGCTGTCTCTCACCACCAGTCAAACTAGCTCCAAGATCATCCTCTTCCATGCCCTGCGAGTTCTATAGAGCCCTTCCCCAAATCACATTAGCCTCAGAATCAATCTTCTGAGGTGCCGACTAAATCCATTCGGCTAGCACTATCCGATTAGGTGCCCGATACTTAGTCGCCTTCTTCACCAGCAGTCTCTTGGCATTGTTCTACAACACCCCTAACCGGTTTAGAAGAAAACTGAACTAGGAGGTGTTAAGAAACAAACAAAGGATTGAATCAAACAAGTAAACCTCAAAACTTAAACTTAAGGTTATAAGAATAAGGATGCTAATTTTTTTTTTCTTTTTCATCTCAACCAAACAAGCTTTCATTATTAGAAATGTTCCCAAGATTTTAAACAAAATCAACCTACTTATCAGAACCTGACCGAACATTCATAGTGAAAAACAGAATAATTTAAAACTTTTTAAATCCATTAAGCATGAGTAGCTTCAATCATCAATCATGTATAATCAAACATACAAGCATTGACGATGTACCCTACTAGATGAGATCATGGCACGCTCTCATGTCTTATACTGAAAGGGTATTTATGTTTTGAAATCATAATATAATCCCAATAGGTTCAAACTTACATACTAACATTTGATTACTTCTATATCTTGAAACCAAATAAGAGTTCAGAAAGCTATATGCGTCTAATATAAACAAATTTCTTTTCAACTATATGAAAGGGTACTAACGTGTACTGCCATCTAAAACTGATAAGAACTAGGAATCACATCCATAGATACAATGTCATTTACCAAATACATCGAGGATAACAAATTCCTTAACACACAAACATCAAATTTCGAGGTTTACGACATGCATATGTGTACGGACACTGATTTCCTTTTTAAACTACATTATTATCCAACTAGTCATTTAGACTCATTTATCCAATTAACCATTGATCGATCAATATTATTGGTTAGGCATTATGATGTGTAAATTCATATTGTAACCTCTTATCAAGACTATAAATGTAACAACCAAGAACTTAGGCTACTCCAATCCTATTTAAGACTAGCATATATCTTATGCTTGGTCTATGCATGCATGCTATCACTTTACCTTAAATCTAATCTACCATACCATCTATTATAACTACTATGAAGATATCACATCCCAAACAACCATAAAAGAATAAGAAAGGCCCATTACAAAGATTATATATATATATATACATATATACAATCAAGGATGCTTTAAGAGCTTAATGCATACATATCTACTATGTGCCACCAACTAGAAGATTCCTAATGAAGTTACGAACATAAATCTTGACCCTGAGATCATGTCCCAGCTCGAGAGATACCCAAACTATTCTACCTGAAATGCAAATGAAAGAATTGAATAAGAATATGCTTAGTGAGGTAGATCCAAGCCGATATTATTATTTTGGATTCAAGTCTTTTCTTTTATATGCTCTAAATATTAAACATGATTGCAAGCTTGAATCATAGGGATGCTTATGTACAATAAGCATTCAAAGATAACTTTGTTCTTTATTTAAATCTTGAAACAAACAACAACCACATTTTACTTGCAATTCACCAAGAAAGTTAATCATTCTTTTAGCACATGTATATATATATATATATACACTACTAGCAATCTGCGAAAACTTAACTACGAGGTTTCAAGTGAATTTACCAAACCCATTCAAGAAATCCTTTAGTAGCTTCCACATTCTTTTTAAACTCTTTTGGTTAGTACTTAGATATGTTTGTGTATATGCAATCATTCACTCGAATTAATATTACAACTTAGACTCTTTTAGTTCCATGTAATATCTTAAGTTTATTTCCAGTATGGTTTAGCTTAGCTTCTAATCACCAATCATCACATATCAAAATCATCAATTTCTTATTGTAATTATCCAACCAATTGCAACTCTTTTTATTGGTTCTAAAACAAACATGTAAGCATTCTAGCAAGTATTATTTAAATTGAGTTTTCAGAGGTTTCCATAACTACCTTATAATTTCTACACCAATTACCAACTGAATCGTTATTAATCTTATAAACTTTCTTGGATTATTTAACAATAATCTATTAATACGATATACGTTTGTTTATGACTTTACGAAATGCTTATCATGTATAAAACTTGATTTCCCAATACCAAGATTTACTTCTTAACCTAATGCAGTTTTAATTATAGGTCTTAACCTGACCAATTGTTCGAATAACCTTCCCAATTCTTAGGTTTCAAACAACTTTTAATTCCAAGACCCATTAGGTATATATGTTATAAAAAATTTCACCAATTACCAAACATCATAGCCTCCAGATTCTAATTGAGTCTCCACCCTTTATTCCAATTAAACCCAAATTATTGTATAAATATTAATTGCATTACAAACGAGTTCCATAGAAATTCAGTATATTAGCTTTTGGGTTTATTATTCAACTTAAGCAAGACATTAAGTCAAAGTATATTATCACATCAGTTACTTGATTCCCATCCCTACTTCTTTTGTCTCCTGAGAGACTAACATTATCATAAGCACTAAACATCTTATTCACCCTCTTTAACATTAATTAAATGTCCTTCCAATTTGTCAACCATTCTATTTTATAAGTTTTTGTGCAATCATTCCTTTTATTTGATAATCCATTCCCACCAATCACCCAACAAATAAATTGATCGATCTTCGATTAGATCAATTCTTACCAAACTACTGCATCTATTCAAATCGTACTTTTATGTCCATTAGAGCATTTAAATTCCTTTGATATAGTATTACTTATCCCGCATATTAATGCACCCTAAACCGGGCTTTGGAAAAGTTTGAGTTTATAGTATCAAAGAAAACACACTACTTACTTGAAACCCAAGTAAGTAATCAAACATGGATAATCAAACCTTCTAATGTCACAAGCTTTCCTCCAAATCATGCAAGGATTATCGAATCTAAACATATTGAGCGTATAACTAAGAACTCAAAGACTATCATGCAAATTCCAAATTTTCAACTTATCGAAACTAGCTTAACTTTCAAGTTAAGCAAAGATTCAAATAGCCTAGGGTCTGGTTCGAACAACAAGGAACCCCTTTAATTAAAACATCTCAAGTGATCAAACATACTTAAAATGTTCCTCGTCTTCCTTATATCAATCATTTTAGGTTATCAAAGATACTTTAGAACTTTATGTATGGCTTGACAAATTAATACAATGCAACATAGCAATGGTTGTCCCATAATTGATTTCCTTGCATTTTCGCATTATTAACATGTATTTGACCAAAACACAAATCAAGTAACTCTTTAACATGCACAATCTACCAATCAACCAAGCAATCTATTTCACTGTTCAACACATAAATTATCAATATTCATAGTAAGTCATATGATATCAATCAATCAATTCTCAATTGTCTAAACTATAAATCATTCATTGATTCATTCTCATATAAATGCTTAAAAGAACCATCTCACATTAATTAAGTAATAGTCGAATGAAGCCAGTTAAACATTACTTGATAGGCAAGTTACTATGTTTCCTTCTTAATTTAACAATTTCCATTATTGTTTGTTATCATAGCCTTGCGAATCAAATTCCCAGTCTAGATACACGAGTCCCCAACCAACCGTCGCCCATGAAATAACATATGGTACTCGCAGTACCAGTCAATCCCTTCTACTATAGCCAAATGACCACATCCACATCCCTCCTACTGCCACCCAATAGTGACCACTGTCTCGGACCGTAGTCCACCCCGACACTGAGCTTTATAGACTCTATAGCATGCCAACTATATCTACAACTGACTCGAGACCAAGACTTTACATTAATCATCTTTCTTTTCAATAGGTGAGCTTAGCTCCATTCGGTTTACACATTATTGTGTATCACCCTTTTCTCAAATAAGGTTCAATCATAATCATTTGGAGAGCTATGTCTCTTTCGTTGTGATCAAAGGCTCATAGCCAGATCCATTCATCAATCATTCATGAATTTTATCATATTGAATCATCAATTACTCATATAGGGTACAAACATATGTTCACCAATGTGAACTTTAAGCCTTTATCTTGCTTGTTCGAATGACTTTATAACCAAAAGATTTCAATTGATAATTTATTCATAACTTGCTTATAATATAACATGCCAAAAGTTCTCATACGAATAATCACGAGCAAGATTTGCTTAACATTTACAATGAATCATTTCTAACATGAGTGCCATTCGAACCAATCACAACATCATATCATTGTTAATGCTTTAAATCACACTCATCCTTTTTATCATACTTTCATATCACAAACAATCATATTTATTCATGTACATTATTGGAGCTATCCAAGCATTTCACATATTTAGACAACTCAATGCATAACCATGCTTTTAACCATATTTGTATATCATAGGGTACTTCTATTATTTAAGCACATACCTTATGTCCAAGCTTGCATTTTCACAGAATTAATCAAGCAGATTAAAGCAACATAACAAGAAAGAGTTGCTCGGGAGGGTCGTTAGCCCTTCCCGAGGCTTAAACTACACTTACCTCTTATCTCGAAGTTACAGGATACCTGAACCCTTATTAGTATCTTGCTATTTATTGAAAACTCTTCCTAGCTTTTCCTTGGTCTAAACATAACAAAGAATACAATCACATATTAGGTCATTTCCTAATAATCATTCATTTGCTAAACAACTCATAAATCATGAATATACACAATTTCATTCAAGCAAGTCCTGAATACACACAACTTCATTCAAACAGTCTCAAATTCATTCAGGTCTAACAAAACAATTTCAAACTGTTTTCATTCACAATTATTCACATCAAACAGTCCCTTTGAAGACCTTATCAACTTCTCACTCTTACAACCAGCTCCTCCCCTGCTTTCATTAGTGTCAAGACAACCCTTACAATTTCTTTTATTAGCAAAACATTCCAGGTTTAACGCACACTGTTTTTACAAGTTCAAAACAGCCCATAAACTTCAAAATTAGTCTATTTTCTACTGCATTTTAATCCTTAGCTTACAAAATAATTTATACATTATCATACACGGAAATTTTTACCTTAACAGCCCTGTTTTCTTATACTCATAACAACATGATCGAAACAGCCCACAAGAATTTCTATATGCACCAAATAAGGCCTCAATACACGCATTGCACATAAAAAAATATTAAACAGTCCACTAATCGGATAATTTAGCCCTCCAACATCTAAAAAATACCTTTATAGCCTTGTAAAAATGCTTTTATGCCCTATTACAAAATTATACATTTAATTAATCAAATCAATCAATGTCAAGTTACCACATTTTCAAAACAGTTTTACATTTCACAATATAAGCATAAAGGTGTCCAATTAGCTCATTCGAAAATGGTTCCCACTATTAACAATTCACCTTGTAAACATTCATTCAAAGTGATTTCAAGACAACTTCCAAATACCATACATAATCATAAAAATTCCTTAAGTCCGAATGAAACATTCAATCATATCAATGATCAAATAAAAAAACACTTATAATGATGTTTTCAAATAATAGGATACTACCTATCATGAATTTATCCTCTTCTAACAATCAATAAGGTTCGGCATGCTCAAGAGAATCAACATGGAAGTTCTTCAAATCTTAAATTCTAACACATGAAAAACGTTTAATTTAGTTACCTATCTTCCTTAGGAATTGATCCATTATCAAAACTCTTGATAAGCTTATACCAATTCCCTTAAAGCTTCATATACGTTGAGCTTATTCTCTCAAGGCTTTCGGTTTCTCTTTGGAAAAGAGAAAGAGATGATTCAAATGAATTAGCCATTCCAAATGGCCACACACTTGCCACATGACGTTGCTCAAACGTGCCATGTGTGCAAGTTTCTTTTAATTTTTCATTCATCATGCAAATACTATATTTGCTTTAGTAATCATTTTATTCCTTTGATTATTTACTACCTATTCTTCCTTTCTTTCATTTTGGTCCCACTCTTAATTAGCAAACAATTTTTTTAAAGCATCCTTAGATCAAACTAAGTTACCACTAATTAGTACCTTACTACTAAGCTATATTTTGGGGTATTACAATTACAAACTAAAATACGAGTCATAGCCAACAAACAATCTGATATCATGCATACTAAGACTTAACCATGTTGTAAGTAGACAATGATCTTACTATTATAGCTTAATCCATTAGCAACCATTTAAACATCAAGCTATCATACTTATAAAAAATTATTCGAACTTCATACTATCTTGTTCGACATGTTTGGCAACCAATAACAAAACATAATGGACCACTCATCAGGTGATAGCTACTTGAATTCTTATACACATACATGATTAAAAGTGTAGCACCGTTAACATGACATGATCATAAAGGATTGCTTCCAACTTTAATAACAAAGACAATCGATCAACATGGATAAATCTCACTTTGCCATTTAAACAACCATCACATAATTTGTCAAGCGATTTCGACACATTATAAATTTGATCGAACTACATAGGTACTTTACAGAATCGTATAGGGTTTAAGCATATTCATTAGTAATACAATCCAACCAAAGGAAGAGAATAATTCTTAAACAAGAAGAAACCCCAAAATTAAGGGGGAATCAGATATTACTTAATGTTTAAACAGATTAATAGTTCTACTTTCACACAAATTATTCAAATTAGGCATAGGTGACTTCTACGTACTTAAACATTCAAATGACATTTTTAGTCCATGGCATATGTTTTAAACATATTCACATAGCATTTTTAACATTCAACTTATTTATCAAACATATGCACGAACATAAGTTATATTAAAGGACCATTACATGTTTTAGAATGCTTAGTATCTTACTTCTGCATCTTAATAGAAGTGCCTATATACACTAATTACAAACCGAATCATTATGCCACCTAATTAGGAGTTCTTAAGTCTAAGGTTACAAAACGATATACATCCATTTGGAAATGTGACTTGCAACCTTCAAATACGATCAAGACGCATAGCTTCTTTAATCCTGAAATGTATGACAATCAATGTATTAGGCTTATATAGCCTAAGTGAGGTAGTGACATTAAATAACAAAGCATAAAGCCATTGATTTTGAATGGAAATTTTAAGAATACAATCATAAGTTAACAATTTTCTTTTATGCCTTAATATAACTTTATCAAGGCTTGATTTATCGAAAGTTTTAACCGAAGTCCATATTTTTTGAAATCTTATTAGAAAATCTTTCAGAGCTAGTAGCTGAATTTCTTCGAGTTTCTTATCGAACTTATTAAAGTTCATAACTTGTCTTATTGAAGTTTTTATCAAGTTTGCCATAATACTTATCAGAGATTTCGAAATTCTTTTCAAATTTTATCAGAGTTCTTATCAAGGCTTATCAGAAATCACAGCTGAGCTTATCAGAGTTTTTTTATTAGACTTAATATCTAAGTTTGTATCTTTTAGAACGTTTGCCTTGGATCACATTTGGACATGAGAAGCATTGGTCCGTGTTTGACTATATTGGTCCGAGTTACACATAGCTCAATGCACATAACAATGGCTAGTGTCGGAAACATAACCATACCTAACTTCTCAACTATCTAACCAACTATCGCCAATCTCCTTATCATCTCCCCCGTTACCTCCTACTTTCGCCAATATATCACATATATAATGGGGCGTCCCCCGAGCTGTAGCTCATGGACCGTAGTCCAAAAAATATACCTATGCGCCATGCCAATTTTTCCAAGGTCTTCCATTATTCGGGCAACTCAAGTGTTTTATACTTTGAATTTTGGAGGGTATCTTATAACAGAAGTAATCTTTCTTGTTTCTTTTCTTAATGTTTTATAACATAATTTAAGCTTTTAACTTCTTAGACTTAAGAATTCATGAGTTTACAAGATTTAGATTGAGTATCTTCTTTAGAGTTTTATGGTATTCTTGGTCAGAAGTTAGCTTATCATCATATTCATACATCATAACATCGCAAAGTAAAAGTGCATATGAAATGCAATCATAAACAAAGACTTACAAGAGTGCTATGCCATGAATCTATGTTACCCCTCCCAAGTTCTCTACCTGAGCTTTATGCATAATGAACACATATAAAACATAGTTACCAAGTAAACAAAGACTAGGATGACACCTTGTCATCCTGAATGCATAACTAAACTCACCTCTTATCCCGAAGTTACGGGATACCTGAATCGACAATCATAACTTAATTCCTAACATTCCCTCCTCCCTAGCTTTCTTTAATTGAATTTCCAAATCCAAGACTGAACTTCAATGAATTTCTTGTTCTCAAATAATCTTACATAAGAATAAGAAAAACAAGGCATTATGATACATTCATGCTATCAAGACTACATACAGATATCAAACTACATACTGCATTATTACACCAATTTTTAAAGACAATATCATGCTTGAATTCATCATAACAACCTCTTTGAATTTAACAAAATAATCCCCTATTTTCCAGATTCACCAAAACAGTACATTGCTTTTTCAAAACAACCTCTAATCCTTGCAAAAACGATCTCAATTTCATGTATACTCAATCACACATTCAAAACTGTCCAGCAAGGTACATATTCATGCAAAAGCGATCTCAATTTCATGTATACTTAATCACACATTCAAAATTGTCCAGCAAGGTACATATTCATACAAAAACGATCTCAATTTCATGTATACTTAAACACACATTCAAAACTATCCAGCAAGGTACATATTCATGCAAAAACGATCTCAAATTCATGTATACTCAATCACAAATTCAAAACTATCTAGCAAGGTACATATTCATGCAAAAACGATCTCAATTTCATGTATACTAAATCACAAATTCAAAACAGTCCAGCAAGGTACATATTCATGCAAAAACGATCTCAATTTCATGTATACTCAATCACAAATTCAAAACTGTCCAGCAAGGTACATATGCATGCAAAAACGATCTCAATTTCATGTATACTCAATCCCAAATTCAAAACTGTCCAGCAAGGTACATATGCATGCAAAAACGATCTCAATTTCATGTATACTCAATTAGAAATTAAAAACTGTCCAAAAAGGTACATATTCATGCAAAAACGATCTCAATTTCATGTATACTTAATCACACATTCAAAACTCTCCAACAAGGTACTTATGCATGCAAAAACGATCTCAATTTCGTGTATACTTAATCACACATTCAAAACTGTCCAACAAGGTACTTATTCATGCAAAAGCGCTCTCAATTTCATGTATACTTAATCACACATTCAAAACTGTCCAACAAGGTACATATTCATGCAAAAGCGATCTCAATTTCATGTATACTTAATCACACATTCAAAACTGTCTAGCAAGGTACATATTCATGCAAAAACGATCTCAATTTCGTGTATACTAAATCACAAATTCAAAACTGTCCATCAATGTACATATTCATGCAAAAACGATCTCAATTTCATGTATACTAAATCACAAATTCAAAATTGTCCAGCAAGGTACATATTCATGCAAAAACGATCTCAATTTCATGTATACTCAATCACAAATTCAAAACTGTCCAGAAAGGTACATATGCATGCAAAAACGATCTCAATTTCATGTATACTAAATCACAAATTCAAAACTGTCCACCAAGGTACATATTCATACAAAAACGATCTCAATTTCATGTATACTCAATCACAAATTCAAAACTGTCCAGCAAGGTACATATGCATGCAAAAACGATCTCAATTTCATGTATACTGAATCACACATTCAAAACTGCCCAGCAAGGTACATATGCATGCAAAAACGATCCCAATTTCATGTATACTTAATCACACATTCAAAACTGTCCAGCAAGGTACATATTCATGCAAAAACGATCCCAATTTCATGTATACTTAATCACACATTCAAAACTGTCCAGCAAGGTACATATTCATGCAAAAACGATCTCAATTTCATGTATACTTAATCACACATTCAAAACATTCCAACAAGGTACATATTCATGCAAAAACGATCTCAATTTCATGTATACTCAATCACAAATTCAAAAAAACTGTCCAGCAAGGTACAAGTATACACGGTCTGCAAGTAATACAACAGTTAAGCTGAGTATCTATCCCATAGAGATTGACTTGGAATTTGATTGCTTGCTTGTTACTTGTCTTGGAAGAAAAGATGCTTGTTTTGAAAATTGGTTTTAAGAGAATTAAAATAAAAGAAATAAAAAAAGAGTAAGACGTTGGCAAGGAAGGTTTCTTAATGAGGATGAGTGTTGGCAAGGAATGCCCAGTGTCAACGTTTTATGCTATGCCAGCCTTGATGCCAACCTATCTTGGCATGGTTTGTCGAACAGATTCAACTTTAGCAATGCCTCTCTCGATGGTCATTGCCCTAAACCGATCATGTAAAAACCCCTATATCTCTATAGTGTATGCTTTTAAATAAACCGATTTGTTAAAAACCAATATATACTCCAAAGGGGTAGATATCACTCCCGAAGTAAGTTCTTCTACTTGAACGACTTCTCTCGAAGCTTCTCTCCTTAGTAATCAACAATTCAATTGTTGCCAGCCCAAGTCTGTTAAGATATTGGGAAGTAATAAGGCAACTATGCTAGCTCTCGCTTTGCAAAGTATTTAGGAAAAATTTAAGTATGCCGAGAAGACAAACAATTACCAAAAACATGATTTATTATCAAAACTTAAAACATAACAAAAACGTTTAAACAAAACATCCCTCACCAACTATGAAATTAGTTCATGGTGAGGGAGTTATCCAACAAACCAATAACTATTTTCAAATAAATCTCCATTAAAAACAAAATAAAATAACTTAAACCAAAGAGAAATGGCGAGAGGGGTCTCTCGATGCAGCCCTCAAATCTAGGCTCTCGGCCAAGTGGTTGAACCAGCTTCCTCCGTCACTCCAAGCCTTCACTCTGATCACTCTAGCCTTCACTCTCTCTCCGTTGATTCCTCCTCAAATGCTTGCTTGTGCAATCTTTAAAAAGACGAGTAGGGAAGAGATGAGATGAGCTCTACATTTGAATTTCAAAGCTCAAGGGATATGAGATAGAATCCTATCCTACCTGATCAGTATGATAGCTTATTAGGCTAGGGCTGACATCATGTGATAGCTTATCAAGCTAGGGCTAATGTCATCATGCCGATGCTGCCTTGGCATCCAAACTTGGCATGAACTTGCCATCAAATCTTGGCACAACCCTATCCCTATTTTTTCGGAGATTAATCTAAATACGATTTTTAGGAGCCTGATCATGTCCTATTTTTCGGGGTTCAACATCCTCTTAGCATGGCATCAGATTCACTTCTCTGCCAACAAGTGCTTGGCATGATTGTGCCAATAGCACTTGGCATTCTCCTTGGCAATCCTAACTGTGTTGCTTTCCTGCGCCTAATCCTATGCCAAACCTGTAAAATAGCCACACAAAAAAACCCTTCACACTGGCATAGACAAAACACTAAAATCCTTATGCAAATTCATGATTCTAACAACCTAATGCAACTAAATGTACCTAAAAACAAGCAAGAGTATTGCAAAATTGGCATAAAAAATAGTACTTTTAGAGAGGTAACACACTCCTAAACCTAACTCATTGCTTGTCCTCAAGTAATGCAAACAAGGAAAAATAAAAATTGAAAAAGTTACCTCGACAACATTTTGGTTAGAATGTCAACAGATACTGGCAAGAAGAATTTGGCTCTATTTCTATCCTCAGTATCTCAGTGCAATAATGCCAAGTAGGTAATAATTCAAGTGCAACAATATAACTCTAGTCAAAGTTCATGAAGAGTGCATGATGTGTAGGCAATATGCATCCAATATCCTTTCACTCCCTTAGCCAATTTTACTACCTAAACTCATATAATTTTTTCTTTCTTTTTCTTTCTTGTCGAGGGTTCTATTGGCATTAATTTAAGCTTGCTTCGTGATACTGTTTAGCGTGAGTGATAAGAGGGAGCATACCACGAATCCCCACCTTAATTCCGGCATCACTAGGCTTTCTCTTCAATTCATACCATAAGGTTTTGGACTTGAGAACTAAGAGGGAGCCACCACGAAGCCCCAAGTAACTTATTATCCCTAGGTAGAGCAGAGTTCATTTTTATTGCCTTGGCAAAACATTGCTACCTTATTTATTTTCTTTTTACCCTGGCATCATTTTTTCAACTTCTTCTTCTTATTTTTAGAATCTGAGCATAGCTTCAAATAGTCAAAGTTTGCTAGGGAACTAGATGCATATCACGTGTTAAGTGTAAATTCATTTCCCTAAACTAGAGATCAATTGCCACACAATCTTGGAAAACTACCTTGCTGGCATGGCATGAAAACTAAACATTATAATTTCCTCATTAGATAGATACCTAGATCAAATTAAACTTGCCTAACAAGTGTTACTTTCCTTCAAAATTAAATTGGGGCAAAATTTTCTTTTTTTAACGGTTCGGTATGCATCTAATTGATATGACCTACATGGCATGGCAACATAAATTAAACATGAAATGCATGACATAACATAAACGTGAGGAAATGCACACTCCCAAACCCAAGATGTGTATTGTCCTCAATGCATGAAACAACACATATATACAAAAGTAAAAAAATAAAATAAAATGCATGATCATGTGAATGCAATGTAATGGAATGCAAAGGAGTTTAAGTAGAATAGGACTCCCTCTCGTAGACTTTTTCTCGTGTGACTTCTGCCCGTGTGACTCGGGTCTTCCTTTTGAAAAAGCTTCTACGATCGGGAGCTTTGCGTTTGATTCTTGTCATTGGTGGCTTTGTAGTAGTGTAGGCTCCAACTTCCTCATTCTTGGCAGGTTCAACTGACAGTGTAGTTGGCTTAACTTTTGGTGTTTTGAATGGAATTTCCTCCAATTCAAATGAAGAATCAGTGTTGGTAGATTTAACTCGCACCGGAGACACAGGAATTGTGGCATTGGATTCAGAACTGGCTTGACTGGTTGGCTTAACTAGACTAGTTGGAATGGATGGACTGGTTGGCATATCATCTTCATTGGCAGAGGGCTTGGCAGGGAAAATGGGGAATGGTGGCACCACTTCAGGGGATAGTTTTTCAAGCACCTCTCTGAGAATAACATCTCTCTCATTTGTATAGTGCCTCATCTTAGCTTTCAGGTCTTCAGCTGCCTTTAGCTTTTGTAGAATAATCTCCTGACGATGGTAGATGTTGTGCGTATTGAGTGCTACACAAACGGTGCAAGTATACACGTCGCAAGTAATAAAGTGATCTGAGTATTGAGTATCGTCTCCACAGGGATTGGTTTGGGCCACTTTGCCTAAGTTACTGCGTTGGAAAAGAAAAACACAAGTAGGTGATTGTAGGAATTATAACTAATGAGTAAACTAAGAGCAATAAACTAAAAGAATAGATGAAATCAAAAGAGAGTGAATAGGCCAGGTTATCGTGAGTTGAGGAGTGATAACCGATTGGATCGTCTTGGTAAAAGAGTGCAATGGCAACTCGGTTACCGTGGCAACTTGCGCAGCTGGGTTGCATTGGCAACTAATCGAATGGTTGCCTGGGCAACTGGCTGGGCAACTGCTTGGGCGACTGGGCACCAACTTCAAGGTTTGACAGAGCGTTCTTCAATGGTTACTTCTTATCCCTAAGTCAAAACTCTAACTAATTGTGCATGCCTTGACAATACATCCCTGCGTGAATCAAGGGTGAACAACAACCAATCTTGCGCTCCTCTTAGCCGTTGAAATCCTTAACTTATTCCTAAGCCAGATTAATCTTCACCATCGATAGATTGAATAAAGACCATACTCATTCGTTTCTTGAATCTAACTCTCCCGATATTAGATAAATAGATAGAATTACGAGATCCTCTCCCAATTCACTTGCAAACAAGAATAAAAACCAAGAATGAGTAAACCTTGATTTGAAAGTGCAAACTCTTATTACCTAAACAAAATCCAATTGTTTCTCACAATAACAAAACACAATAACCCCAACCAATCAAGTTAGTTCATGGTTGGGTTCAAAAGATATACGAAACACAATAACCCCAACCAATCGATCAACTCTTAGTCGAACTCTCTCTCAATCAAATTCCCTCCAAGCTTTATCCCAATCGAACTCTCTCCCCCTTGCTCTTGCTGAAATCTCTCACTTGCTCTCCCTTGGAGTTGACGGCTTGGTCCTCAATTTATAGGGCTAGGTCAAAGTCTTTTTTGAGGAGGAAGTTAAGTTGGAATTAAATACTTTTAAAGAATATAATTCTTTATTATATTTAAATTCCTTCTAGATCTTCTCCTATCTTCTTGGGATTTAGTTTCTCTTTAACCTCTTCATGGAAATTAAACTCCTTTGGGATTTAACTTTGCTCCACGTCATCTTGGGCTTATCTAGTCATCAATTTCGACTGCCATATCATCTTATCCCTTATCGACAATTGCACTGGCAACTAGCTCAGCATCTCCTTCATGCATTTCCCTGGCAACTAGCTCGGCATCTCCTTCATGCATTGCCCTGGCAACTGGTTCCAGCCTTGCTTTGGCAAGTGATTCTGCACACACACAAAAACACACCAAAGCAGTATCTTTTTCCACAAAATTAAGCAAAATATGAAATCAAGCTTGTCCACCAAGGAAACAATGCAAACATGCATGAATGGATAATAATGCAACTAATATGAGCCTACGTATAGCAATAATAAGAATAAAAAGGGTGAATAAAATAGTACTTTTAGACACTTAACACACCCCCAAACTCTAACTATTGCTTGTCCTCAAGCAATGCAAACTAATAATTAACCGCCAAGACTTTAATTTTCACATACTTAGCTTTGAACTTGATTTCAATTCTCAGAACCGTGGCACAAAGTATGATTGGCTTTTCATTTTTTGGAAAACTTAGGAGTTACTCAGAATCAAACTATAATGCTTGTGAGTGTGTGCGGAGTTGTGTGCAAGTTGATTTTTCGGATTCTATGTAAAAAAGAGGTTTTCAAATTACTTCATTGGGTTCTTTTAACATGTTTTAACTAGAGCCGGTTTCGGGCACCTCTAGTGTTTTGTTTTTAGTTTCTTAAGTTAATTAATTTATTCGACTAGAGCGGTTTCGGGCACCTCTAGCGATCAATTTTTAGCACACACTAGATCCAATTTCGGGCACCTCTAGCGATCAATTTTTAGCACATACTAGAGACAATTTCGGGCAGCTCTAGTATTCATCCAAATTTTATTCTAACCCCTCAACTTTTTAACTATCAACCTAAGTTCGCTAGAATTCCTTAAATCAATCAAGCCACACAGTGTTTCATCAAGTTTAGCATCATAGTACGATTCTAAGTGTTTCCATATTTATCCTAGTATAAAAAGTTCTATCAATTAAGTATATTGGTAAAGTCATCATCGGATATTCATCAAATCTAGGCAATTCTTGTTCCAACTAAAGGCATGGCTAGCAATTTATGTATCCTAAATGCAATACTTAAGATGAATGCAACTAAACATGGTAACTAACTAATAACAACCCCCCCAAACTCGAGTGAGGCATTGTTCTCAATGCATGCAACAAAGAAAAATAAAAATAAAAATAATGAAAAGTAAAATGCAAATGAGGACTTACTATGAGAGTTCATCATCGTGGATGATTAGTTTTCTTTTTGTCGGTGTCTTGATTCTTTTGCTTGAACGCGGTGGTTGCTTCCTTGTTGCCGATGATGGAATCGATCCTCGTACGAGGTTGTCCTCATCGTCCTCTTCATCAATGTCATTGGCTTTTTGCTTGGGCTTGGAGGATTCGATTGGTGCGGTCTTTGTTGGTGCAATAGAGGACTCGTCTAAATCTAAAAAATCAGACAATGATTCAGTACGAGTTGATTCGGGCATAGGTGCTTTACCTTTGGCTTTTGCAGTGGTTGCCGGGGCGTCTTTAGCTTTGGTTGCCGCGACATCTTCAGTGTTGGTTGCCGTGGCAACTGCTTGGGCAGATACAGTGTAGGTTGCTGCGGCATCATCTGTTGCGGTTGTCGTGACAACTGCTTCATTGGTTGTCGTGGCAAGGATTTCGGCAGGAAGGATGGAGAATAACACGCGGCTGTCCAGGTACTTTTCCAGGATGACTTGGGTGATGGCATTGTTCTGATCCTTCATGTACTGCATAAACATTAATTGTCGGTCTTCAATTTGCCTAAGGCGGTTCTCCAACGGTTGAAAGAGTGCTTCAAGTTGTCCCGGGGTTGCTATCTGAGTTGCCCGAGCATCAGTTGTTTGAGCATTGGAGTTGCCGAGGCGACAGAAGTTGTCGCGGCAACTGGAGGCGTTGGGGATTTTACTGGTGCCTCTCCCATTAGCTTTCAGATTTATGCTCGATTCCAACCGGACTTTGGTAGGGCCTTTTCATCAGTGGACTCACTTGGGACATGCATCTCCTTGCAAACATTGGAAATTAAGTAAAGGAAGAAAAAAGAACCATTGTTATTTGTGCTACATACAAAAATCTCATCACAAATAATTTTTCTAATGTTAATGATGCGATTATGCAAGATAGAATGTATGAGCAAAATACGAGGTGTATCAACGGTGGCATTGTGTGTTGTGGGCATTAAAGAAGTTTTAACAAACTTATTCCATAATTTTGCCTCGGGCTTAAGTCGAAGGCGATTTACCATGCCCTTGTATTTACCGTCGTTCCAATGAGTTCCCGGTAGAGTGAGTTCTTGAAGCACCTTGTCGAGCTGCTTGGGCGTGAGTTGATCAACAAAGGCTTGATGCTCGTCATTCTCAATGTAGAGACCGTAAAAGGTGTTGATGTTTTTGGGGCTTATGAGTATAGCCTTGTCACAAACAAAAACATAAGGATTATTCGGGTTAGGTGAGTGAGCATAGAATTCTCTTACCCATGAGATGTTAACCGGTTCCGATTGATGGCAAAAGATTTGCCACTTTTGATGTGCAATCCTTTCGAAGATGAATGGTTCAAGGCCGAAATCTTGATGAGAGTTGGAGTATTCAAAGCCTTGTTCTTCGCAAATCTTTCGGCTTTCAAACTTGGAGTGAAATCTTTCTTGAACCACAAGTGTAGCAAACTTCTTGTATCTTGGTTCTTTAGAGGAACTTGGATGAACCAAAAATTCGATTTTGGATGCCATAGATGATCTTGGTTGTGAGTTTGGTAGAAACAAAGAAAAGAAAACAAAAGAAACTAAAGAGTTGCAAGATGAAAAGTAGGAATAGGTTTCTTGGAAGTTAAGGGTGATGGGTTAAATAGAAAAGATAGGTAGTAAATATGGTGGGTGTGATTAATTGGAAAGAAAGAAAACAAGGGTTTTGATTGGGGGAAGGGGACGGCTAGGGGATTTGGGGAAGGAGAAGGGTTTGGTCGGCTATGTAGGGTTTATTTAGGGTAAATTGGAGGCTTAATATAAGCCTTAGATTTAGCCCATTAATTTCCTTGTTGAAGAAGTTTCCTTCTTGAATCAAATTTCTCTTTATCTTGAACTCTTTTCCTACAATTCAAAAACAAATAAAATAAGGATTAAAATTAAAGATAAACTAATAAAAGAAAATAAATAAAGATGTGCAAAGAAATTCTTAAGCTTAAAATTTTAAAATAATTAGATAAATATGAAAGAAAGATGTAGTCTTAATCTTATATAAAATAAATAAATCTATCCTAAAAAGAAAAAAATAACCAAAATTAATAAATAAAAAAAATTAAATAGTTCAAAAAAAAAATATCGAAAGGAGAGCATGCTCATGCATCTCCTAAGGTGACCACTTCTTTGTTATGTTCCATATGGGCACCGTTGTAGTGCTTCAATCTTTGTCCGTTGACTTTGAATTCATGTTCGTCAGTGATGGACTTGATTATCACGACACCATGAGAGAACGGTTTGACAACTTTGAATGGTCCCGACCATCTTGATTTCAGTTTTCCCGGGAAAAGTTTTAGCCAAGAATTGAATAAGAGAACTAGTTGCCCTGACATGAATTGCCGCAACAATAGTTTCTTGTCATGCCATTGCTTTGTTTTCTCCTTGTAGATTCGTGCATTGTTATAGACAAGTGCACAGAATTCTTCTATCTCGTTGAGGTCCAACAAACGCTTTTGTCCGACACTTTCCCAATCCATATTCACGGTCTTGATTGCCCAATATGCCTTGTGTTCGATTTCCACCGGTAGATGACATGTTTTGCCATAGACAAGTCGGAAGGGAGACATACCTAAGGGTGTTTTGAATGCAGTGCGATATGCCCAAAGTGCATCATCTAGTCTTACTGACCAATCCTTCCTAGAGGGATTTTCAACTTTCTCGAGTATACCCTTCAATTATCGGTTGGAAATTTTTGCTTGCCTATTGGTTTGTAGGTGATATGCCGTGGAAATTTCGTGTGACACACCGAAGTTTTGCAACATCTTGGCAATAAGTCTATTGTCAAAGTGCTTACTTTCATCACTAATAATTGCTCTCGGCATCCTAAACCGCGTAAATATATTTTTCTGCAAGAATCGTTGCACGTCTTAGAATCGTTGGTGGGAACTGCAGCTGCCTCAACCCATTTAGACACGTAATCGACAGCAAGTAGAATGTAGAGGTTACCGAGTAAAGATGGGAAAGGTCCTATAAAATCGATCCCCCATACATCGAATAATTCCACCTCGATGATGTTTTGGAGTGGCCTCTCATGTCGTCTAGAGATATTGCCTATCTTCTGGCAATGATCACATTGCTTGTAAAACTCTTGGGCATCTTTGTACAGTGTTGGCCAATACAAACTGGATTGCAAAACTTTGGCCACGGTACGTGTTCCTCCAAAATGTCCTCCATAGGGTGAAGAATGGCATTGCCAGAGTACATTCTGCTGCTCTTCTTCAGGGACATATCAGCGTATAACCTGATCTGCATATTGTTTAAACAAAAGCGGCTCGTCCCAAAAGTAATGCTTAGCATCATGGCGGAACCGCTTCATCCCTTGGTGAGTAAGGCCATAAGGTAAAATACCACAAACAAGGAAATTAACTAAATCCGCATACCAGGGTATTACCGAGGTATGTGTTGCCATGGCAACTGCTTCCATGGTTTCCGAGGCATACGGGCCTGGAGTTGCCGAGGCGTTCGCGTCAAGGGTTTCTGAGGCATGTGCATCTAGAGTTGCCGAGGCGTGCGCATCAAGGGTTGCCGAGGTATGCACATCCATGGTTGCCGAGGTAACTAACAGATGCTTATCCGGGAATGCATCGCATATCTCTAAATCCGTGTCCTCCTTCCTATTGCATTCTAACCGTGATAAGTGATCGGCCACTTGATTTTCTATCCTTAATTTCAATGTCAAACTCTTGTAAAAGCAATATCCAATGAATCAAACGAGGTTTGGCATCCTTTTTAGCAAATATATACTTAATTTCCGAATGGTCCGTATGAACAATTACCTTTGTACCAATCAAATAGGACCGAAACTTGTCAAATACGAAAACTATGGCTAGTAACTCTTTCTCCGTTGTTGTTGATAAGTGTTCAAAAGTACTATTTTTCTTACCCTTTTTACTCATATTATTGTTAGACTTAGGCTCATATTAGTTGCATAGTTAGCCATTCATGCATTAATCCATGTTTCCTTCCATCGTTGAGCTTGATTACATAACTTGGTAGTTTTTGTGGAAAAGATGCTGCTTTAGTGTGCTTTGTGTGTGTATGTGCAGGATCACTTGCCAAAGCAATGCCGAGCTAGTTGCCAGGGCAATGCATGAAGGATATGCCGAGCTAGTTGCCAGGGCAATGCATGAAGGAGACGCCGAGCCAGTTGCCATGGCAATTGTCGACAAAGAGAAAATGCAATAGGGATGTCGAAATTAATGACTATACAAGCCCAAGCCCAAAGGAATTTGATTGCCATGTAGAGATTAAAGAAGAATTAAATTCCAAGAAGATAGGAGAAGTTCTAATAGGAATAAAATTATAATAAAGAATTATATTCTTTAAAGATAATTTAATTCCAACTCAAACTCCTCCTCAAAGAAGGACTTTGGCCTAGCCCTATAAATAGCAAGGAGATTTCGACAAGAGGAAGAAAGAGAGCATTAGGGAAATTTCGACAAGTCCAAGGGAGAAAGCAAGGGATTTTCGACAAGCTTCATATTTTCTTCCTTGTTCGATTGGGTTCATGCTAGGGATTGTTTATCTTGTGTTTCTTTGGAACCTAGCCATGAACTAAATTTACTTGGCTATGGTTATTGTGTTTTGTGGTTGTGAGAAACTATTGGTTTTTGTTTAGGTAATAAGAGTTTGCACTTTTCTATTTCAAGGTTTATTCATTCTTGGTTCTTATTCTTGTTTGCGAGTGAATTGGGAGAGGATCTCGTGATTTCATCTATTTATCTAATATCGGGAGAGTTAGATTCAAGAAACGAATGAATATGATCTTTATTCAATCCAATGATGGTGAAGATTAATCCGGCTTAGGAATAAGTTAAGGATTTCAACGGCTAAGAGGAGCGCAAGATTGGTTGTTGTTCACCCTTGATTCACGCAGGGATGTATTATCAAGGAATGCACATGTAGCTAGAGTTTCGACTTAGGGATAAGAAGAAACCATTGAAGAACGCTCCGCCGAACCTTGATGTTGCTGCCCAGTCGCCCAAGTAGTTGCCCAACTAGTCGCCCAGGCAACCATCAATTAGTTGCCAAGGCAACCCCGTCGTGCAAGTTGCCACGGCAACTGAGTTGCCCGTGCACTCTTTTACCAAGACAATCCAATCGGCTATCACACCTCAACTCACGATAACCTAGCCTATCTCTCTTAATTGAATTCATCTTTTCTTTTACTTATTTGCTTTCTAGATTAGTTAAACTTCTATAATCTTTTATTTGTGTTTTTACTTTTTACAAATTGCAAGAGACTAGATTCTTGAAGTAGCACCAATCCTCGTGGAGACGATATCTTTTATACTATAACTTTGCGACGTGTATACTTGCACAATTGCGTAGCACTTATTACGTGCAACAAGTTTTTTGCCGCGCCGTTTCGGGATTGGCAATAGCGACTTTGTTTTTACTTTCTTGCACTTCTTTTTATTTTTCTTGTTTAAAATTCAAAGGGCTAACAAACTTTGGTTTTGCATTGGTATATGACCAGGGCGAGACCGACTTCACCAGAATATCCCTTTGATCCGTAAATCGAACGAACCTTACAAAGACTTTAGACGAAGGATAAGAGAAGCAATGGCAAATCAAGACGGCAATATGAATCAAGATGTTCGAGCAGGAGGAGGAGTGATTCTTGCACGAAACAAAACTATTCGAGACTATCTTGAAGAAGATCTTGATGGACTTAACCCAGGAGTTGTCGCACCTGAAATTGAAGCCGACCACTTTGAGTTGAAACCAGTAATGTTTAATATGATCAACACAATAGGTCAATTTGGCGGCTCAGCAACTGAAGATGCACGACAACATCTGAAATATTTCCTCGAGATTTGCAACTCGTTCAAGATACACGGAGTTACCCCCGATGTCCTACGATTAAGATTATTCCCCTATTCACTGAGGGATAGGGCGAAAGCATGGTTGAATAGCATTCCTGCCGGATCCATAGCATCTTGGACTAATCTTTGTCGTGATTTTCGTGCTAGATTTAATCATACAAATTTGACTGATAAGCTTCGTAACGACATTACTTCTTTTCGGCAGGCAGATGATGAATCCATGTACGAGGCTTGGGAGCGATATAGAGAACTTCTACACAAATTCCCTCTACACGGATTCCCGGTGTGGACTCAAGTAACAATGTTTTACAACGCCGTGAATACACCAACAAGGATGATGCTAGATGCCTCGGCAAACGGCATACTCCTAGATAAGTCGCCGGAGGAAGCGATGCAAATTTTAAATAGGCTGGCCAAGAATGACTATCAATTCCCATCTACTAGAAGATGAGGAGTTAGACGCCAAGCCACAATACATGAACTAGGATCATCAGATTCAATTTCGGCACAATTGGCCACTTTAACCAAGATGGTCCAGAACATGCAAAAACCAAACAACACACATGAAGTCAAGGTAATGGATTCTTTTTGTGAGTTATGTGGTGATAACCATAATTCATCTGAATGTATGCAGAATCTGGAATCCGGCTTCTATGTGGGGAATTACAATCGGAACAACAATGTGATGTCCAATACATGCAATCCATCTTGGAAGAAGCACCCGAATTTTTCATGGAGTAATCCCAACAATGCTCTAAACCAGAACAATCAAAATGCACAAGCATCGGGATTCAAAGAGAATATGCCACGACAATGATGCCGCGGCAACAACCGACAACATCTAGTTCTTTGGAAAATTCTCTAAATGCTTTTATGATGAAAACTGAATCTTATATGGCTGAGAATAGTAATTTCATAAAAAGAACTGATGCTTTTATTAACAGGACCGAGATGAGATTGCAAAACCAAGAGGCGACAATCAAATCATTGGAAAATCAAGTCGGACGGTTTGCTCAAAAATCAATACTAGACCACAAGGAGGTTTACCTAGCGATACTGAAATCGCAAGAGGAGGCGCCATGAGCAATGTAAGGCAATCACCACCGAAGTGGCCAACAACTTAGAGAGGTTCAAACCCGCTCGTCAAACAAAACTCCACAAAAAGATCAAGAGGCGAACCTAGCGGCAAAGCCTCGGATCTTGAACCGGGAATTGCCGCAAAGAACCGCAATAAGCATGCCTCAAGAACCGACGATAAAGACGCCTCGGCAACTTGCGATAAGCATGCCTCGGCAACCCTAGTTGATAATGCCTCGGCAACTCCAGATGTCCCGGCAATGCCATCAATCAGGTTTCAAACCAATGAAAGGATCGAAGATATCTGACTTCCACCAGCATTCCCACAAAGGTTGAAGCGACAAAAGCAAGAATACCAATTCAAGAAGTTTCTTGATATCTTAAAGCAAGTCCACATCAACTTGCCATTGGTGGAAGCAATTGAACAAATGCCAAACTATGCCAAGTTTCTTAAAGACATTGTGTCCAAAAGAACAAGGCTAGGAGAGTTTGAAAAAATTGATTGCGCGATAGAGGGATGCATGGCAATGTTGCACAATCGTATGCCACCTAAGTTGAAGGATCCCGGAAGTTTCACAATACCCTGTTCCATTGGAAATCACTATGTCGGGAAAGCATTATGCGACCTAGGGGCTAGCATAAACTTGATGCCTAAATCAGTTTTCGAAACTAGGAATCGGGAAGGCAAGACCTACAATGATTATGCTCCAGCTAAATGGCCAGATCCTATGTGCATCCAGAGGGAAAAATTGAGGTCATCTTGGTAAAAGTTGATAAATTTATTTTTCCCGCTGACTTTATTGTTTTGGATTGTGAAAGCGGATGAGCATGCACCCATCATTCTCGGGAGACCATTCCTAGCAACAGGAGAACCTTGATTGATGTTGAAAAGGAGAACTCACAATGAGGGTGAATGACCAGTAAGTTAAACTAAATGTGTTCCAAACACTAAGGCATGCCGATGATCCGAAGAATGCCAACTACTTCATGCCACGCAGAGTTTAACCGATGAGAATTTAGTTTCCTCGGCAACTACATTGCCGACCAAGAGGAACATGAGGAGTATGAAGAACCGGTCGATGAGGAACAACGGAAGAGGCAAATTGGCTAGTCAACCGACCAGGTACATACTTTGAACCACTGGACTACTCAGGTAAGGAAGGTAAGCTCGAAAAACCCTCTATTGAACAACCACCAATTCTTGAGTTGAAACAATTGCCAGAGCAACTAAAATATGTATACTTAGGGACCGATAATACATTGCCTGTAATTATTTCTTCTAAGTTACAGCCTGGGCAGGAAAAGAAGCTGATCAAGATGTTGAAGCTACACAAAAAGGTAATAGGGTGGACAATTGCCGACTTGAAGGGAATTAGCCCGGCGGTGTGCATGCACAAGATCTTGTTGGAAGATGATCACAAACCTTCAATGAGGCCCAGAGGAGACTGAATCATGCCATGAAAGGGGTTGTAATGAAAGAAATCATCAAGTGGCTTTGGCGGCATTATATACCCTATCTCGATAGTAATGCGTAGGTAAGCCGGTACACAATGTACACAAAAAAGGGAGGTATAACAGTGGTAAGCAATGAAAATAATGAACTTATCCCAACCAGGACTATGACCGGTTGAAGGGTTTGTATGGACTATCGAAAGCTAAACAAAGCTACTAGGAAAGATCACTTCCCATTACCCTTTATTGATCAAATGCTTGACCGTCTTGCAAGTAAACCCTTTTATTGTTTTCTTGATGGTTATTCAGGTTACAATCAGATTGCCATAGCACCAGAAGATCAAGGAAAGACAACCTTCACATGCCCATACGACACTTATGCCTTCCGAAGGATGCCGTTCGGATTGTGTAACGCCCCGACAACCTTCCAAAGATGCATGATGGCACTCTTTTCAGACATGGTCGAAGACTTCTTTGAGATCTTCATGGATGATTTTTCGGTTTTTGGTAATGACTTCGACGGCTGCCTCGGCAATTTAGAGAGAGTGTTAGTAAGATGCGAAGAAACGGATTTAGTCCTCAATTGGGAGAAATGCCACTTTATGGTAGATGAAGGAATAGTGCTCGGCCACAAGATTTCATCCAAGGGAATTGAAGTTGACAAAGCCAAGGTGGACGTGATCGAGAGATTACCCCCACCAAGTTCGGTTAAAGGAATTCGAAGTTTTCTCGGACATGCAGGTTTTTACAGAAGGTTCATTCATAATTTTTCTAAAATCACTAAACCCTTGTGTAATTTGCTTGAACAGGATAAAGTCTTCGATTTTGATGATTCTTGCACCCAAGCATTCGGAACCCTAAAGAAAAAGCTTACCTCGGCACCCATTGTCGTTCCACCAGATTGGACACTACCTTTTGAGCTCATGTGTGATGCAAGTGATTTCGCGGTAGGAGCAGTCCTAGGCCAACGCACAGGTAAGACCTTCCATGTGATATACTACGCTAGTAAAACTCTTAATGGTGCTCAAGTGAATTACACAACAACGGAGAAAGAGTTACTAGTTGTAGTTTTCACATTTGACAAGTTCCGATCCTATTTAATTGGTACAAAGGTAATCGTTCATACGGACCATTCGGCAATCAAATACTTATTTGCTAAAAAGGATGCTAAACCTCGTTTGATTCGTTGGATATTACTTTTACAAGAATTTGATATTGAAATTAAGGACAGGAAAGGAATAGAAAATCAAGTGGCCGATCACTTATCACGTTTGGAACGCAATAGGGAGGAGGACGCTGATCTAGTGATATGCGATGCATTCCCGGATGAACAAATTCTAATTGCCTCGGCAACCCTCAACGCCTCAGCAACCCTTGACACCTTAGCAACCCTAGATGCCTCAGCAACCCATGACGCCTCGACAACCATGGATGCACACGCCTCGGCAACTCTCGACGCCGCAGCAGTCTTTGACGCGCACGCCTCGGCAATCTTGGGAGCAGTCGCCACGGCGGCACATGCCTCGGCAATACCCTGGTACGCGGATTTAGTAACTTCCTTGTTTGTGGTATTTTTCCTTATGGCATTACTCACCAAGGGAAGAAGCGGTTCCGCCATGATGCTAAGCATTACTTTTGGGACGAGACTCTTTTGTTTAAACAATGTGCAGATCAGGTTATACGCCGATGTGTCCCTGAAGAAGAGCAACATAATGTACTCCGGCAATGCCATTCTTCACCCTATGGAGGATATTTTGGAGGAACTCGTACCGCGGCCAAAGTCTTGCAATCCGATTTGTATTGGCCAACATTGTACAAAGATGCCCAAGACTTTTACAAGCAATGTGATCGTTTCCAGAGGACGGGCAATATCTCTAGACGACATGAGATGCCACTCCAGAACATCATCGAGGTGGAACTGTTCGATGTATGGGGGATTGATTTTATGGGACCTTTCCCATCTTCATTCGGCAACCTCTACATTCTACTTGTCGTCGACTACGTGTCTAAATGGGTAGAGGCAGCTGCAGTTCCCAACAACGATTCCAAGACCGTGCAACGATTCCTGCAGAAAAACATATTTACACGGTTTGGGATGCCGAGAGCAATTATCAACGATGAAGGCAAGCATTTTGACAACAGACTAATTGCCAAGATGTTGCAACGCTTCGGCATATCACACAAGATCGACACGGCATATCACCCACAAACCAACGGGCAAGCAGAAATTTCCAACCGGGAATTGAAGGGTATACTCGAGAAAGTTGTAAATCCCTTAAGGAAGGATTGGTCATTAAGACTAGATGACGCACTTTGGGCATATCGCACTGCATTCAAAACACCCTTAGGTATGTCCCCCTTCCGACTTGTCTATGATAAAACATGTCATCTACCGGTGGAAATCGAGCACAAGGCGTACTGGGCAATCAAGACCGTGAATATGGATTGGGAAAGTGCCGGACAAAAGCATTTAATGGATCTCAATGAGATAGAAGAATTCCGTGCACTCGCCTATAACAATCCACGAATCTACAAGGAGAAAACAAAGCGATGGCACGACAAGAAACTATTGTCACGACAATTCACGCCAGGGCAACTAGTTCTCCTATTCAATTCTCGGCTAAAACTTTTCCCGGGAAAGCTGAAATCAAGATGGTCAGGACCATTCGAAGTCGTCAAACCATTCTCCCATGGTGCTGTGATAATCAAGTCCATCTCTGACAACCATGAATTCAATGTTAATGGACAAAGATTGAAGCACTACAATGGTGCCCATTTGGAACGTAACAAGGAAGTGGTCAACTTAGGAGATGCATGAGCATGCTCTCCCTTTTGATATTTTTATTTTTATTTTTATTTATTTTTATTTTTGTTTTTTTTTCTCGATTATTTAATTATTTTATTTATTTTTTTATTTTTTTCCGATTTTTTTATTTTATTATTTTTCCGATTATTAGTAGTTTTAGGATAGATTTTTTTATTCAAGTTTAAGAATCCTATTACACATCTTTATTTATTTTCTCTATTAGTTTATATTTAATTTTAATCCTTATTTGATTTGTCTTTGAATTTAGGAAAAGAAGTTCAAGATAAAGAAGGAATTCTAAACCAAGTAGGAAAACATCTTCAACAAGGAAACTAAGGGGCTGAATCTAAAGCTTATATAAAGCCTCCAATTCATCCTAACCAAAACCCCTTTGTCGAAAACTCCTACCAAACCCTAAACCCTTTTTCGTTTTCCCCCAATCCCACCCACCTATCTTTTCTATAAAACCCATCACCCTTAACCTATTCCTACCTTCTATCTTGCAACTTTTTAGTTTCTTTTCTTTTCTTTTCTTTGTTTTTACTCACAACCAAGATCATACATGGCATCCAAGATTAAACTTTTAGTTCATCCAAGTTCCTCCAAAGAACCAATATACAAGAAGTTTGCTACACCAGCGGTTCAAGAAAGATTTCAATCCAAGTTTGAAAGCCGGAAGATTCATGAAGAACAAGGCTTTGAATACTCCAACTCTCATCAAGATTTCGGCCTTGAACCATTCATCTTCAAGAGGATTGCACATCAAAAGTGGCAAATCTTTTGCCATCAACCAGAACCGGGTAACATCTCATGGGTAAGATAATTCTATGCTCACTCACCTAACCCGGATAATCCTTATGTTTTTGTTCGTGACAAGGCCATACTTATAAGTCCCGAAAGCATCAACACCTTTTACGGACTTTACATTGAGAAGGATGAGCATCAAGCCTTCGTTGACCAAATCAATCCCAAGCAACTCGACAAGGTGCTTCAAGAACTCACTCAACCGGGAACTCATTGGAACGACGGTAAATACAAGGGCACGGTAAATCGCCTTCGGCTTAAACCTGAGGCAAAACTATGGAATAAGTTTGTTAAAACTTCTTTAATGCCCTCCACACACAATACTACCGTTGATATACCACGTCTTTTGCTCATACATTCTATTTTGTATAATCGCATCATTAACATTGGAAAAATTATTTGTGATGAGATTTTTGTATGCAGCTCAAAAGATAAGGGTTCTCTTTTCTTCCCTTGCTTAATTTCTAATCTTTGCAAGGAGATGCATGTCCCGAGTGAGTCCACCGATGAAAAGGCTCTACCCAAGTCTGGTTGGAATCAAGCACTAATCCGAAAGCTAATGGGAGAGGCACCGGGAGATTCTTCAAGGCCTCCAATTGCCACGACAACTCCTGTCGCCGCGGCAATCCCTAATTCCCAAGCACCTAACGCCAGGGCAACTCGGCCATTAATCTCGGGACACTTTGAAGAACTTTTGCACCCATTGGCAAGCCGCCTAAGGCAAATTGAATATCGGCAACTAATGTTCATGCGATACATGAAGGAGCACAACAATGCCATCACCCAAGTCATCCTAGGAAAGTACCCGGACAATCGCGTGCCGTTCCCAATCTTTCCCGCCGAGATCCTTGCCCCGGCAACCAATGAAGCAGTCGCCATGGCAACCAAGGAAGCTGACACCATGGCAACTAACCCTGAAGATGCCACGGCAACCAAAGCTAAAGACATCCCGACAACCACTGAAAAGCCAAAGGTAAAGCACCTATGCCCGAATCAACTCCTACGGAATCATTTTCTGATTTTTCAGATTCGGATGAGTCCTCCATTGAACCAATAAAGACCGCACCAATTGAATCCTCCAAGCGAAAAGCCATTGACATTGATGAAGAGGACGATGAGGACAACCCCGTACGAGGATCGATTCCACCACCGGCAACAAGAAAACAACCATCGCGTTCAAGCAAGATAATTAAGACACCGACTAGAAGGAAACTAATAATCTACGATGACGAACTCTCGGAGTAAGTCCTCGTATGCATTTTTATTTTTATTTTTTTTGATATTTTTATGCATGCATTGAGGACAATGCCTCACTCGAGTTTGGGGGGGATTGTTATTAGTAGTTACCATGTTTAGTTACATTCATCTTAAGTATTACATTTAGGATACATAAATTTCTTGCCATGCCTTTAATTGGAACAAGAATTGCTTAGATTTGATGAATATTCGATGATGACTTTGCCAATGCACTTAATTGATAGAATTTTTATTCTAGGATAACCATGGAAAAACTTAGAATTTTACTATGATGCTAAATTTGATGAAACACTGTTGTGGTTTGATTGATTTAAGGAGTTCTAGTAAACTTAGGTTGATAATTAACAAATTGGGGGATTAGAATAAAAATTGGATGAATGCTAGAGGTACCCGAAATTGGCTCTAGCATATGCTAAAAAAATGATGATCACTAGAGGTGCCCGAAACTGGCTCTAGGATGTGTTAAAAAATTGCAACTAGAGGTGCCCGAAACCGGCTCTAGTCGATTAAATTAACTTAAGAAAACTAAAAACAAAACACTAGAGGTGCCCAAAATTGGCTCTAGTTAAAACATGTTAAAAAGAACCCAATGAAGTAATTTGAAAACCTATTGTTTGCATAGAATTCGAAAAATCAACTTGCACACAACTCCGCACACACTCACAAGCATTATAGTTTGATTCCGAGTAATTCCTCAGTTTTTTGAAAAATAAAAAGCCAATCATACTTTGTGCCCCGGTTCAGAGAATTGAAATCAAGTTCAAAGCTGAGTTTGTGAAAATTGAAGTCTTGGCAGGTAATTATGAGTTTGCATTGCTTGAGGACAAGCAATAGTTCGAGTTTGGGGGTGTGATAAGTGTTCAAAAGTACTATTTTTCTTACCCTTTTTACTCATATTATTGTTAGACTTAGGCTCATATTAGTTTCATAGTTAGCCATTCATGCATTAATCCATGTTTCCTTCCATCGTTGAGCTTGATTACATAACTTGGTAGTTTTTGTGGAAAAGATGCTGCTTTGGTGTGCTTTGTGTGTGTATGTGCAGGATCACTTGCCAAAGCAATGCCGATCTAGTTGCCAGGGCAATGCATGAAGGATATACCGAGCTAGTTGCCAGGGCAATGCATGAAGGAGACGCTGAGCCAGTTGCCATGGCAATTGTCGACAAAGAGAAAATGCAATAGGGATGTCGAAATTAATGACTATACAAGGCCAAGATGACGTGGAGCAAAGCCCAAGCCCAAAGGAATTTGATTGCCATGCAGAGATTAAAGAAGAATTAAATTCCAAGAAGATAGGAGAAGTTCTAATAGGAATAAAATTATAATAAAGAATTATATTCTTTAAAGATAATTTAATTCCAACTCAAACTCCTCCTCAAAGAAGGACTTTGGCCTAGCCCTATAAATAGCAAGGAGATTTCGACAAGAGGAAGAAAGAGAGCATTAGGGAAATTTCGACAAGTCCAAGGGAGAAAGTAAGGGATTTTTGACAAGCTTCATATTTTCTTCCTTGTTCGATTGGGTTCATGCTAGGGATTGTTTATCTTGTGTTTCTTTGGAACCTAGCCATGAACTAAATTTACTTGGCTATGGTTATTGTGTTTTGTGGTTGTGAGAAACTATTGGTTTTTGTTTAGGTAATAAGAGTTTGCACTTTTCTATTTCAAGGTTTATTCATTCTTGGTTCTTATTCTTGTTTGCGAGTGAATTGGGAGAGGATCTCGTGATTTCATCTATTTATCTAATATCGGGAGAGTTAGATTCAAGAAACGAATGAATATGATCTTTATTCAATCCAATGATGGTGAAGATTAATCCGGCTTAGGAATAAGTTAAGGATTTCAACGGCTAAGAGGAGCGCAAGATTGGTTGTTGTTCACCCTTGATTCACGCAGGGATGTATTATCAAGGCATGCACAAGTAGCTAGAGTTTTGACTTAGGGATAAGAAGAAACCGTTGAAGAATGCTCCGCTGAACCTTGAAGTTGCTGCCCAGTCGCCCAAGTAGTTGCCCAACTAGTCGCCCAGGCAACCATCAATTAGTTGCCAAGGCAACCCTGTCGTGCAAGTTGCCACGGCAACTGAGTTGCCCGTGCACTCTTTTACCAAGACAATCCAATCGGCTATCACACCTCAACTCACGATAACCTAGCCTATCTCTCTCAATTGAATTCATCTTTTCTTTTACTTATTTGCTTTCTAGATTAGTTAAACTTCTATAATCTTTTATTTGTGTTTTTACTTTTTACAGTGCAAGAGACTAGATTCTTGAAGTAGCACCAATCCCTGTGGAGACGATATCTTTTATACTATAACTTGCGACGTGTATACTTGCACAATTGTGTAGCACTTATTACGCGCAACAGTTGTGTAATTCACTTGAGCACTATTAAAAGTTTTACTAGCGTAGTATATCACATGAAATGTCTTACCTGTGCGTTGGCCTAGGACTGCTCCTAACGCGAAATCACTTGCATCACACATGAGCTCAAAAGGTTGCGTCCAATCAGATGGAACGACAATGGGTGCCGAGGTAAGCTTTTCCTTTAGGGTTTTGAATGCTTGGGCATAAGAATCATCAAAATTGAAGACTTTATCTTGTTCAAGAAAATTGCACAAGGGTTTAGTAATTTCAGAAAAATTATGAATGGACCTCCTGTAAAAACCTACATGTCCAAGAAAGCTTCAGATTCCTTTAACTGAACTTGGTGGGGGTAATCTCTCAATCACATCCACCTTGGCTTTGTCTACTTCAATTCCCTTGGATGAAATCTTGTGGCCGAGTACTATTCATTCATCTACCATAAAATGGCACTTCTCCCAATTAAGGACTAAATCAGTTTCTTCACATCTTGCCAACACCTTCTCTAAATTGCCGAGGCAACTATCGAAGTCATTACCAAAAATGGAAAAATCATCCATTAAGATCTCAAGGAAGTCTTCGACCATGTATGAAAAGAGTGCCATCATGCATATTTGGAAGGTTACCGGGGTATTACACAATTCGAATGACATCCTTCAGAAAGCATAACTATCGTATGGGCATGTGAAGGTTGTCTTTTCTTGATCTTCTGGTGCTATGGCAATTTGATTGTAACCTAAATAACAATCAAGAAAATAATAAAAGTGTTTACCTACAAGACGTTCAAGAATTTGATCAATAAAGGGTAATGGGAAGTGATCTTTCCTAGTGGCTTTGTTTAGCTTTCGATAATCCATACAAACCCTCCAACCGATCACAGTCCTGGTTGGAATGAGTTCATTGTTTTCATTACTTACCACCGTTATACCTCACTTTTTTGGTACACATTGCACTGGACTTACCCATGTACTATCAGAGATAGGGTATATGATGCCGGCGTCAAGCCACTTGATGATTTCTTTCATTACAACCCCTTTCATGGCATGATTCAGTCTCATCTGGGCCTCAATCGAAGGTTTGTGATCATCTTCCAACAAAATCTTGTGTATGCACACTACTGGGCTAATTCTCTTCAAGTCGGCAATTGTCCACCCTATTGCCTTCTTGTGTAGCATCAACATTTTGATCAGCTTGTTTTCCTGCTCAAGCTATAACTTAGAGGAAATAATTACAGGTAATGTATTACCGGTTCCAAAGTAAGCATATTTTAGTTGCCCTGGCAACTATTTCAACTCAAGAATCGGTGGTTGTTCAATAGAGGGCTTTTCGAGTTTACCTTCCTTACTTGAGTAATCCAGTGGTTCAAAGTATGTACCTGGTTGATTGACTAACCAATTTGCCTCTTCTTGTTGTTCCTCATCGATCGGTTCTTCATAATCCTCAGGTTTTTCTTGATCGGCAATGTAGTTGCCGAGGCAACTAAATTCCCCGTTGAAGTCAAACTCTACCGTGGCATGAAGAAGTTGGAATTCTTCCGGATCATCGTCATGCCTTAGTGTTTGGAACACATTTAGTTTAACTTGCTGGTCATTCACCCTCATTGTGAGTTCTCTCTTTTCAACATCGATCAAGGTTCTCCCTGTTGCTAGGAAGGGTCTCCCGAGAATGATAGGTGCATGTTCATTCGCTTCACAATCCAAAACAATAAAGTCAGCGAGAAAAATAAATTTATCAACTTTTACCAGTATGTCTTTGATTTTTCCCTCTGGATGCACATAGGATCTGTCGGCTAGCTGTAGCATAACTGTTGTAGGTCTTGCCTTCCCGATTCCTAGTTTCTAGAAAACTGATTTAGGCATCAAGTTTATGCTTGCTCCAAGATCACATAATGCTTTCCCGACATAGTGGTTTCCGATGGAACAAGTTATTGTGAAATTTTCGGGATCCTTCAAATTGGGTGGCATGCGATTGTGCAACATGGCCATGCATCCCTCTGTTGCGGCAACTGTTTCAAACTCTTCTAGCCTTGTTCTCTTGGACACAATGTCTTTAAGTAACTTGGCATAGTTCAACATTTGTTCAATTGCTTCAACCAATGGCAAGTTGACGTGGGCTTGCTTTAGGATATCAAGAAACTTCTTGAATTGATATTCTTGCTTTTGTCGCTTCAACCTTTGTGGGACTGGTGGTGGAAGTCAGATATCTTTGATCCTTTCATTGGTCTGGAACCTAATTGACGGCATTGTCGAGGCAACTGGAGTTGCCGAGGCATTGTCAATTGGGGTTGCCATGGTATGCCTATCGTTGGTTGCTGAGGCATGCTTATCGCTGGTTGCTGAGGCATGCTTATCGCTGGTTGCCACGACAATTCTTGGTTTAGCACCGGAGGCTTTGCCGCTGAGTTCGTCTTGTTCTTTTTGTGGAGTTTTTTTTATGAACGAGCTTGAGCCTCTTTAAGTTGTTGGCCACTTCTAGTGGTGATCGCCTTACATTGCTCATGGCCAGTTCCTCTTGCGGCTTCAGTATCGCTAGGTAAACCTCCTTGCGGTCTAGTATTCAGGTTTTGAGCAAATTTTCCGACTTGATTTTCCAATGATTTGATTGCCGCCTCTTGGTTTTGCAATATCATCTCGGTCCTGTTAATAAAAGCATAAGTTCTTTTTATGAAATTACTATTCTCAGCCATATAAGATTCAGTTTTCAACATAAAAGTATTGAAAGAATTTTCCAAAGAACTAGATGTTGTCGGTTGTTGCTGCGGCAACTATTGCCGTAGCATATTCTGGTGGAATGTCGATGCTTGTGCATTCTGATTGTTCCGATTTAGAGCATTGTTAGGATTACTCCATGAAAAATTCGGGTGCTTCTTCCAAGCTAGATTGTATGTATTGGACATCACATTGTTGCTCCGGTTGTAATTCCCCACATAAAAGCTGGATTCTAAATGCTGCATACATTTAGAAGAATCATGGTTACCACCACATAACTCAGAAAAGGAATCCATTACCTTGACCTCCTGTGTGTTGTTTAGTTTCTGCATGTTCTGGACCATCTTGGTTAGAGTGGCCAATTGTGCCGAAATTGAGTCTGATGATCCCAGTTCATGTATTGTGGCTTGGCGTCTAACTCCTCCTCTTCTAGCAGATGGGAATTGATAATCATTCTTGGCAAGCCTATTTAGAATTTGCATTGCTTCCTCCGGCTATTTATCTAGGAGTATTCTGTTTGCTGAGGCATCTAGCATCATCCTTGATGGTGTATTCACAGCGTTGTAAAACATTGTTACTTGTGTCCACACTATGAATCCGTGTAGGAGGCATTTGTGTAGAAGTTCTCTATATCGCTCCCAAGCCTCGTACATGGATTCATCATTTGCCTGCCGAAAAGAAGTAATTTCGTTACGAAGCTTATCAGTCAAATTTGAATGATTAAATTGAACAAGGAAATCATGACAAAGATCGGTCCAATATCCTATTGATTTGGCATGAATACTATTCAACCATGCTTTCGCCCTATCCCTCAATGAATAGGGAAATAATCTTAGTCGTAAAACATTGGGGGTGACTCATTGTATTTTGAGTGAATTACAAATCGCGAGGAAAGATTTAAGATGCTATCGTGCATCTTCAGTTGTTAAGCCGCCAAATTGACCAATTATGTTGATCATATTGAACATCACCGGTTTCAACTCAAAAAGGTCGGCTTCAATTTCAGGTGTGACAACTCCTGGATTAAGTCATTCAAGATTTTCTTTAAGATAGTCTCAAATAGTTCTGTTTCGTGCAAGAATCACTCCTCCTGCTGGAACATCCTGATTCATATTGCCGTCTTGATTAGACATTTCTACTCTTAACCTTCGTCTGAGTCTTTGCAAGGTTCGTTCGATTTCTGGATCAAAGTGATATTCTGGTGTAATCGGTCTCGCCCTGTTCATATACCAATGCAAAACCAAAGTTTGTCAACCCTTTGAATCTTAAACAAGAAAAATAAAAAGTGCAAGAAAATAAAAACAAAGTTGCTATTGCCAATCCCCTGTAGCGGCGCCAAAAACTTGTTGCGCGTATTGAGTACTACGCAAACGGTGCAAGTATACACGTTGCAAGTAATAAAGTGATCTGAGTATCGAGTATCGTCTCCACAGGGATTGGTTTGGGCCACTTTGCTTAAGTTACTGCGTTGGAAAAGAAAAACACAAGTAGGTGATTGTAGGAATTATAACTAATGAGTAAACTAAGAGCAATAAACTAAAAGAATAGATGAAATCAAAAGAGAAGGAATAGGCCAGGTTATCGTGAGTTGAGGAGTGATAGCCGATTGGATCATCTTGGTAAAAGAGTGCAATGGCAACTCGGTTTTCATGGCAACTTGCGTAGCTGGGTTGCCTTGGCAACTAATCGAACAGTTGCTTGGGCAACTAGCTGGGCAACTGCTTGGGCGACTGGGCAGCAACTTCAAGGTTCGACAAAGCATTCTTCAATGGTTTCTTCTTATCCCTAAGTCGAAACTCTAGCTAATTGTGCCTTGACAATGCATCCCTGCGTAAATCAAGGGTGAATAACAACCAATCTTGCGCTCCTCTTAGCTGTTGAAATACTTAACTTATTCCTAAGCCAGATTAATCCTCACCATCGATAGATTGAATAAAGACCATACTCATTTGTTTCTTGAATATAACTCTCCCGATATTAGATAGAATTACGAGATCCTCTCTCAATTCACTCGCAAACAAGAATAAAAACCAAGAATGAGTAAACCTTGAATTGAAAGTGCAAACTCTTATTACCTAAACAAAATCCAATCGTTTCTCACAACAACAAAACACAATAACCCCAACCAATCAAGTTAGTTCATGGTTGGGTTCAAAAGATATACAAAGAATAAACCCAAACCATAATCTAATGGAAGCAAAGGAGGAGAAGAAGAAGAAATCGATCAGCCCCTAGTTGAACTCTCTCTCAATCGAATTCCCTCCAAGCTTTCTCCCAATCGAACTCTCTTCCCCTTGCTCTTGTCGAAATCTCTCACTTGCTGTCCCCTGGAGTTGACGGCTTGGTCTTCAATTTATAGGGCTAGGTCAAAGTCTTTTTTGAGGAGGAAGTTAAGTTGGAATTAAATACTTTTAAAGAATATAATTCTTTATTATATTTAAATTCCTTCTAGATTTTCTCCCATCTTCTTGGGATTTAATTTCTCTTTAACCTCTTTATGGAAACCAAACTCCTTTGGGATTTAACTTTGCTCCACGTCATCTTGGGCTTATCTAGTCATGAATTTCGACTGCCATATCATCTTATTCCTTATTGACAATTGCCCTGGCAACTTTCTCGATATCTCCTTCATGAATTGCCCTGGCAACTGGTTTCAGCCTTGCTTTGGCAAGTGATTCTGCACACACACAAAAACACACCAAAGCAATATCCTTTTCCACAAAGTTAAGCAAAATATGAAATCAAGCTTGTCCACCAAGGAAACAATGCAAACATGCTTGAATGGCTAATAATGCAACTAATATGAGCCTGTGTCTAGAAATAATAAGAATAAAAAGGGTGAATAAAATAGTTCTTTTAGACACTTAACAGTAGACTTGAGACAACACTGCCAATAAACTGGTTGGCATGGTCTTTGGCACACTGTGTGGCTCAGCCTTTGGCTTTGGCGTGGCAGCTTTGACTTTTCCCATGCCCTTATCCTTTGGCTCAATAGCCGTGATGTTTTTCTAAATGGCAGCTGTGATTTTCATTCCCTTTATAATTTAGCCTCGATTTTCATCAAGTCTAGGCACATCATGGTGCATACAAATGTTAGAAATAAGAAAAGGAAAAAACAAGTTGCCTTTACCTTTTGCAGCACACTTATAGGTCTCATCAATGATGATTTTACCAATGTTGATCTTGCGTCCTTTGACAATGGAGTGCAACAAAATTAGCCTCTATTCCGAGACGGTCTCATTGTGACATGTAGGCAACAAATTTGCCTTGATGAAGTGATTCCAGCCGAGCATCTCTAGCTTCAAAGCCAACCATTTCACCGTCCGGTGGCCCATCAATAAAACTGTCCAAACTGTGCCCGGCTCACACAAGTCGGCCAACAGTTTCTTACGTTTGGTAGTGGTCATGGACTCAGCATAGTCAAAGTGCCCATCTCTTATATCATTCAAAGAAAATAATAAATTAACATACCCTTCATCAAACCGCACACACTTACCTCGAATCATCAGTAATGGAGAATATTTTGTCACAAGATGCGCATAAAATTCTTGCACAATGGTGGCGTAGACCTCTCCTTTCTGCTGGCAGAAAGAACTCCACTTATGCATGTCGACAATGGCCACAAACTCTGGTGGAAATCTCAGGGTGGTGTCAGTTTGGAAGTCGAAGTGCTTCTCATACTCGAAGGATCTCGAGGTAAAGCTTGTCTCAAACTTCTTGCGGATTTCTTCATTGAAGAAACATTTGAAAAAGGTAGATGAAGAAGTCATTAAAAAGATGAATGGAAGAAACCGAGTAATGGGAAGAGGGAGAGACGACAATCGATTTCTGGGTGCAAAGAAAAGTGAACGGTTGAGAGAGTTATGGTTCTTGAAAAATCGGTTAGGGAAAGAATGGAAAAAGAAAGAGTGTTTAAATGGGTTTAATGATGATAACCGATTTATTATGATGATAATGATGGAATTTAAAAGGTTTTGATTGGGGTAGGGTTTAAATTGATAAGGTGAAGTGATAAGGTTTAAAGTGATAGGACAAGGTGATAAGTGATAGGGTTAAGTGATTGGGTAAGAATTTAAAGTGATTGAGAGATTAGGTGAAGTTTAAATTCTAACCTAATCTTTAGGTGAAATCCTGGGTGGCTAAGGGCTAATGGTTCAAGAAAATCATCTATCATCTGATCAACTAGGGTTTTGTCTCTTCTCTTCATCATTGAATTCGCTGCATGCCAAGCTTCATTGGCACGGTGCGTGGCATTGCATTTGGCAAAATTCCTGGCGTCCAGTCTGAAATTGTTCCTAGCAGTGTTCTTGGAAATCAACTCTGCACACACTTAAAGGCAACTGTTTAACGCATCAAGTGAATAAAAATGACAATTAACATGAATAAAAACATAAAAAAATTCTAAATCCCTGTAATCACTAATTTTGTCTGGGGTAAAACCCCTTTTATTTTCAGGTTACAATAAATGGGCTTTATTTATCTTGTTTATTTTTGTTATGATAAAAAACCAAAAACACTAAAGTTATTAGAGTCATACATAATAGTGATCTTATATCATATTAAGTTATATATATGTGTGTGTGTTGGTTATTATTGTGTATATATATATATATATATATATATATATATATATTGGCCAATTAAAAGAACCAAATGCTTTAAGGAATTTAATGGGCTTAGGTTACTAGTATTGTACTCCCATTTTCTTTCATTGTTGTTTTTATTTTATTATCCTTATCGTTATTATATATTATACCTTAATACATATATGCTTCGAACTAGTTGGAATCCATATGGATTGGGAAATAAATAAGTAATTCAAATAGAAGCCCGTTTATTTTTTTTTCTGTCGGCCCATAAAAATATACAAGATAAGTAAATCCCAAAAAATAAGTCCATAACATTAAATAATTAAATGTCCATTTACAGTTGTTGGCCCGATAAGGGCCCAAAATTTAAGAAACCTAGGGAAATCTGATGCCTCTTTCTCTCATTGTGTAGCCGAATTATGACTGTTAGATCAAATCCCAATCTAACGGTCCAGATGGCTTCCCCAATTGGAAACCCTAACAGAGGACTCTCCAGCTACCACCGTCACTTCTCAACCGTGGGATCAAGAGCTGCATTAGATGGTCTAGATTGAGTTTGAGGCGCGTGCGATACACCGGCCTGACCTTTTAGCTTCTCCACTCGCGTGTGAGCTGCACACACGTCCGTCAGCCTTCCACGTCGCCCGTGGCACGTACTCCCTGGTCCCCCATTCCACAACCGCTCGACCACAGTGGCATAAGTAAATAAAAGGACGAGTTAGCAGAGTAATCAGAAGCAAAAACAACAAAATGTCAGAAAGCAATGAAAATCAGGGGAAAAATCAGCAGCACAGAGGATGCAGCATTTCATTCAGAGAAATAAGAACCAATAGGGATTTTTCTCATGTAATTTCAATTCCAAAATTCTATGTAATATTAGGGTATATAAAGAACAGTAGCCCTAACCATAAGAGAGGGGAATGATTGCAACAACAAGAGCAAAGAAAACAACAAGCATGTATTATGAGATTTCCAATCAATAGAAAGAAGAGAAGCAACCTCGAGCTTTTTGAGTTATATTCATTCTTCCTCATTTATAGTGCATGCATAATAGAAAATCAAGTTAGGGTTTTGTTTTTACCCTTTTAGCGATTCATCTTCTCCCTTGCCGTTTCATTTTTTGCCCGTTGATAAGCCTTGAACGATGCAACAGAGTGGAGATAGCCATGGAGAAAGCCTCTGACTTTGGTGGGTTTTAAAAAGGGGGAGAAACCTCTCGATTTCTATGGTTCTTTAAAAAGGGGGGGTCTTTTTCGTTATGTTTTTGAAGGTTTTCAAAGGAAATGATTGGATTTTGAAAGAAAGAGGCTAGGATCAGTGTTTTAGGGTGAAAAGGGGTTTTTTGATGACTTTTGGGGTTCGTCAGCCACCGTCGAACGACGACCGACATGGCGGAGAAGTCGCCGAAAACTGGGAACCACGACTAGATTCTGGGCAGGGCGGTGGTGCTGATTAACATCACGACGGTGTTCATCCCCTGCATAGGGAATTTCAGAGAGTCTGGGGTTTAGGATTTTAACAAAATATTTTTCTTTCTAATTTTGGTTAAAAACGCTTAATATATACCGGTTTAATGTTTTAAAAAAGGGGAAACTACATTTTAAACCATTCCGTCCCGACCTATTTACCCTTTGAGGAGTTTCGTTTTTTAAAGCCCCTTCCGTGGTCCGTAGATGTTTGTTGATTCTTTCAATTTGGTCACCATTTCAAGCAGATTTCTCTTTTTCTTTTAATTTGTCCCCTTAATTTTGTTTTTCATTCAATTAAGTCCAATTTCCAATCTTATAATGTGATATTTCATATGTTTTAACTTTTCACCTTTAAATTTGTGGTTAATTAGCTTAAAATGCGTTAGTTTTAAATGTGCATGGGTGATAATTATTTGAATGATAGAGAATATGGGTTAATATTTTGGTAAATTGGTATTTTGGGCCTTGTTGGTTTGTCGTAGTCTTAGGCTTTTGGGCCCATTTTGAGTTAGTGTTGGGCCTTCGTTATCTTAGTTAGATTTCTTTTGGCCTAGGTTAAGTGCTTTTGGGCTTTAGTGTGGGCCTAGATTTTAGATAGTTTAATTGGGCTTTAGGCCCAATTTAGGTTAAGTTTTAGTTTTCTTTTTAGGCTTGTTTTTTATGGTTTTAGGCCTTATGTTGTGGTCTTTTGTTTGGGGTTTATTAGAGGTTCTTTTGGGCCTTAGATTTTAGGTCTAGGTGTAATAGTTTGGGGCTCATGTTTGTTGGGCCTAGTTATTAGCTTTGGGTTTAAATTAGATTTAGGTTAATCAAAATTAATTAATTTAAATCGTGTGCTCGTCTCATAGGGGCATGCTTTTGAATTAATTAAGTTAATTATAGGGCTCGTGTCTTTAGGGTTAATCAATTTAGGGTTAAATACTAGACTCACCTAGATTAATTAGATCAATAATTGGTTTCTCTCATAATTTAGGCTCATAGGTCGGGCTTGGGTGAGGGCCTTGTGTGTTTACCTTTTATGCCCTTGTTTGTCATCCATATTTGTCATTCATGTAACATTTAAATGTTTAATTGCATGTTAATTGACCTAAATTGTAAAACAGGCCAGACCATTTCATCATTCTTTGAATGTTTGCATCATGCATAAAGGTGACGTACGGGATCCGAACCCTAGACTAACACGGTAGTCAGGCTTATTCGATGTCGATTTAGTTTATGGTTTGGTGTACGTCATCCTTATTAATTAAATGCCAAATTAATTTAAATCCACCAATTTGATTAAGTTCATACAACTGAAGTTAATTTTTAAGTTAAGAACGCTAAATTAAAGTTTATTTAAATTCCAACAATTTTTATTAATTCTAATGGCAATAAACATTATGGTACCAATATTCGGGCGTGATGGGGGTGCTAATCCTTCCCCACACGTAACCAACTCCCGAACCCTTTCACAACGAATCTCTGGTTTTCTTTGGTGTTCGACCTACCTTATCCAAGTGGCCGGTGGTGACTCCAAGTTTTATCGATTTCCAAAAGAAAAGCGATTTTCACGAAAAATCCCCGATTTAAGATGAAATTTCCAAAAGATGATTTTAGGGGATAAAATAGTAGTTGAATTATTTTCTAAAAACGCTTTGATACTACTTGTATTTAAAAACGTAATTTTCAAAAGAGGTCGCTACAGCTTGGCGACTCCACTGGGGACCGCTTTTGTTTTTATAAAACAAAAGGAGAGTTAGGCCAAGAAAAATGTTTATTGCTTTTAAAATAATGGAACAGTTCGGATTTTGAAACAAAGAGCACTTTCAGAGAAGAGTATGGTGACATCGTGTATTTACTAGAGGTTCTAGTTGATCAAGCGTTACTGCAAACCCTAGTAGGTTTTTGGAGCTCCACCTACAACTAGTTCATGATTGGTAACTTTGATCTCACTCCTGCAATTGAAGAATATCGGGATCTTATAAACTATAAAAGGATTGATATGGATCGAGTATATTCGAAGCCAAGTATGAACAAATCTTTTCAAGGCAAGCTTGTTAGAATCTCGGACATATTACTGTCTTGGGTCGAACAACAGGTAACCACTTATAACAGTAAAGAGTATCTTAAGTGGGAAGGGATCTTGGCCTCTGTGCGTCTTGTTGGTCGAGTTTAGTGGAATCTGTTTGCGTTATTGATCTATGGATTGGTACCATTTCCTCGAGCATTGGGCCTCATTGACCCGTCATTTTTGGATCTTTTCGAATATTTGGGTAGTGGGACTAATCCATTACTTGTAATTCTGGCCAAAACTTTCTGATCTTTGAGATTCTATCGTGAGAATGGCGGATGACACTTCCAAGGATGCCCGCATCTTTTGACGGTTTGGTTCTACATCAACCTTTGGACCAATCCCAGTTTTTCTAGGCCCCTTTAAGATGGCAAGTTCTCACCCTTAGAAGAGTTCTTACGAAATAATGATTGGCCGACCCAGAGATCCGAGAAGGTATGGCAGGACGTTCTCTGGAACCTAAAGAAGGAGGATATAGTTTGGAGAGCACCGTGGTTGTTGGTGAAGAATGTTCTCTATAGATGCGGAGAGTATTTGTGGGTACTGCTACTTGGCCTTTGGGGGCATACTGCTTATGCACCTCTGATAGTTCTGAGACGGTATGGTTCAAAACAGTTCATGCCAGCCACCAAAGGGCTGATTGAATTCAATGTGGATTATGCAAAGGAGAAGGGTTATAAGGCGATGGTATACAACGCTTCCTCAACCTGGAATAGTGTAGGATGGGTTAGGATCGTGAATGCTCAATACATGGTTACCCTCGAATATGAGGCGTGGTGACTTAACCGTGTCAACAAAAACATTCCACGTTTAACCCTCGATAGGAGGAGATATTTAGAAGAAAGATTGGCCACACTCTCTACCGAGGCGGATTTGATGAGGAAACAGCTTAAGGAAGAGTGAAAGAAGTACCTCAAGCTTGAGGAGAAAGCCCATCAAGAGAAGTTCGACTTCGAGTTAGAAAAGACGCAGTTCGAAGGAGTGGTCAAAGACCTACAAAAGAGGAGAGATAAGCTAGAACTCAAACTCAAGTTGGAAAAAGAAGAGATTCAGCAGCTTAGGAGGTTAAGTAGAAGCAAGAGAGTTGCAGAAGGTGGGTCGAGTGAGGGGTAGGAGCTCCAGCTTAAGGAAGAGAAAGCACGAGCCGAGAACTATACGAGGATGTTTCTCAAGCACAAAGATCGAGTGCTCACTTTGACCCAAGAAATAAAGAATCTGCGAACCTCCCATTCAAGACAAATTAAGAAAGAACAACACCAAAGCAAAGCCTTGAGAGATCAAGTGAAATGTTTGGAAAAGTCTTTTTTCAAACATAAGGGCTCGACTAGCAAGTTAAAAGCCAGCAACTCAGAAAATCAAGCTTTGATGACACGTGTCAAATAGTTGAAAGCCGAGGTTCAACAGTTCAAGGATCATGTAGCAAGCATGAGAGGGGCAATTCAAGTACGCCCGACTCCAAGTTTGGAGCAATTACACTTTGCTGCCTACATGATTTGGAGGTAAGAGCAAGAATTGGCATGGTGGGGGGATAAAATGCAAGAGGTTGCCTGGAAGATACAATTTCTAGCTGATGACGCTACTGAGCTTCATGATTGTGTCGATGTTGAATCCAAGGAAAGAGAGAGGATTGTGTGGATTTTGAGAGAGATTATCGACCTCGATACTACCTTGAAACCATATGTGTAGTTAGCTTTCTCTAAGTTATTGTAACAGGACAATGTTCCATTCAATGAAAGTCATTTAACGATGATATTTGCCGAATTCAGTGTTGCTCTTTGCATTCATGCATAATACATTTATTTGCATACCTCATTTAATTACCAAAATTAACTAAAGGACTTTTCATTTCAAAAAGTATTTTAATCCTTAAAATTTCAATCATTCCACACCAATATGAAACCCGGTTACAGTCCCGAACGATGGATGATAGACTAGCTAAGGTAGAACAGGGGCAAAAAGACACTGAAACGTGTTTGGACGAGACCAACCAAGATATTAGGGACTTGATAGCTCAGTCACAAGACGTTGTTATCACTCAGATAACTAGCTTGTTAGCAAAGATGAAGGGCAAATAGGGAATTTCCATCGACGGCCTGAATTTTGACGAGCAAGAAGGTGTTTTGTCGCATGCGAAGGTACAACCAGATATGACAGAACCCAAAAAAAAGGTTTACATTAATCTCACGGGAGTTTCTACTGACCCTACGGTTGGGGCATCTACAAGTCTCCATGGGGGAACTCCAACAAATCAACCCATTGATTTGGGAGTAGGATACGAGAACGAAGTGCCAGACTTGAGCATTATGGATGAAGTTGAGAAAAGAATTAGGGCCGATATGGAGAAGAAGTATGAGGAGCAGTTTCGTCTGCTCAATAAGAGGTTAAAAGACATTCAAGGGGCCGATGAACATGAAAATGACGCAAATGATTTGAGTTTAGTGGCCGATTTGATTCTCCCACCCAAATTCAAAGTGCCTGACTTCAACAAATATGACGGGAGCACTTGCCCATCAACTCATATCACCATGTATTGCAAAAAGATGGCTGCTTTTCTGAAGGATGAGAAGTTACTTATCAACTGCTTCTAAGAGAGTTTGACTGGATCTGCAACTCGGTGGTACACCATGCTCAACTGAACTAATATCAAATCATGGAAGGACCTTCGAAAGGCCTTCATAGAACACTACAAGCATGTAATGGACATGATCCCCTGTCGAATCATGCTAGAAGGGGTGAAGCAAAGGTTGAATGAAAATCTACGCTAGTATGCCCAGAGATGGCGTGACGGGGCCGCTCAAATTCATCCACCAATCCCTGAACATGAGATCACGCCAATGTTCGTCAATACTTTAAGGGGGACATTGTTTAATCGTTTGATAAACAACACTACCCAAATCTTTGCTGATATGGTGAGAATCGGGGAATCGATCAAAGTAGCGATAAAGAGCGGAAGGATCAATAGTGGAGAGAACACTCATATGAATTACAAGAAAAGAGATAACAAGGTGAACAATACGACCGCCTACGTAACCCCGAAGAGTTTCACTATTTCACCACCACGAGCCGCAGCTGGAGGAGGGAAGAGCTCGAACAAGAAGGAGACTAGGACCCTAAAGAGGGAAAATAAGAAGATGTCATTTACCCCACTCTCGGTATCATATGCCGAACTATACTCACAACTACACGAGGCCGATTTGGTCTGGCCTTATTATGTCACTCCTTTCGAACCTCCATTCCTTGTGTGGTATGATGAAAAAGAAAACTGTGAATATCATATTGTCGTTCTGGGACACTCAATCGAGAATTGTATTGCATTCAAGAAGTTCGTACAAAACATGATAAATTCCAAGGTGTTGCAGTTAGACGAACCGAATCTAGCCACTAACTCGTTACCAAATCACAGAGGCCGTGGCATAAATGCAATCGAAGAGGAGTACACTAGAAGAGCCAAGACGAACGTGTTTGAGGTCAAATCCCCTCTGAGGTGGGTATTTTAACAGTTATGTATCGCGCGCCTAATTGATCGAGGCATGGAAATTGTGCAATAAGGAAGCAGGCCGTATTGTGAGTTCCACCAAGAGGAAGGAGATGACATTCAATGTTGTGAGGAGTTTAAACAAGTGATTCAGACAATGATAGTCAATAAGGAGATTGAATTCTTCGAGAAGGATAAAGAAAGAAGAGAGTCAGATGTATGCACATCGGATACTCCTAAAGTCAAGTATGGGGTAGATAGGCCTTTTGTCATATCACTCAAGCCAAAGCCATGAAGCTCGTCCCAAGATGAGAGCTCCAAAGTAACTCCAAAAATACGAATTTCGGCTCTAATACCCCTTCCCTTATTCATAGCTAAATACGAGTAAGAGATATCACAAAACATTTGTAAAACCATCTACATTTGTAACTCGATAAAAATTTTGATTCTTCTAAAAATATTACAATATATTTAGTTTCTATTTACAAATGTAGTTAATCGCGTATAGTTTAAATATAATATTTTAATCTTCAAATCGAGTTTAATTTAAGGTAGCAATTTATTAATTTAATTTAACTTTATATAATTAATAAAACTGCCTGATTTAAAATTCATCCAGATACCACATAAAATACAAATTCTATCAGAGTAGTCATATCATTTTAATATACATGCCAACTAGTAAATATCAAACAGTGTCAAAAGATATCTTACTGATACTGATGTACCTGTTATTGATTGATGATGTCCGTTTATGCTCCTTACTCCAACCATTTCTTCTTTCCTACGTGTAAAACAGTTACACGCTAAGTATTTACTTAGTGATGCAATAATTCGAATTCAAGTGCAATTGTTATAATATCAATATTAATGATTAACAATCCATATGACCACCTTACCATTATATGCTCGTTAACATAAATAAATATGTGTATCAAAGTGATAAGATTAGATCTTACCAATACCATTGCCATTCCATCCGTAAGCTTTCAATGCATACCAATACCTTTTTCCCATTTCTATCTGCAAGCTTTCAAGCTTATCTTCCTGTTTCTTTTTGATTCTTTCAATTTATTTAGCCCAAGGTATCGAATTAAGAGATTCTATGTACACGAGTCATCCCCCCATACCTAACCTTTCTTGAGTATGTATATTATTTGCACTCTACCGGGAGTGCTTAGCACCGATGTGCTTCTGTATACTTACCGGAGTATATAATATATCCCTCATTGAGTTTTTATGAAATTACACCGAAGTGTTTAGCACCCATAGTAAGTCCGTATACTCAAACCATGCATGAGTATACTTCTCAATGAGTATTTATAATATTTGCACTTTAACTGAAGTGCTTAGAATATTTATACAGCTGTTTATGACCCTATGGATATCCAACTATACCATCAAACCTCTATATCATACATTGGGCTTTATTTCATCATTTAAGTCATCAATGGCAACATATATCAATATATATCAACATTTAATAGTTCATAGCCGAAATAACATTCATATTATACCATCATCAATAACTAGTGATCAATGCATTTATTTTCAACCTTTGAGATATTTAAAATATGTCAAATATATGATCAATGACATAAATATCATGACAATATGAAACATCCATGTATAATGTTATGTATGCATTGCACTCACCTGGGCAATGTATTAGTATGCCTCACTAAGTTCTCTTCGATTCTTTCCTTCATTGTACCTTGAACCTCCCTTGATTCGAACTTAACTTCATAATTCAAATAAGTAAAATATTTGTTAGATCCCAATCTAACAATATCTTAGACATATTGTCCAAAATAATCATTCGAATACAAAATCTCCAAACGTTTTCCTTTCTTCCTTGTATTGTTCAAAAATTTATTATGGTCCTTAGTAACCACTTTGAACTTCCATTAACCCTTTTCATGCTTACTAATCAACCTTAGATACAAAGTGTATCAATTCTCATTTTCTGGCAGTTTACAGTACCTCCAAAGAAATATTTCTATAAAATAATATATTACTCGGATTTCAACTCTGTTTGTTCTGAAAGAAACTAGATTCGATAATATTTTCAACCATATAAATTAATAGCCCAAATTCAACTTGTACGATTTATGGCGAATTTTCAAAGCTAGTTACAGTTCTGAAATTCGGAACATATTGGTGTTCTGTTTTCTGACCTTTCGTCACTTAAAAATTCATATCTTTTGACTCGGAACTTGAAATCAGATTCCGTTTGTTGGACACAAAAATAGACGAACAAATCTTTACATCGATATGAAATTCACCATCTAACCATTTTTGTAGAATTTATGGCGAATTTTCAAAGTTACTGCCATAAATCAGTTTTTCTACACAGCTTCCATAAACAACTTCAAATTTTATACTAACTTCTCCTTACTTTTATACTTTTCAATTTAGTCCAATCACTAGCTTTAAACTACCAACTCGTCACTTTCTTCACCAAATAATTATTCACAATAATTCTCCTTAATTTTCCTTCTTTATCGAAATAGTCACTAAAATGCAAAAATAAGGATTCAAGCTTCTTAACTTTGCAATTTGGTCCTCAATTCAACATTACTACCTTAATTCCATTATTACAACTAAAAATCAGATTTAACCCCCATACAAAACTTCAATTTTGGTCACTTAACTTTAACAATTTGTCAAAATGGTCACTAATTCAATTCAACATCAATTTGGCACTCTAACTTCATTTTCTTATCTCTAACATCATTAATAACACAAATACACTCCAAATTCTAAAAAATCCAGATTTGGTCCTTCAACTTTTCAAGTTGCCGAAATGGTCCCTACACAATTTAACTTAGGGTTTTGATTCCAAACAACAATTCAAGCTTACTAGATCATTATTTCAACATCACAAACCCTAAATTAAACTTGAATCCATAAACCCTAATAATCTTCATAGAAATCAAAACATGTAAAACTTAAATCCCAACTCAATATCATGATTTTAACATCATACTAGCTTGATTTCAACTTGAATTCAATCATGGAATCATAAAATCTCAAAATCCCCAATTTGATCCATAAACCCTAATTTATTTATCATGTAAATTCTCATCAATAAAGCATGGATTCCATGAATTATTGATATCAAAAGATAGAGCTTGAAGAGTAGAACAACTTTGTAGTTGAAGAGATTACTTGAAAATCGAGTTTCGGGGCTTAAATCGAGCTTGGAAAATTTTGTTCTTCTTTCCCCTCTTTCTCCACATTTCAAGGTTGGAAAAGATGAAAATTTTGTTAATCTTTTCACCATTATTTTACACATATATCTATTAAATGAATATTAAATTCATTTAATAGTAAAATTACAATTTTGCCCTTTTTATCCAATGGTTGAGATTGATTTTATCATCAATCAAGGGCCAAGATTTAATCTTCCATTTACTCTTTCCAAAATTGCCCTTATAACTTTTAAAATATTTCAAAATTGCCATTGGGGCTAAATGACCAATTTGCCCTCTAACTAGTCTTTATTTACTAGTTTGTTTCCAAATTGCCATTCCATTAAAATCTAACTAAATCTAGTTAGAATTCAACCAACCATAAGAAAATATTCATAAAATAACATTTTATGAATTTTCCATAGCTTTTGGATCAGTCTCCAAATTTTCCATTCGATCCAATATACCGATAAATAACCTTTTACTCAGAAATAAACTGTAGGATTCATCTTGAATCGAACTAAAAATATTTTCAACACTTGGAAATGACTTTTATAACCTTTCTCTATCATATGTAAAAATTTCAAAATTTTCCAGTTCGGTTCGGGTATCCGAATTCCACTTAAACTTTAACTATGATTTTCCCAATAATCGAAGTATCAGATCAAACCAATAATTCTGCATTCGATTCACACCCTTAGGTGATCTGTTTATTTATGAAATAAAAACCCTTAACTTTTGGGAAATTACAACTTTAGTCCCCAAACTTTTCCAAAGTTTATACTTTAGGCATAAAATTTTCAAAATTTACATTTTGGTCACTACCTTTTTAAACTTCAATTCCCATTCCAATTTTCCTTGGTATTCAACCAAACTTTAAGAATAACTTATTCAATTCTCTATATATCACATGAGACCTTTAAACCTTAGAAATTTCCTTTCCAAAACCCATAATTAAAGAAATCCCAACTTTCGCATTTTTGTCATTTTAGTCACTAAGTTAGCTTTTAAGCTATTATCTTTGCACTAAATGACACTTAAACAACTTAGTAAATTTTGGGGTATTACAAACTCCCTTTATGTTTAAGGATGCTCGGAAGGTCCCATAGAGTTATACTGCCCACATCTCTATATTAGAGAAGTCAGAAATACAAGGAAAAGAGAAACCATCTGGTGAAGAACTCTCAAAGGAGGACGAACCGGTGAACCAAGCGCCGAGACGGTAAATGAAGTGGGACATTTTACCTGAAGCGACAGATGCTATTCACCGGAAACGACAAAGGCGTCAGAGGAACCGAGAGACAAAGGCAAAGCGATAACTATCGAACCTGAAAAGATTTTCGGAGAAGAACCTCCCCCAAAATTCATGAGCCAGTGACAGAGAGTTAGGTGCAGGAATTACTGAGGTTCCTAAAGCACAATGAATGCAACATCGTTGAGCAGCTTAAAAAACAGCAAGCACGAATTTCGGTACTTGAGTTGTTGTTAAGCTTAGAAAAGCACCGTGATGCATTGTTGAAAGTATTGAATCAGACGTTCGTCCCGAAAAATATCTCAGTAAGCAAGTTAGATAGAATAATGGGTCACATTGTTGCACATAACTACATCACCTTTAGTGATGATGAAATTCCCAACAGAGGCATAGGATCAACTAAGGCTTTGAACATCACTATCCACTGCAAGAGACATGTCTTACTAGGAGTGCTTATCGACAACGGGTCTGCCTTGAATGTATTGTCGATGGCGGCCCTACAAAGGCTTCCAGTGGACAGTTCACACATGAAACTATGTTAGAACTCCGTTAGGTCCTTTGACGGGACCAAAAGGGATGTTATCGGGAAGATAGAGATACCGTTGCTAATCGGTCCTAAAGAATACATTGTCAAATTTTTGGTAATGGGCATTTGACTCACTTATAACTGTCTACTGGGGAGGCCATGGATTCACTCGGCTAGAGCCATGCCTTCATCCTTGCACCAAAAGTTGAAATTTGTTATTGATGGGAAGTTGGTGAGTGTGGGAGCTGAGCAAAACATTATTGCTCATGTAACCACCGATGCTCCTTATGTCCAAACCGACGAAGATTCTGTTGAATGCTCCTTCAAGGCCTTAGAATTCGTGAATGCTACCTTTGTAGCAGAGGGAAGCAAGATCCCACGCCCAGACTATCAAACTGCACCAAGATGATAGTCTGGCAAACTCTGGGACGAGGAGCCAAGAAGGGTAAAGGGCTCGGAAAGAGTTTACAAGGATGCTTGTGTGCCAAGAGCATCATCGGCAAAAAGGATCGGTTTAGGCTTGGCCATAAACCCAATTTTCATCAAAGGAAGTTAGAATAGAAGAAAATAGAATAACAAAGAAAGGCCAGATTCAAGGGCGAAGACATCCCATGGGAACTAATGACTTTACCTCACTTAAAGAATGTTTTTGTGTCTGGAGGGATAATCAATGTGGAGGAAAAGATACACGAAGCTGGTCTAGAAAACGCCAAATTCAGCGAGGAGGAAAGGTTCAATGAGGCGTTAGAAGGAATGGATGTCAACATGATAACCAAAGAGGGAAAGAGTGGCAAATACTTGGCCTCATAATCCCTTTTCTTTTTCTTTTTCGACAGTGGCCAACAAACCCTAAAAGTCATCAAAAAACCCTTTTTCACCCTAAAATACTGATCTGAGCCTCTCTCTTTCAAAAGCCAATCCTTTCATTTGAAAACCTTCAAAAATAGAACTGAAAAAAACCTTCCCTTTTTAAAAAACCATAGAAACCGAGAGGCTTCTCCCCCTTCTTAAAACCCACCGAAGTCAGAGGCTTTCTCCATGGCCGTCTCCACTCTATTTCACCATTCAAGGCTTATCAACGGGCAGAAAATGAAATGGTAAGGGAGAAGATGAACCGCTAAAAAGGTAAAAACAAAACCCTAACTTGATTTTCTATTATGCATGCATTGTAAATGAGGAAGAATGAATATACGTCAAAAAGCTCGAGGTTGCTTCTATGATTTGTTGCTTCTCTGCTTTCTATTGAATGGAAATCCCATAATACATGCTTGTTGTTTTTTTTTTGCTCTTTTTGTTGCAATCGTTCCCCTAATTTGCTTTGCTTTCTGACATTTTCGTTGTTTTTGCTTCTGATTTCTTTGCTAACTCATCCTTTTTTGTTGCATATGCCACTGAGGCCGAGCAGTTGTAGAAGGGGGACCAGGGAGTACGTGCCACGGCCGACGTGGAAGGCTGACAGATATGCGTGCAGCTCATACACGAGTGGAGAAGCTAAAAGGCCATCCCATTGTATCACACGCACCTCAAACTCAATCGAGACCTTCCGATATAGCTCTTGATCCCATGGCTGAGAAGTGACGGCGCCAACTAGAGAGTCCTCTGTTAGGGTTTCCAATTAAGGAAGCCATCTGGACCGTTAGATCAGGATTTGATCTAATGGCCATAATTCGACTACACAATGAGCGAAAGGGGCATCCGATTTCCCTAGGGTTTCTTAAATTTTGGGCCCTTATCGGGCCAACAACTGTAAATAGACATTTAATTGTTTAATGTTATGGACTTATTTTTGGGATTTACTTATCTTGTATATTTTTTATGGGCTGACAGAAATAAAAAAAATGGGCTTCTAATTGAATTACCTATTTATTTCCCAATCCATATGGATTCCAACTAGGTCGAAGCATATATGTATTAAGGTATAATATATAATAACGATAAGGATAATAAAATGAAAACAACAATGAAAGAAAAAATGATTACAATACTAGTAGCCTAAGCCCATTAAATTCCTTAAAGCATTTGGTTCTTTTAATTAGGCAATATATATATATACAATAATAACCAACACACACACATATATATAACTTAATATGATATAAGATCACTATTATTTATGACTCTAATAACTTTAGTGTTTTTGGTTTTTTTATCATAACAAAAATAAACAAGATAAATAAATCCCCTTTATTGTAACATGAAAATAAAATAGGTTTTACCCCAAACAAATTAGTGATTACAACTGCAGAAAGTATTTGTTTTTAATGATGGAAAATTGTTGGAATTTTAATGATGAAAAATTGTTCGGTCCGGAACTCTTCATACGACCCGGGGAGTCATGTCCCTTCTGATCGGTGATGCTTGGTTCTCCCAACTGCAATACTTCGGACTCTAACATATTCTGGACTGACTTCTTAAATGCCACACAACTTTCAATAGAACGACTTTGAACATTGGCTTTATACTCGCAATGAGCATTGGCATTATACCGATAAGGGTAGGGTAGGTTAAAGGGCACCACATGGTAAGGCTGAACCAAGTCTGTCTTGTATAGTTGTGAGTACGGCTCCTTGTATGAGATTAACAGTGGGGTGAAGTTCTCGTTTCTTCCCTCGGGTTCCTTTGTTTCCTTCTTATTCAAACCTTGGGCGCTCCCAGTTATAGCCTGAGATCGAGGTTATTTCGGTGCTTCCTTGGGCTCTATTTGTCTTCTAGTCGATCTCTTGTCCGTTGGAAGAGATAAGATTTCCCAAAGAGAATCCTCAATCTTATCCAACACCAACTCGATGGGGCATTCAGAAGCAAGGTGTGCTACCTCATATTGGTTGATAACGGCTTGGTCTTCATCGGACAAAATCGTTTCCCATGTGAAGTCGCGGTCCCCATTCTTACTCTCCTCTTGTGAAAGGTCTTCCTTCACACCCTTCCCTTTGGTTATGGTGGCTATCATTCCCATCAATTCATTTACTTGCCACCTAGTTTCTTCCTGAAACCTATTCACGTATGTCATTAGGTTTCTTTGTTTTTCGGCAAAATGCTCATGGAACTCCTCAAGCTTAACTGCCCTAGCTGACAGGTTATTCATATTTCTGAAGTTGAACTGGTCAGAAACCATTCCCTCGTCACTTATACTTTTTGAGGTGAATGTTTTCCCCGATTAGTGATGCACATGATGTAATGAATGTGCAGGAATGCATTATTTGAACAAAAATAATAATGCGTCACAAGACAATGCTATTATGAGAAGATGAATGAAAATACTTGGTCAAAAATAATAACGCATTACAAAATAATGTTACTATGAAAACATGAATGAATGTGCGCGATGTGTCGTATGCACCACAAAAATAGATGATTAAAGGTAATCAAACAAAAAGGTACAATTGAATGTAAAGAAACATTGATTTGACGAACATTCTCATTAAGCAACTTTTCACAACGAAGATCAAGTCCAGTTACAACGAGTAAAGAATAAGAGCTTCCACGTAGGGTACAACTGAAACTTGAGTTCCTTCTCCGCCAATAACTGTGTTGGCCTTGTTCATCTTGTGATTGTAAACTTTGAGATTCTTTAATTCGTCACTAAGGACTCTTTCTCCCATTATAGAGGTCTTAAATTTGAAATGTTCTCAAATCAACATTTCATGCGAAGAATGCTATGAATATGCACAAAGAGAATTGAACACGACAAGAAAACAACAATAAATGCAACACAAAATAATGCTACTATGAACATATGAATGAATGCAAAGAGCGATAATATCCTCGTTAAACGACTTGCGTTAATGGGAAAGTTGGTTTGTTACCATGATCAAAGGGAACCCATTACATATATGGTCCTTAAGCTAGTATCTAGGTTGATGATTTTCTCCAAGATCCAAACAATCCCTTCTTTCTTTTTAGAAGCTTGGCAACATCTTTCACTAGGAATTGTAACCTTGGGTGATCTCTTGTATCAGAGTTATCAAACGTGGCAATTCTTGTTCTTGCCTCAAAGTGGTGTAGGCGGCGAATTATAGTCGCTCCAATGTGCCGCCGAACTTGGTCTTTGAGGTGTGCCGAAGCTAAAGTCGGAATTCCTTCCCACTTGATACATTTTTTCCTATTTTAAGTGGGACTGAACTATCAACCCCCAATGGCAAATTTTTTAAGAAACTTTCGATCTTGCCCCGGAAAGCTTCGTTCTTGTTTGGCATGGTTTTCGCTGATCTTCTTGCAAGACTTTGTATTTCTCAATTGTCGGGGTCAAATCAAAGTTGTCGATCACGGAACAACTACTGACTGAACTAAAAAATTCTACCAAGGCTTAGTGATTAACCAATTAGAACATCTATGCAAATCTGCGATGTCGCCATACTCATCTTTGGAAGCACTTCTCACCTCGGAATCCCAATTACTCCACACTAACTTCCACTCGGACACATCATTAACTTTTGTGTTCATAAAGGTTTCGGCTGACACTATTGACTTGAACCTCTGGCTGAAATATTGCCTCCGTCATGTAAATGCTCCCCTTATGACCATATTTGTACATCGTGATTCTTTTCATCATTGTTTCGAGCCAAACCTCTCATTAATCTAGTCTTTAATTTCAGACTATTTCTGACTCAATGTGCTCTTCATGATATGACAATATATGCAAAACAAAAGGTACAAAGGGAAATAGAGAAGACAAGGAAAAGGGTTAGTCAACTGATGGATAATGAATTCAAAAATCAAGAAGAGATAAATACGAGGAAAATAAACGAAAGGTGAGCACGTAAAGGAAAAACCTTAACCGCATGGATTCTAGTTCGCTAAGATTATCTGCATGGCTCTAATAGGGGCAGGCTTCTTAAATTACACACATGGGTTCAGTTCTAATTGGGGTACCCGAACCTATCTTAATACCTACTAAGGCAATAAGAACCCCAATTCTGGCCCATTACAAGCTTCTGAATTAGTTTTACTTCGAGGGAAAACATGACCTAGTGACGTGGAGGGCTGCTCATGTGTCAAAGGCGTGGATTTTGAAAGTGAATTACCGACCCGTGGAGGGCTACTCACGTGGGTATGTGGCATTTCACTCCCACTTAAGGGACAAAGCCCCGGTATAGAGCTTGATGAACATGATGCAACACATGTCGGTGTTTCCTTAGAAATCAAAAGAAAAATTAATTCGAAAACCACCAATTATCAAAGCCCGTACAATTATAGTCACATTTTCAATAAAGGGTCAACCTCACTAGAATCGATTAAAATTCCAAAAATTTTCCATCATTAAAAACAACAAATATTTCCTTGGCCTAACTCTCCTTTTGTTTTAAAACAAATAAAAACAACAAACCTAATTTTTACAAGAAGTTCAAACCTAGCAGTTTTTTTCAAGTTATCTCTGCCAAGAGGATCACCTCCTTGGCATTGACTTGCCCACCTTCCATATAATGCTTTAGACGTTTGCCATTTACCTTGAAAATCTCTCATGTCTTTAAGTTCTTAATGTTCATGGCTCCATGAGCATAGGGTTTTACAACTTCAAAAGGACCTGTCCATCTTGATTTGAGTTTACCTAGAAATAATTTAAGTCAGGGATTAAACAATAGAACATGGTGACCTATCTCAAATTGCGCATTATCCTACTATCATGCCATCGTTTTGTCTTCTCATTGTAGATCCTAGCATTCTCATAGGTCTGTATCCTAAATTCCTCCGACTCATTGAGGTCAAGTAACCTTTTTTCTCCAGCAACTCTCCATGCCATGTCAAGTTTTCTGATAGCCCAGTAGGCTTTATGTTCAAGTTCAACTGGCAGATGGCATGGTTTACCAAAATTAAATCGAAACGGTGAAGTACCCAAAGGAGTTTTAAAAGTAGTCCTATAAGCCCACAATGACTCATCTAGTCTCAGTGACCAGTCTTTTCTTGTTGGATTTATAGTTTTCTCTAGAATGTTCTTGATCTCTTTGTTTGAAATCTCAATTTGCCCATTCGTTTATGGGTGGTAAGCCGTGGCAATTCTCTGCTGTATACCATATTTGCACAAAGCTTTAGAGATTAGATTAGATTACATTTAAAATGGGTACCCTCATCATGAATTATTGCTCTAGGAACACCAAATCAGGCAAAAATGTATTTGTGCAAAAACTTGGCAACGACCTTGACATCATTTGTTGGCAGGGCAACAACCGTTACCCACTTAGATACATATTCAATAGCCACAACAATATATAAATTACCGAATGATGGAGGGAAATGACCTATAAAGTCTATCCCCCATACATCAAATAAATCCACATGCATAATGTTCTGAAGTGGTAGTTGGTGTCGATTGGAGATGTTTCCTGTTCGTTGGCATCGGCCACATGCCTTGGCATACTCATGGGCATCCTTATATAGAGTCGGCCAAAAGAACCTGGATTGAAGCACCTTGGCAACAATCTTCATCCCGACAAAGTGGCCTTCATATGGTGCAGCATGGCACAAGTGTAATATGTTGTGTTGTTCATCCTCAGGCACACACCGGCGAATCACCTGATTAGCACATTGTTTGAACAATATTGGTTCATCCCAATAGTATTGCCTAACTTCTCGCAGGAAGCTTTTCTTGGCATTGTATGCCAAGTCTGGTGGAAAAATATTGCTCACCAAGTAGTTGACAACGTCAGCGTACCATGGCATAGCATTCACTGCAAGCAAGTGTTCGTCAGGAAATTTATCTTTAATAACCTTAGTCTTACCATCTTCAATGTGATGCTCTAAACGTGAAAGGTGGCCAGCTACTAAGTTTTCGTTGCCATTCATGTCTCTGATCTCTAAGTCAAATTCTTGAAGCAAGAGCGTCCATTGGATTAGCCTGGGCTTGGCATCCTTCTTTTCCAAGAGATACTTTAATGTCGAATGATCTGTATAAACCACAACCTTGTTACCAATTAAATAAGATCTAAATTTATCAAGAGCAAATACAAAAATAAGAAATTCTTTCTCGGTTGTAGAGTAATTAAGTTGTGCTTCACTCAAGGTTTTGTTGTCGTAGTAGATGGCATGGAAAACCTTGCCATGCCGTTGTCCCAAAACTGCTCCAATGACATAGTCATTGGCATCACACATGAGCTCAAAGGGCTCATTCCAATTCGGTGCTATGACTATAATGGCATTAATCAATTTATCTTTAAGTTCATGAAATGCTCTCAAACAAGAATCGCCAAATGCAAAAGTGGTATTATGTTCCAAAAACAAGCATAAAGGTTTAGCAATTTTCTAAAAATCTTTAATAAATCGTTGATAAAAACTAGCATGACCTAGAAAACTCCTTATACCTTTAACAGTCGTCGAAGGCGGCAATTGCTTGATTACCTCCACTTTGGCTTGATCAACTTATAATCCTTTCTTAGTCACTTTGTGGCTGAGTACATTGCCCTCATTTACCATGAAGTGACATTTCTCCCAGTTTAACACTAGGTTTTTCCGATGCATCTCTTTAAGACTTGCTCAAAACTATGAATGCATTCCTTAAATGTTTTACCAAACACTGAGAAATCATCCATGAATACTTCCATGTTGTACTCGATCATATCAAAAAAATGGACAACATGCAACGTTGAAATGTTGCAGGCGTATTACACAGGCCGAATGGCATCCTTCTAAAAGCAAACGTCCTATAAGGGCATGTGAATGTGGTCTTCTCTTGATCATCAGGGGCAATGGCAATCTGATTATAACCTGAATAACCATCTAAGAAATAATAGAAAGCTTTACCTGCCAATCTGTCTAACATCTGGTCAATAAAAGGCAATGGGAAGTGGTCCTTCCTTGTAGCCTTATTCAACCTTCTATAATCCACGCACACTCTCTATCCAGTGATGGTCTTGGAGGGAATCAACTCAGCTTCACTATTTTGTACCACAGTCATGCCACATTTCTTTGGAACGCATCGCATCGGGCTAACCTATGAGCTATCGGAAATGGGATAAATGATCCTGACATCAAACCATTTTATGATCTCATTCTTAACTACCTCTTTCATGCTCAGGTTTAGCCTTCTTTGGCCTTCAATGGTTCTACCATGGCACTCTTCTAGAATGATTTTGTACATGCAAATGGTTGGGCTAATACCTTGGATATCTGCCAAGGTCCAACCCAACGCTTGCTTATAATTTCTTAATATTGCCAGCAATCTTTCCTCCTGATCATTAGTGAGATCAATGGCAATGATCACTGGCAGGGTTGAGTGTTTACCTAAATAAGCATACTTCAAATGATTTGGAAATGGCTTAAGCTTCAACTCAGGTGGTTCCTCAATTGATGGTTTAGGTTCTTTTATTTCTCTGTCAGCTAACTGAAGTGGTTCAAAATAACTTACATATTCAGCCTCCAAGGCTGATTCCTCATAATCCTCAAATAGTTCAGCTATGCCATCAAGCATGCTAGCATCTAATTCTGTATCCTGGCATAACTGTGCCATGTCCATAGTATAAATGGACTCCATCATCTCCTCGACTTGATATTCATCAGGTTCATCTTCACATTTCAAAGCTTGAAACACATTAAAAGTAACATGTTGGTTATTCATACGCATTGTTAGTTCTTCTTTAAACATCAATAAGAGCCCTACTCGTGGCAAGGAATGGCCTACCTAAAATAATTGAAGCATTAACATGAGCCTCATAATCTAAAATGATAAAATCAGCTGGAAAGATAAATTTGTCTACCTTTACCAACACATCCTCAATCTTACCCTTGAGATATACATAGGATCGGTCTTCCAGCTGGAGTGTCACGGTAGTAGGTCTTGCTTTAATGCCAAGCTTCCTAAAAACTGACATTGGCATCAAGTTGATGTTGTCTCCTAAGTCACACAATGCCTTGCCCATAAATTTGTTGCCAATTGTGCAGGGAATAGTGAAACTTCCCGTATCTTTCAGCTTTGGTGGAAATCGGTTAAGGATTATGGCACTGCATCCCTTAGTGAGAGCAACAGTTTCAAAGTCTCCCAACTTTCTCTTTTTGGACAGAATGTGCTTCATAAATTTTACATAGTTAGGCATTTGCTCAAGGGCTTCTACCAATGGAATGTTAATTTGCAATTGCTTGAGAACTTCCAAGAAGCGCTTAAATTGTTGGTCCTTCTTGTTCTTTTGAAGTCTTACTGGAAATGGTGGTGGTGGGTAAACATATGCTGGCACTACCAACTTTGCCGAGGCAGTGCTGACATCTAGTCTGGCATCAATATGCTGTTTGACCTCAGTCTGTTTGTTGTCAATGTTGGTATCACGTGTGGCATTGTTGTGGTCATCGGTTCTGGCATTGGTACCAGCCTTAGCATTGGCATCATCTATTTTAATTTCCTTCTTCTCTGCTTCTCTAGGCTTGTCTATCGGTACTGGCTGTTCACTTTGGCAGTTAACTGGTTGCTTGGCATCCATCTCTGCCTCGCACTGCTTACAACTTCGAAGGGTTATGGCCTTGCACTGCTCATTATCTTTGTGTCGAGCATTTTAGTGCCACTTGGCAAAGTTCCTTGAGGTCGATTGCTGAGTGCACTAGCAATCTGCCCAAGTTGGACTTCCAAGTTCCTCATTGATGCTGCCAAACTCTGGACTGTGGCATCATTTCTCTCCATGTATTTTGCTAGAGTGCCTCCCTGATTAAGTCTTTGCCATTGCTGAAAATTGTTCTAGGTGTTCTGAGGCATGGCATTCTGATTGAATGTTGGCATGACATTGTTATTCTGCCTCTAGGTATTCTGGCATTGGGTGTTATATTGGTTGCCCCCTTGATCTCCCCAAGCTAAGTTAGGGTGTTGTCTCCAACCTACATTGTAAGTATTGGAGTTAGTATTATAATAACGACCAGAATTTCCAATGAAATTTACCAACTCAGGGTTGGCAGGGCATTCATCCACAAGGTGGTTTTCTTTGCAAGTGGTACAAAATGGCTCTAATGCTTTAACTTCTTGGGAATCTTTGTTCCTTTGCAAAGTTCTCACCATGCTGGTGAGGTTGGAAATCTTTCCATGAATGGACGTTAGCTCATCAACCTTCAATTTCCCACTGGATTTGGTTCCGGTCCCAAGCCTAGCAACAGGATATTCAAAGTCATTAATTGAAATCCTCTTAAGAATGCTAACAACCTCTATGTAGTTTTTGTCAAGTAATGAACCGGCTGTTGAAACGTCAACAACAGTCCTCGTTTGTGCATTCAATCCATTGTAGAAGGTCTGTATTTTGGTCCAATACACCTTCTCAATAAATCTTTAAATCTTTCCCAAGCATCATATAGGGTCTCATCCTCGTCCTGCCAAAATGTAATGATCTCACCATGTAGCTTGGTAGTGAGTGTTAGCGGTTGGAAACGTGTTAGAAACTTCTGGTAGAGGTCTCCTCACGAGGTGGTTGAGCCAGGTAGTAAGGAATTGAACCAAGCCTTGGCTCTATCTTGCAAGGAAAAAATGAATAACCTTAACTTCATAGTGTCTCTAAATACTCCAATTTGTTGAAATAATTGGCAAATCTCCATGAACTGCTTTAGATGTTGCCTCAGATCTCCAGTAAGTGCTCCATCAAATTGGCCTATATTCAAAAGATTTTGAATCATTACCGGCTTAAGTTTAAAATTTGGTTCATTTACCTCTGTGCCGTCAATTCATGGCATTAGATTTACAATTTTAGGTGCTGAATATTCTCGGATTAGCATTTCTTTCTCCGCATTGACAATTGGGACATTAGAAGGTGGTGGTGCATTATTATTTGGTAGATCTCCATCATTGTTCACCGCACCATTTCGTTGATTACCATGATCCATTTCTTGGTATCTTTTCTTTAACCTCCGCAAAGTTCTCTCAATTTTTGGATCGTATGGCCAATCGTCCACCACAGGGTGGTTTCTGGTCATACACTGATGAAAATAGAAACAAAGTAAAAATTAAAAGAACACAAGAAAAAAATTAAAAACAATCAAATCTGTTGCAATCCCCAGGAACGGCGCCAAAAACTTGTAAACTCTGTAGAAAATGTGTAAAGTATGAATGCTGGCAAAAGGGGAAATGGATGTATTAGTAAAACAGTGCCAAGAATATTTTACGTGCAAGTATACACGGTCTTCAAGTAATATAGCAGTTAAGCTGAGTATCGATCCCATAGACATTGACTTGGAATTCGATTGCTTGCTTGTTACTTGTCTTGGAAGAAAAGATGTTTGTTTTGAAAATTAGTCTTAAGAGAATTAAAATAAAAGAAATAAAAATAGAGTAAGACATTGGCAAGGAAGGTTTCTTAACAAGGATGAGTGTTGGCAAGGAATTCTTAGTGTCAACGTTTTATGCTATTCCAACCTTGATCCCAACCTATCTTGGCATGGTTTGCCGAGCAGATTCAACTTTAGCAATGCCTCTCTCGATGGTCATTTCCCTAAACTGATCATGTAAAAACCCCTTATATCTCTATAGTGTGTGCTTTTAAATAAACCAATTTATTAAAAACCAATCTATAATCTGAAGGGGTAGATATCACTCCCGAAGTAAGTTCATCTACTTGAACGACTTCTTTCGAAGCTTCTCTCCTTAGTAATCAACAACTCTATCGTTGTCAGCCTAAGTTTGTTAAGATATTGGGAAGCAATAAGCCAACTATGCTAGCTCTCGCTTGACAAAGTATTTAGGAAAAATTTAAGTATGCCGAGAAGACAAACAATTACCGAAAATAGGATTTATTATCAAAACTTAAAACATAACAAAAACGTTTAAACCAAACATCCCTCGCCAACTATGAAATTAGTTCATGGTGAGGGAGTTATCCAACATACCAATAACCGTTTTCAAATACATCTCCATTAAAAACAAAATAAAATAACTTAAACCAAAGAGAAATGGCGAGAGAGGTCTCTCAATCCAGCCCTCAAATCTAGGCTCTCAGACAAGTGGTTAAACCGGCTTCCTTGGTTACTCCAAGCCTTCACTCCGATCACTCTAGCCTTCACACTCTCTCTGTTGATTCCCCCTCAAATGCTTGCTTGTGCGTTCTTTAAATAGGTGAGTAGGAAAGAGATGAGCTCTACATTTGAATTTCAAAGCTCAAAGGATAAGAGATAGAATCATATCCTACCTGATCAGTATGCTAGCATATCAGGCTAGGGCTGAAATCATGTGATAGCTTATCAAGCTAGGGCTGATGCCATCATGTCGATGCTATCTTGGCATCCAAACTTGGCATGAACTTCCCATCCAATTTTGGCACAACCCTATCCTTAATTTTTCAGAGATTGATCTAAATACAATTTTTAGGAGCCTGATCATGTCCTATTTTTTTGGGGTTCAACATCCTCTTGGCATGGCATCAGATTCATTTCTCTGCCAACAAGTGCTTGGCATGATTGTGCCAACAACACTTGGCATTCCCCTTGGCAATCCTAACTGTGTTGCTTTCTTGCGCCTAATCCTATGCCAAACCTGCAAAATAGCCACAAAACAATCCTTCACACTGGCATAGACAAAATACTAAACTCCTTATGCAAATACATGATTCTAACAACCTAATGCAACTAAATGTACCTAAAAACAAGCAAGAGTATTGCAAGATTGGCATCAAAAACAGTACTTTTGGAGAGGTAACAGTACATATTCATGCAAAAACGATCTCAATTTCATGTATACTAAATCACAAATTCAAAACTGTCCACTAGAGCTTTCAAACATAAGAAACAAGGCAGAATTATCAAACACCTTAATCGAATGGTTCTTAAATTTTATAAACTGAATTGATCTTTAATTCGAAGCTAATGATACATGATTCAAGGGAGAATTCTAAAATTCAATGGAAATAACAATGAAGGAGAGAACATATCACCTTTCTTCTTAAAATTCCCGAATTAAACTTCTATATTTGAGTTAAACTAAGGCTTCCTCATCCAATTCCATGGTCATGGCTCTCTTTCTCTTTCCCTCTCTAATGGTTCGATTGCTCACATCTTCTTTCTCCCTTATTTTTCCAGCATCGGTTGTGGGAAGAAGAAGACCAAAAATGGGGTTTTTGGTTCTCCAATTCCCCAAGACCGAGATTCCCACTTGCACACATGTTTCCCCTCTTGCATGACATGTGTAAGAGTCCCATGTCACTATTTTATTTGCATGCAATCCTAGGGTTTGTTAAAACCTTCAATTTTGTCCCCCAAGTTAATTAAGCACATTCTTTTCTCTTATTAATAACAGTCCTAAAACACCTTATTTGATCACTCAAATGATACACCAAAACCATTTGTTCATAACTGTATTCCTAGTATATTTCTAAGCCAAGTTTAGAGTATTTAACTTTTACGCTTAATTTAGCTCAGATTGTGTCTAATTACTACCCAATAAAATCATACAAGTTTATTTTATCTCAAAAGACCATTTCAATTAAAAAAGTTATTGAATATGGTTGACCCGATTTTAGGGATGTTACATGTTCTCCTTTGCACCTCAGCTTACAGGATACCCAGCCATGACATTCTTATTTTTGCTTGACCTCTTTCCCTTAGATCCCTTCTCTACTATGAACAACTTAATATGATTACCAGCACCACTTACCACCCTATATTTTGCGATTTCCAATCGGCTTCCATCAATAAGGGAAATTACATCCACCGAACGAGAACCCTTACTGCTTCAAGCCTTGGCCTTCTTCTTTGGATTAGATGCAAGATAAGCCGCATTCTTTACTAACTTTGTTGTTAAACCACCCCTTTGGATGAAGGAGCTCTTTCAGTACCCTTAGACTTACCTTCATCACCCACAATGTCCATCTCCATTGCTTCCTCTTGTAGAACTGCAGATCAATCCACCCCCATACAATCATCTTCTAACACTGCAAACTGAGACCCACCAGCCGTAACACTACTAGTTTTAACCCTTATCGAAACTACTCTATTTGGTGCATTCTTACGTTGATTATTTGAAACTAGCATTCAAGGGCCATACAAATCCTTTGCTTGAGCGCTCTCAGTAACAACACGTTCCTACTCGACATTGTTCCTAGCCTCCGTCCCTGTAGTAACATCCTCTTGCACACACAAACTTTTGAGTGTCCAAACAAACCACAGGTAAAACAAATCTGCTGCAAACCTTTATACTCCAGATTCTGAATAAAACCATCAATGCCAATACAAGAAAAAAATGGTTTATTCATGTAACACCCCTTAACCGGTTTAGAAGATAACCCGAGTTAAGAAGCATTACTAGCAAAGAAAGATAAATGATAAGTGTTCAAAAGTACTATTTTTATTACCCTTTTTACTCATATTATTGTTAGACTTAGGCTCATATTAGTTGCATAATTAGTCATTCATGCATTAATTCATGTTTCTTTCCACCGTTGAGCTTGATTACATAACTTGGTGATTTTTGTGGAAAAAGATGCTGCTTTGGTGTGTTTTTGTGTGTGTGCAGAATCACTTGCCTAAACAAGGCTAGAACCAGTTGCCAATGCAATGCATGAAGGAGATGCCGAGCTAGTTGCCAACGCAATTTTTGACAATGAATAAGATGATATGGTAGTCGAAATTGATGACTAGATAAGCCCAAGATGACGTGGAGCAAAGTTAAATCCCAAAGTAGTTTGATTTCCATGAAGAGGTTAAAGAGAAATTAAATCCCAAGAAGATAGGAGAAGTTCTAGAAGGAATTTAAATATAATAAAGAATTATATTCTTTAAAGATATTTAATTCCAACTTAACTTCCTTCTCAAGAAGGATTTTAACCTAGCCATCTCCTATTTAAAGGACCAAGCCGTCAAAGCAAGAGAATTGAGGATTTTTGACAACTCCAAAGGGAAAGAATGGAGAGATTTCGACAAGAGAGCAAGGGGAGAGAGTTCGATTTCTTCTTCTTCTTCTTTGCTTCCATTAGATTCATGGTTTGGGGATTATTCTTTGTATATCTTTTGAACCCAACCATGAACTAACTTGATTGGTTGGGGTTATTGTGTTTTGTTGTTGTGAAAAACAATTGGATTTTGTTTAAGTAATAAGAGTTTGCACTTTCAATTCAAGGTTTACTCATTCTTGGTTCTTATTCTTGTTTGCGAGTGAATTGGGAGAGGATCTCGTAACTTCATCTATTTATCTAATATCGGGAGAGTTAGATTCAAGAAACGAATGAGTATGGTCTTTATTCAATCTATTGATGGTGAAGATTAATCCGGCTTAGGAATAAGCTAAGGATTTCAATGGCTAAGAGGAGCGCAAGATTGGTTGTTGTTCACCCTTGATTCACACAGGGATGTATTATCAAGGCATGCACAAATAGCTAGAGTTTCAACTTAGGGATAAGAAGAAACCATTGAAGAACGCTCCGCCGAACCTTGAAGTTGCTGCCCAGCCGCCCAGCTAGTTGCCCAGGCAACCCCGATGTGCAAGTTGCCACGGCAATTGAGTTGCCCTTGCAATCTTTTACCAAGACGATCCAATCGGCTATCACTCCACAACTCACGATAACCTGGCCTATTCCCTCTCTTTTGATTTCATCTATTCTTTTAGTTTATTGCTCTTAGTTTACTCATTAGTTATAATTCCTACAATCACCTACTTGTGTTTTTCTTTTCCAACGCAGTAACTTAAGCAAAATGGCCCAAACCAATCCCTGTGGAGATGATACTCGATACTCAAATCACTTTATTACTTGCGACGTGTATACTTGCACAATTGGGTAGCACTTATTACACGCAACAATAAACAACCATCATACAAGGATGGAGTCACAAGAAAAATTAAGAGAGATTATGACTATCCTTTACAATGCAAGACTAAAATTTTCATTTGAAATCAAAGATGATCTCAACATAGATTTTAGACTTCTATTAGATCAATGACATGTTAAACTAAGTGAGTTTAGCATAATCCATTCGAAAATAAGTCACATTAGTGTCCTTATCTTGATTACTACTTTCTTTTGTTATTACCAAATTAATCTTAGCCATATAAGGTCATTTACATCAACGAAGAGACTTTGTTCCTTTACTTAAGTCTAATTCGAGTTATGGAAGTTAACTAGATATCATTCAAACCCATTGAATTACCATTAAATCACCTAGACATTAATTCGACTAGCAAGACATGTTCTACTCGAAACACCATCAAAATAAGACTAACTCTTTACCTATAATATGATAAGATCATTATAGACATTATAAGGGATTCCGATATAACCATTAAACCAAGTTAACTAACCCAATGATATTCGAATTAAGCGTGACAAGGGTTGCTATATTCATATGCATACAAGCAATCATCTCAAGATCATGACAAACACTTTAGGCACACACATTAATCATATTCGAATCACATAAGTGCATCATTCATTCATTCATATCCTTATCATCATATTAGCAAAACATTCCAATCAAGTTTTAAATACCTAAACCACCACCAAGTATTATAAAGGTCATTTACAAACATTAGAAGTACTTTGAATGTTTATAACCATTGCTACCAAAAGACATAATAAACATACTATATGAAAAATACAAGCATGATGCCACCATCTAGAAGTTCTAATCAAGGATTAACAAACATACACTTAAGTACCTGTGAACTTGATTGAGCTCCCCAAAAGCAACTGCTACAAAAATTACCCCGAAACATATCCGAGACGAACTAGATAAGCACACATGAAGTGAGGTAGTAAGGAATAATGACATAGATCACAATAGCAATGTAACAATAGATTATCAAGCTACCAATTTACTCTAAGCATAGGCCAATTTTCTCATTACATTCGATTTCCATATCAACAATTTAGACATATACACAAGTCAACTAATCATCTTATATCATCTGATATTAATTAATTATATTGTGATTGATTTTGAACATGATTTAAATGCATTTTCATACCATAAGAGGAGGGTTCGATTAGTGTTTATTAATCCTTACTTCTCATGCAAGAAATCAACCAACCTTATTAATTTGATAAGATTATCATTCCATTTTACTTTAATTTAATAACCTTGGTAGTCAAGTAGCCTAGGTACTCGAATCCTCAACCAAATTTTCACCAAACATATTGTATACAGGGTACTGGTCAATCCCTCCTACTGTTGCCAAGTGATCAAAACACATTCCCTCCTACTGTTGTTGCATTGTCGTGTACTATAAATGATACGCAAATAGTGCAAGTATACACGTCAAACAAGTAGTAAAGTGATGAGTGAGTATCATCTCCACAGGGATTGAAGGTATTTTAGGTATAGTTTAAGCAATGCAAACACAAACTGGAAATGTAATTGCTGTGGCAAACAGACGCAAAGATGTAAATGCTATGGAAAACAACTGGAATAAAAACTGGGCTGAATCAACAGACTTAAAATTGTCCTCATACGTGTGCTAAACTCACTATGGGAACGACTGACTGGTTTGTCTAGATAACCTATGTCTGGCCCTCATGAATACTTCAACCTTCCAACTTGTTTTATGCTCGACAGGGTTTACTAAGAGTGCTCCTAAGCTATCTCTAGTAAGGAGTCTGTGAGTCAGAAATGTTATGGCAATACTTCTCAACGTAAACCCTAACACTCCTCTACCCACGAAGTACTGCCCTTTTTAGCCGTTGAAACCCTTCCCTTATCTCTATGGTGGGTTAGAGCTGTGCCTTTCAGCATCCAACTCCATTGCCTACGTGGATCTAAGCCTAACTCTCTCGACCATTAAGCTAATCAAACACTCAAGGAAAGGCCAACTCTCGAAGGCTCTTACAACCCTAAGGAAATAAAACCATAGGCAAAGCATAGATAAAGGTGGAAAACATAAAAGCATTCATTAAAGGAAACCAAACATAATCATCCAAACAAACCTAAACCACCTAAAATCAGTTCATGGATAGGCAATAAACATCCATCATCATACGTCTCATACAACCCATATCCAGAAAAATATAAAATGTCAAAGCAAAAGTATAAGGAAAGATAAACTCTCGATCTGCCTTGGACTGCCACGAACCACCCTAAGCTTGCTGCTTCTCTCAAAGGCCATCAAGGTCACCCCTTGGAGCTTCAATAATGGAGAACACCAAGTTGAGGAAGAGGATGAAGAAAAGAGCCGCATTTCTCCTTTCTATTTCTTAACTTTTTAGGTCACCTTTTTAGCACACCCTTAAATGAGGGCTTCTTGTCCTTTATATAGTGGAGGCTTCTAGGGTTTGATGCCCTAAACATTCCCTTTGTGACCTAAGGAATATTCCATGGCACATGCTTGGCACATGAGACAAATGGGAGTTCTCATATGTGGGCTGGAAAATATCTTCTTTGTGTTTTGTCTTTTTCTCCACCTAGCCTTTTCAGTCCAAAATGCTATGGCATTTTCATCTAATCTGCCCTGCTCACCTGCACATCACGAAACCAAACCAAACCCTTCTCAAGTAGCACCCATTTCGCAATTAACCTATAACAACCAAAGCTATGAAACGAAATGCAACTATATGAACTAAATGCAACCTAAATGCCATGAAATGATCCTAAAAACAAGCAAATAACATAGTAGAAAGGTATGAAATATATGCATTTTGCAGAGTTATCACACCCCCAAACTTAAGCTATTGTTTGTCTTCAAGCAATGAGTAGAAAAGAACAGAAGAAATGTTGTGGCAAAAATTTAGTTCAAGACAGAGCTAGGGCAAAATTCCAGTCCTCAGAAAAATATAGGCTATCAACATGCTCGACTAGACTTTAGATTTTTAAGAACATCTCTTAGGGCCAGGTTCATTGCATGTGTGTGCGTGATTGCATCCAACCTATGTTTGACATGGCTAAAAAAGTTTTTTTAGGAAAGCTCTCTAATGCACCTTAATATTTCTAAGCGATTTAAGCATAATTTTTACTCTCATATTGTAATCTTTGTTTTTTTTCTCTACTGCTTCGAAAGAAGTCAGCTCATCACAACTACCTTCCTAGACTTGAAAATGAAGTGGAGCAAACACCCTATTCCCTAGCCTATTGAGTAGAGTCATCCCGTGACTACTTTCATTCACTCATATGCTATTGCTGCCATTTATTAAAGGGATTTTCCAGGCAATGCAATGCATAGAGGAGTGTCCCTCTACAGCTATGCCAAAGCATTTATTCACAAGTCGACACATATTTAAGCACAGGGGAGTTTAACAAAGCCCTTAATGCTTATAATTATCATTCAAGTTCATTAAGATTATTTATACTAAGGTATGCAATAGACCTTTCCTAAAGACTTTTCTAACAATCTTAAGCATAGAAATCATGCAATCGTGTAACAATTTAATTTATAAAGCACCAAACCCTAAAGTTAGTTTTACCAATCTCAGTCAGTCATAATCATTCAATTAATTCCAAGCCATACAAGTTAAATGTTCATCATCGGACATCATGAATTTATTCACAAAACTATCTTTGAACTAAACAGAATGCCATAGCATAAATTATGTTCCTTACTACAAATGCAAATGACTAACTATGAACACTAACACCCCCAAACTTGGGAAATACAGTGTCTTCAATGCATTAAAACTAGACGCATAAAACTAAACTAAATGCAACGCAAGAGATGTACCTCATGGTTATTTTTGTTTCACAGTTTTGGATGCCATATGCTTGATGCTCAATTTTTTAAGCGATGCAATGGGTGGGTCTTCCTCTTCCAGTTCTGGTGGTGAGGCTGGTTCATCCTAGCTAGATTGTTCAGGCTGGTCATCCTCCTTCTCATCTTCAGGCTTAGATTATTCAATAGGGGTGGTCTAAACTCGTCCAGCTGTGCGTTTCTGACAACCCTTTGTTCTTGCCGTAGCATTTAGAGTCTGGTCCACCACAGGATCTGGTACAGGAGTGGGGGTTGGTTCAACGATCTCTTCATCACTGTCACTCTTGATAGTGACGGGGTCAATAGCAGGCTCTTTAGGTTGTGAGGCAGAGGCTGGAGTTCTGGCCTTTCTCTTACGCATCTTACTCTTTGTTGCGGCAGGCTCAGCAGGTGCAGGTTTCTTTGCAGCCGGGGTGGGAAGAGAAGTACTTGTTCTGGTCATAGTGGGAGGGTTTGTTGGGGTAGCAAACAGTTCCTCAAGGAAGGGGAAAGTCGACAGTCATGTGGGGCAGCATTTCTCAGAAGTATGCATTGAGAATAGTATCCCTTGCTTTCACATACCTGAAATAGGTTGTGAGGTTGCCACGTGTGTGATCTATGTCAGACCGTAGGCGGTTGGTGGTGGTCACCAAGGATGCAATCCTTGCTGCAACAAAAGTTTTGGCCCCACCTTCAACAGTTTTAGCTGGGGCATCTTTATCAAATCCTCGTAAACCAGGGATTTGGGCTGGTGTGATCGCATTCTTGCTGGTAATGTTCTCGTCTTCTTGAAGGTCTTCAAAGACTTGTTTCTTTCGGCAGAGGGCTGTAATAAGGTTGGGGAAAATTAGAGGGCTGTGATTCCTCTTGAGGCATGCATACACTTCATCAACAATCAACTTTCCAACATCAATGAACCGGCCATGTAAGATAGAATGGATAAGGAGCAACCGGTTGATGTAGACAATGGCTGAGTGGGATGTGGGCATGAGACGGGTTTTCACATAATGGTTCCATACTTTGGCCTCAGGTTTAAGGCGTCATCGCTTTACAGATCGAGTGGCCATGTCTAGTTTATTCTCGCTGAATCACAAGTCTTCAATGACTTCTTTTTATGTTTGGGCATCAACACTAGTTGCAAAAGGGCTATGGTGGTCTACCACATTCTTCAGACCGTAGTATTTGTTGATTGATGTGGCTATAAATTTTATTTTATCTTTTCGCATGTACACACTGGACTGGGTGGGGCTCGTTAGATGAGCATAAAATTCCCTCACCAGGGGGACGCATATATCTTCAGGGTGTTTCACAAAAGTTTCCCAGCCATGTATAGTGATTACATCCAGCACTTCTTTGTCAAAACCTTGTTCCCCCTCAGTAGGGAACTTGAATCCTTGCTCTATAAAAGGCTTGTGATCTTTAAGCTGTTGCCATCGATCTTTGGCAGTTGGGTCAGAGAATTTCTTGATCTCGACAATGGGTGGTGCTTGGGCACTAGTGGATGTAGCAGAGACATTCTTGCATCGGACCATTGTGACGGTAGGGAGAGAAGATAATGTTGGGTGGGGAAAATTTTGGGGATAGTAAAGAAAGTGAAGTTTTGGCTTCAATGGAGTTAAGAGGAAATCGGATGAAGAAGATGAAGTTGAGAAGAAAGGATTAAGAGAAAAGGACAAGGGAGAGAAGAGGGAAGTTGATGGGGTTGGGAACTGTCACACGTTAATGGAGAGAGAGGGTGAATGGGACTGTTTTACGGCGTGTGTAAAAGAAGGGAAGTGATGGCTATTTAATGAAAAGTGGGAAAGGTGGAGAGAATGGTTAGGGTTTTAAAGGAATTAAATAAGGAATAACTTCCACTTTTTTTCTTTTTAAATATCGCCACCCCCAAACCTTGGAAATTCCTTTTTGCCTTTTTAACTTCCCTTATTAGGATAGAGACAAACCCTAACCATAATAAGAAAAGCCTACCAACCTTAATTTTTACCTTGGTGTGCCACCTGCAACCTATAGGCATAACTAACATGGGGGTAATAAAAACAAACATAAAAGAAAGACAATAACACACTAAAAACAATAAAAAAAGATAAGTAAAAAAACTGAGTTATTTATGGACAAAAAGGCAGAAAAATGCTATAACATAAAGAGGATATGAAGGGAGATGCAAACTCTTAAGGATCATTGAGGGGCAAAGACGATTTGTCTCGCAAGATTGGGGCTCTATTGTACACCTTCAAACGCTGGCCATTAACCTTAAAGATCGTGTCATCATCAAGATTTTTGATTTCGATAGCACCATAAGGATACACCTTGTGAACTTGGAAAGGTCCTAACAACCGAGACTTGAGCTTCCCATGGAAAAGCTTGAGCCTCGAGTTGTAAAGAAGCACCTATTGTCCTTCGAAAAAATGTTGTGGCAAAATGTTCTTGTCATGCCACTTCTTCATTTTCTCCTTATATAACCGTGCATTCTCATATGCATGGGCTCTAAATTCTTCCATCTCATAAGCTCCAGCAGCCTTTTCTCACCAGCCAGTTGGGCATCCATGTTGAGCTTTTTGATGGCCCAATAAGCCTTGTGTTCAAGCTCGATGGGGAGGTGACATACTTTTCCATAGACTAGCTTGAAGGGGGACATCCCCAATGATGTCTTAAAAGCTGTTCGATGGGCCCATAAGGCCTCATCAAGTTTTAGGGACCAGTCCTTTCTTTTGGGGTTGACGACCTTCTCAAGTATTTGTTTAATTTCATGGTTGGAGACCTCAGCTTGTCCATTGGTTTGGGGGAGATATGTCGTGGAAATTTTGTGCCTTACCTCATATCTGTACAATGTTTCGGCAATAAGCTTGTTGTCAAAGTGGGATCCTTCATCACTAGTGATGGATTTTGGTGCTCCAAATCTGGTGAATATGCTCTTGTAAAGAAACTTGAGAACTATTTTGGAGTTGTTCTTCGGTGTAGCAACAACTTCTACCCATTTCGACACATAGTCTACTGCCAATAAGATGTATAGATCTCCAAAAGATGAAGGGAATGGTCCTATGAAGTCAATTCCCCAAATGTTGAAAAGCTCTACCTCCAAGAGATGCCTTGCAATGGCATTTCATTTCTTTGAGAAATGTTCCCTGTTCTTTGACACCGGTCACAAGTCTTGCAAAGCTCGTGTGCATCCTTGAAAAGTGTTGGCCAATAGAAATCAGATTGTAGGACCTTTGCAGCAGTCCTTGTTCCACCGAAATGGCCTCCACACGACAATGAATGGTAATAGAATATGATGTCCTTTTGCTCCTCTTCGGGAACACACCTCCTTATCATTTGATCAGCACATTGCTTGAACAGATAAGGTTCATCCCAAAAATAGAAGCTCACATCGTGCTTGAACTTCTTCCTACCCTAGCTATTCAAATCAGGAGGCAAAATACCACTAACAAGATAGTTAACAATATCAACATACCACAGAATTGTTGTAGCATATAAAATTTTCTCATCAGGGAATTCCTCCTTGATTTCTTGTTCAATGTTATTTTCATCCTTGTTCTCTAATCTAGAGAGATGGTCGGCTACTTGGTTTTCACATCCTTTCCTATCTCTAACTTCCAAGTCAAATTCTTTCAAGAGAAGTATCTATCTAATAAGCCTAGGTTTAGCATTATTTTTAGTCACTAAGTATTTGATAGCTAAGTGATCGGTGTGAAAAATGACCTTAGTGCTTATCAAGTATGACCTAAACTTATCAAAGGCAAATACAACAGCTAGCAATTCTTTTTCAGTTGTGGTGTAATTAATTTGTGCATCATTTAAGGTGCGGCTAGCATAGTAAATAACATGGAAGATTTTACCTCGGCGTTGCCCAAGTGCTGCCCCTACTGCATAATCACTTGCTTCACACATCAGCTCAAAGAGCTCGTTCCAATCAGGTGGGACGACAATGGGTGCTGAGATAAGCTTCTTCTTCAGTTCCTTGAATGCTCTATGGCAATCCTCATTGAACATAAATGGATGATTTTGTTGTAGACAATTGCAAAGTGGCTTTGAGATCTTAGAGAAGTCCTTGATGAACCTTCGATAAAAGCCTGCATGGCTAAGGAAACTCCGTATACCCTTGACAGTGGTGGGAGGAGGTAACTTCTCAATCACTTCGACTTTTGCCTTGTCTACCTCAATTCCTTTCTTTGAAATTTTGTGACCCAAAACAGTTCCTTCGGTCACCATAAAATGGCATTTCTCCCAATTGAGAACCAAGTTAGCTTCTTTACAATGCTTTAGCACTTTCACCAAGTTGCCCAAACATGCTTCAAAGTTATCTCCAGAGACTGAAAAGTCATCCATGAAAATTTCCAAGAACTCTTCAACCATATCCGAAAAACTTGCTAGCATGCATCTCTGAAAAGTTTTCAGAGCATTACAAAGTCCAAAGGGTATTCTCCTAAAGGCATAAGTACCATAGGGATAGGTGAAGGTTGTCTTCTCTTGATCTTCAGGTGCTATAGCAATCTAGTTGTACCCTGAGTATCCATCGAGGAAACAATAAAAGGCCTTCCTCGCCAATCGATCTAGCATTTGATCAATGAATGGGAAGGGAAATGGTCATTCTTGGTTGCCTTGTTGAGCTTCCTATAGTCCATACATATCCTCCAACCCATGACGGTCCTTGTTGGTAGCAACTCATTGTCGTCATTGCTCACCACGGTCATGCCTCCTTTCTTGGGTACACATTGTACCGGGCTGACCCACGAACTATTGGATATTGGGTAGATAACACCAGCATCGAGCCACTTGATTATCTCTTTCATCACCACCTTCTTCATAATTGGATTAAGCCTTCATTGGGGTTCAATAGAATTGTTGTAACAATCATCAAGCAGAATTTTGTGCATACAAATAGTAGGGCTTATACCCTTCAAATCAGTCATAGCCTAACCTAAAGCCTTTTTATGTTGAGACAACATAATTATCAAGCTAGATTCTTTCTTAGGTGTAAGACTAGATGAAATTATCACCGGAAAAGTCTCATTACTACCCAAATAAGCCTATTTAAGGTGTAATGGCAAAGGCTTTAGTTCTAATATGGGTGCATGCTCAATTGAGGGTTTAGGAGGAGTAAATTCAGAAAAGTCAAGGGGTTCGAAGTCCACATAATCCTCCTCGAACTGTTCCACCTCTAATGGGAAGTCATCGAGCTTCTGATCATTATCCTCCTCGAACTCCGCATAATCTTCAAGTTGCACAAAATTATTGCAGCATAATTTTCCATCATGCTCTTCTACTGTAGCATCTATGTATTGACATTCCTCATTGTCATCCACATATTTGAGAGTGTTGATGGTTACCCTTTGATCAACCACCCGCATTATAAACTCACATTTCTCACAATCAATCAAGATACAGCTGGTGGCTAAGAATGGCCGTCCCAAGATTATGGGTGCATTGTCATTCCCCTCACGCCAAGAATGAGAAAGTCGACTAGAAAGACAAATCTGTCAACTTTTACCACAACATCTTCAATCCTTCCTTCTGGCCGAACATGAGAGCGATCGGGTAGCTGCAAAATGACTGTTATAGGCCTTGCTTCTCCCATACCAAGCTTCATAAAAATAGACTTGGGCATTAGGTTGACACTAGACCCGAGATCGTATAAAGGTTTTCCCACATAGTTGTCACCAATGGAGCATGGAATGATGAAACTGCCCAAATCTTGCCGTTTAGGTGGCAACCTGCTCCATACTGAATAGCACTCTTTTTTTGTGGCAACCATCTCATATTTTTCCACCTTCCTCTTCTTGGTAACAATATCCTTGAGAAATTTAGCATAAGTGGGCATTTGATCAATGACCTCCAGAAATAGGACATTGATATGCAGCTGATCAAGGATATCCACGAATTTCTTGAACTGAATATCATCTTTGTGCTTCTTTGTTCTTTGAGGGAAAGGGGGTAGGGGTCTGATCTTTTCCTCTACTAGTAAGGGTTTATCTTTTGCCGCAGCAAAAGTTTGTCCTTCCTTCGCATATTCTTTAGTTGGGTCCTCATTCTTATCCTCCTTAAAACGTGTATCTTCTGGTATAGTAGGTTCCATTTGCTCAGACTTGGAGTTGGAGTCTTTCTTTGTTTTTCCCCTAAACTTATATCCTTTATTGAGTTGCGTGCCACTTTTCAAAGTGAGTGCACTAAACTGTTCATTTCCAAGAGGTTTAGTGACTTCAGTGTCACTAGGCAAACTCCCTTGAGGTCGCACATGCAAGGCTTGTGCAATTTGCCCTACTTGTGTTTCAAAAGCTCTTAAAGATGAACTGTGACTTTGTAGCAATGCTCCTTGGTTCTTGATGGACGCAGCATGGTCTTGAAGCAGAACCTTTGTAGTACCCATAAAGTCCTTCGTGGTTAACATGAAGTCCTTTAATGTAGCTTCCAAAGAATTGTTATTTGATAAAGACATTGAACCTCTGTTGTTTTGCCATGGCATATTCTGCTGGTGACCTAGGGGTTCGATCAGATTTTGTTGTTGATTTAAATTGCCAGCATTATTTTTCCCCTGGTACCCCCAAGAAAGGTTAGGGTGCTGATGCCATCCTGGATTGTAGGTATTCGAGTAGGGGTTGTTGTTCCTATTGTAGTTCCCCACATAGTTGGTAGATTCGTGTTTTTCTGGGCATTCACTTAAATGATGGATTCCCTCACATTGAAGACAGGTTGATGTAACCTTCACTTCTTTTACCTCGTTTGGACGTTAGAGATTCTTTAACATGTTGGTAATGGCTGGTAATTAAGCTGAAACCGAGTCATCAGCATCATATTCTCGCATCCCTTGAGTCTTTCTCCCCGCTCCGAGCCTTAAGGTAGGGAATTGGTAGTCGTTGTTTGCTATCCTATCAAGGATATCAAACGCTTTTTCGGGTGACTTGTCCAGCAGGGTTCCATTTGTTGAAGCATCCAACATCATTCTTTTAGGGGCATTAACACCATTATAGAACATCACCACTTGTGTCCAATCATGGAAACCATGATTTGTGCACTTGTGCAACAGTCCCTTGAATCTATCCCAACACTCGTACATCGACTCGTCATCAGCTTGACAAAATGAAGCAATGTCGTTCCTTAATTGGGAATTCCTATTGGGTGGGTTATACCGCATCAAAAAAACTTTTGCATAGGTTTTTCCATGTCTCCATCGAACCAGCAGGTACTCCACTCAACCAGGCTCTCGCCCGATCACGCAAGGAATAAGGGAACAGCTTCAACTTTAACAGATCTTCATGCACCCCTTGCTGTCTAAATGAATCGCAAACTTCCAAGAATGCACGGATATATTGCCTTGCATCTTCATGAGGTGATCCATCAAACTGCCCAATGGAATTCAACATGTTAAACATGACTTGCTTGAGTTCAAAGTGAGCAGCTTGGATCTCGGGAGCCACAATTCTAGGATTTAGATCATCCAGGATAGGATTCAAGTGATCCCTAATAGCTCGTGGTCGAATTATTGCTCCAGGATTTGTTGCAGCATCAAGATTTCCTTGATTATCAACTGGTAATCCTTGATTCTGATGTCTATTCATGATTTTTAAAGCTTCTTATATACACTTTCTTTGATGAAAAAGATGTTCAACTTCAAGAATGATAGGTTGTAAGGGTCCACTAGGTCTTCTTCTGGTCATACACTAGCAGAACACCTGAAACGACAAACAAAGACAACTAGTAAAACTGTATAAAAACTTAAAATAAAACAATGAAAAAACTAAACCGTAAATGACCAATTGTCAATCCCCGGCAACGGCGCCAAAAACTTGTTGCGTGTTGTGGTGTACTATAAATGATACGCAAATAGTGCAAGTATACACACCGAACAAGTAGTAAAGTGATGAGTGAGTATCGTCTCCACAGGGATTGGAGGTATTTCAGGTCTAGTTTAAGCAATGCAAACTGGAAATGTAATTGTTGTGGCAACCAGAAGCAAAGATGTAAATGTTATGGCAAAAAACTGGAATAAAAACTTGGCTGAATCAACAGAATTAAAATTGTCCTCACACGTGTGCTAAACTCACCTAATTGGGTTTGTCTAGATAACCTATGTTTGGCCCTCATGAATACTTCAACCTTCTAACTTTTCCTATGCTCGGTATGGTTTACTAAAAGTGCTCCTAAGCTATCTCTAGTAAGGAGTCTGGGAGTCATAAATGCTATGGCAATACCTCTCAGCATAAACCTTAACACTCATCTACCCACGAAGTACTGCCATTTTTAGTCGTTGAAACCCTTCCCTTATCTCTATGGTGGGTTAGATTTGTGCCTCTCAGCATCCAACTCCATTGCCTACGTAGATCTAATCCTAACTCTCTCGACCATTAAGCTAATCAAACACTAAAGGAAAAGCCAACTCTCGAAAGCTCTTACAACCCTAAGGAAATAAAACCATAGGCAAAGCATAGATAAAGGTAGAAAACATAAAAGCATTCATTAAAGGAAACCAAACATAATCATCCAAACAAACTCGAGCCACCTAAAATCAGTTCATGGCTGAGCAATAAACATCCATCATCATACGTCTCATACAACCCATATCCAGAAAAATATAAAATGTCAAAGCAAAAGCAGAAGGAAAGATAAACTCCTGATCTGCCTTGGACTGCCATGAACCACCCTAAGCTTGCTACTTCTCTCAAAGGCCAACAAGGTCACCCCTTGGAGCTTCAACAATGGAGGACACCAAGTTGAGGAAGAAGATAAAGAAAAGAGTCTCATTTCTCTTTCTTAGCTTTTTAGGTCACATTTTCAGCACACCCTTAAATGAGGGCTTCTTGTCCTTTATATAGTGGAGGCTCCTAGGGTTTTGTGCCATAAACATTCCATTTGTGGCCTAAGGAATATTCCCCTGCACATGCTTGGCACAAGAGACAAATGGGGGTTCTCACATGTGGGCTGGAAAATATCTTCTTCGTGTTTTGTCTTTTTCTGCACCCAGCCTTTTCAGTCCAAAATGCTGTGGCATTTTCAGCTACTCTGCCCTGCTCACCTACACATCACGAAACCAGACAAAACCCTTCTCAAGCGGCACCCATTTTGCAATTAACCCACAATAACCAAAGCTATGAAACAAAATGCAACTATATGAACTAAATGCAACCTAAATGCCATGAAATTAGCCTAAAAACAAGGAAATACTAGAGTAAAAAGGTATGAAATATATGCATTTTGTAGAGTTATCAACTGTCACCACATAAAAACCGTAGTCCTCCCCAAACAAGAGCTCAACTGGACTCTATGGCATGTCAACTATACCTATGACTAACTCGAAACCAAGGCTTTTATAGTTCACATTATATCATATTTCAAAGTGAGCATAGCTCCATAATCAAATGATTTAGAAGAGTATTCCTCCATTTGTTACACTTACTTACCATATAATCTCACATGCTTTCAAAGTGTATCAATTCAAGATATTTATGACATATGTTCATACTTTGACAATCAAACAGAAGCATTCATGAATCACCATTTCAGTCATATTGATCATTACATCTTTCAAATTAAAATGCATACTTACCTTATAGCCCTTGCTCAAATTGCAACTTAAGCTTGATTAATTTAACAATAAGATATGTAAAGTAATTAAAGAGACTCGGGAAGGTTTCACCTTATCCCAATGCCTTAATTACACTCATAGGTTTGTAGACTAGTTTCGATCCTTAATCACGATGTCAAGTTGATTGTCCAAGGCCTTATCCTTTCTAGCTCTATTGTCCTCCACTTGACCTTTCTCTAGAAGAAGATAATAGTGATATATTATTCTCTTTCAAACTTAACTTTCAAGATACAACTCATTCAAGCATTACATATTCATGTGTACATATTTGATTCATAGACGTACCCACTTTTGTTATACTCTACCATGTCAACCAAAATGGTCCAAAGTTTAGCTAAACTAGTTACTTTTAATTCATGAAAATAGTCCACTTTTATCTTATAAAAATTGTCCCTATTTTGATTTATGGTACAAAACAACCCTTATTTTATGGTACAAAACAGTCTAATTTATTCTAAAACAATCCCCTTCTTGTCTTGCAAAACAATCCCCTGTTTAGTACATAAAACAGCCCAGTTTTGTGTCATAAAACAACCCCTCAATTACATTTACAAAATAGTCCACTAGTGTTACAAAATAGTCTCATTTTAATTTGTAAAATAGTCCTTCAATTAGGCTTGCAAAACAGTCCCCATTTGTTGCAAAACAACCCTTGTTTTCATTTTACAAAACAACCCTTAAACAATTCTTTAAATTCATAAAACGATCCTAAATATTACCAATTCAATCCTCATTTCAAATTCATATTTTAGCCCCTTTTATTCACTAAAACAGTCCCTAAACAATTCTTTTTGATCATAACAGTCCTAATTTGATATTAACAAGCAATGTGACTAAATTCAAGTTCCATACTCAAACTACACAATCAAACCATGATCCATTTGAACACTTGAACTATCTCAATCAACTTTGAATTCACCATCAAGAAATTTAACATCTTAAACTATGTTACACAATCATAAAGAGCATGGTAATTTATCACATGTATCATTCGAATGAACCAAGAAATTTCATAGCATGAGTTGATTTTCTAACGATCCCAGTAACAACATGGTTCAAGAAAATTCACAACCAATTTCTCAATTAAACTTGATTAAGAAGAAATGAAGAGCGCTCACCTTCTTCCTCAAGCTATCCGAACAAGTGCTCCAAAGATTGACCCAAACTAAGCTTAACTCCTCAAACATCCATGGCACAATCTCATTCTCTCTCAAGCTTTGGGAGTTTCAGCTATATTGGAGAAAAAGAGGATAACTACTTGATTATCCTTCTCCTAGCATGCCCCCTTCACACATGCTTCCCTTCAAGGATGACATGTGTACAAGCCCTTAGATTACTTTAAATTTTGCATGCAAACATCTAACTAATCGATGCATTCGGTATAACCATTCTTAATTTGGCTAGCACACTTTTTATGCTTCATATTTGGTTCTAAAGTCACTTAATTGATTCCTCAAAAGGCATCTCAAATCAAATTGAATCATATTCTAATTAGTAACATACTTCTAAGCCACACTTTGGGATGTTACAAATCAAATCGACCATAACATCTATACGAGCAAACTTATCGCGTTCACCAGCCTGTATATTGTAATCCACACGTACCACACGGCCAACAACCTGAGCAATCCTTCAGAACAACGTTTTACAATAGTACCGGTACGGCAGACCCGACAACCAAATCCAAACTATGACCTTAGAAGGGTGTTTCTCAGTAGTTGAAAAATTTCTACTCCAAGGTTGCACAATTAAATAATTACCGTAGATCATCCACGGCCCTTTTATCAAAACATTAGCATAATCCATCTCATCCTCAAATCTAACCAAAAAGTAATTGTTATCAAGATCGATTAACTGGAGATCACCCCTGGGATGCCACAAAGCGTGTATACAATGAAGCAACGTTTCATAACCTATTGTACGTCCCAATAAACGCACAATAATCGTATTGTGCATACTCTGATCGATTTGTTCATGGACCCTCTCCAAAAACCTAATCTTTGGGAACGCACCAGAATTGTCCACAATACAGTCTTCATCAAGGACCACAACATCCTCTGTATTCAAACTCTGCTCATCCTCGAAACCACCATCCTTGTTCGGCTTAGAAGCAGCAGTTGCCGCATAAGACACCTTAGGGTTAGTGATCGGCACAATTCCCCCCTCAACTGATTCCACACGGTGTTCCACACTCCTAACCACGCTAGGGCTCGCCAACGAATCAGCTGCCACACAATCGGCTTCCATAGCAACATTCTCAGTACTTTCATCCACATCACTACTACAATTCTTGGATTTTTTGGCTTTCGTGAATCCACCAAATCCATTGGATTACCCGCCCTCTCTATAAATGGCAGCACCCATACCTCGATGATAGAACTCGGCGGCTGTCCACCCGTATGATCGTACGGCTCTAAGCTAGGGTTAGCAGGCAAACTAAGGTTTTCCATATCTTTATTTATTGATTTTGATAACTTAACTTAATTCTAAAAATTATTTTGAAAATATAAAAAATAATTTCAAATTTTATTCATAAATAATAAATAATAATTTTTCAAAAAATTAAAATATTTTAAAAAAATTAAAAAAAATAAATATTATTATAACATTATAAAAAAATTAAAAAATATAAAACAATAAAAGTTATTTCGATTTTTAAAATATAAAACAATAAAAGTTATTTTAAAAAATATAAAACAATAAAAATTATTTTAAAAACCAAAATAACTTTTATTGTTTTATATTTTTCGATTTATTTTTATAATTGTATAATAATATTTACTTTTTAAATTTTTTTAAAATATTTTAATCTTTTGGAAAATTATCATTTATTATTTTTAAATAAATTTCGGAATCAAAAATATTTTTTATATTTTAAAAATAATTTTCCATAATTTTTATATTTTAAAAGTTAATGGTCAACGTTAGTCAAAGGGCCAAATTGGTTTTTTTTCTTGAGCTTGAAGGCTTAATTTGGTGCAAATTTTTTTTAAGAATTTAATTAATCTTTTACAAAAGTTTAAGTGCTTATTGAACCAACGAGTAATTTTAGTGAAAAAGATTTGCCGGTATTTTATTATTTTTCATGTTAATTTCATAATATAAAAATAAATCTAATTCGAACCCAACGAGTAATTTTAGTGAAAAAGATGATAATGTTCATCTTAAAAGATCTAGGCTCGAGCAACTTTATTTGCAAGATATGTGTCAAAGGGTTAAGAAATTATAAACAAATATTATCTTTAAATCATCTTAATGCTATTCAAAATAATTAAATAAATATAATTTATATATTCTTTTATAATCACCCGTAATAGATTTATTAAAAAATTAATATAAATCGAATATTACAAATACATATTATGAGTGCAACTCTTTTAACCAACTTACTTCATCTACGACATAAACATTCAAATCCTAAATATTATTTTAAAAACTTAATATCACTAACACCTTATCCCATTGGATATATTAAGTAGATTGTATTTGTCTATTTTTTTTTGACAAATCTTAATTTTAATCCTAATTTTATTTAGAGGGGGAAAAAGAGAACACTAGAAAAAGAGAGAGGGTGTTCTTAGTAGGTTTAGAACTCACGGCCTAAAAAATAAAAGAACAAAGATGAGCAATTCAATTAATTGATATTGCAAATGTTACCCATTCATATATATGTATATTAATATTTTTGCAATATGCTTTAAGTATTCGGCTCGGTTATTAATTCTTTTATTTCTCAATTATTAGCTTCAAATCTCATAACGTTATTTTATTTATTTTTTATTAGCAAAAGTATGATTTTGTTAGAATATTGAATCATACACTGATTTTATTAGAATAATGAATTATGCACGCTATTATTATTATAGGTTTCGTTAAAAACCTCTAGAAAAAAATACTTATGTATAATGAACCATCCAAGACAAAAGACCGAACGTCTAGCTACCAAACAAAAGCAACAATATAAAAAGCAGTCCCAAAACAGCAATGGCAAACGCCTTTAGCCCAATTACACCCACAGGAATTTGCCTAGAATAGCACTACAACATCCAACCATAAGATATACCCACCCACCAACCGAATCAAATGAAATCGGAACACCCCAGGCCAGCTAATACAACTTGAAGCTGCGAAACACATTTGCTTCACACGACACATTATGGGATCATATGCGAGATAGCTTATCACATGCATTATTAATACGCATAAAACAAGTCTAGAATCGCCACAGTCTACGCTCACTCAACGCCAATGTAACATCCTCCACATTTGTTTTATGAATGCACACCATCTCGTACTCTATTTTAACAACTTGTACATCTATATTTTCTATCTTATTTATGTATGTCTTATTTTAATTAATTTTAGTGATAAATGATAAAATCAAACTAATAAATTTTGATCATGTTGGTGCAGTAATACTGTCCAGGGCAATGACCCCTCTCCACTTGTGACTTGGGACAGAAATCTCAAAATTTTAGTGTTGGTATTTTTTGTCTAAATTAAAAATATGTTTAGAGGTTTTTAGGGATTCTAATTAAAAATGTGTTTAGAGGTTTTAGGAATTGTTTGAAGCCGGAAGATACATCTCTTGTTGAATTTACTTTTGCATCCTATATCAGTTTATTAGGACGAGTCTACGTTACAATCCGCCTAATTTAAAGTTAAAAGACGGCAAGTTTTGAAACTTGTAAAAATAACCTAAAATGTTATACTTTTTTGTAACACTCCGATCCCGATCCGAAGCACTACAATCGGGTCATCCCAAAAATCGACCCATCAAGTTTACAATTTAAAACCATAAATTTAGCCATCATTTAAAAGCATCAAACACCCATAAATCCATTAAAGTGATTAAGCATTTAAATAAGTTTACAAAACAGGAGCTCTGAGTTTAAAACACCGTAAACCAAAATAATATTTCAAATAGAGTTACAAACTCAACAGTGGTAAGGTCCTATGAATACAATAGCCCAAACTAAAAGAACAAGTATTGTACTCTGAAGCGAACGCGGTACTGGGAAATCCTCCTCAATGAGCTCCTCCAAAGGGTGACCTGTCAACCTACGCATGAAAAAACCACGCATCCGCACGTTGAGCTAACAAAGCTCAGTGGTACATTTCTACTCTACCACAATTCGTGATTATCATAAAAATAAGCATGCAAGATAAAAATAGCTTAGAGAGCATAGATAAGGTCTTTCTATCTATGAGCTATCATCTAGCCTACACTAGCTAGAGTACTTAGATCACCTATCTCAATGTATCATTAAGTCCATAACAAAACATACATGATTCCACAAGTTTTACCATACTCGAGGTCACATAGCCTACGAGATACTCGAGCTCATACAACTCATCGAGTTAATATATATGCCATACCTTGATCACTCAGTCATAGGGTGCATAAGCTATCAATCTATAGCAACCACACAACATACATAAATACATTCATACATCATTCACATAATGGCCAACGAAGCCCTACTTTACCTATGCTCACACAACCGTCGGGTTACCCGTGCTCACACAGCCATTGGGTTGAAAGGACCGTATCCAGATCATCATAGCCACGAATACGTCCTAGACATACTCGAATCACATTAGCCACAGGTAGTCTTTACCTGAGGTCACTCAGCCAATCAGGTTACTCGAGCTCACTCAGCCTATCGAGTTATTACCTTATCCGGATCACCATAGCCACGGATAGGTTTCTAACTGCACCCAGATCACTCAGCCCGTGGGTACGTCGAATGTACTTGATCACTCAACCCGAAGTATACATCCCTTTATATAAGTATCGTAGTACTGACTCTTAGGACATCCGGATTCCTTTACCACAACATAAGATAACACATGCTCCCCGAGCATTCATACACCTCACCAAGAGGTAGGTGGCATCAAGTCAAGCCATCAACAAATGCCCCAAGGCATAACGCTAGCCATCACATTTATATCGAGTTATCATTTACCAAGCTATTTCACGTTACTCTCATACATGAGGATTAGAACTTGGTTTCTCAATTTTACTATTCATTTTACAACATTAGAAGCCCATTGGGCCTTAGTCCTCGAATTATCGACCTCTCAAACTCATTTTCAACATTTACGGGCAGATTGCTCAGTGGGTATTGGTATTGGTCCTCGCATATCGATACCGAAAAATAGCGTACCGATACTGGAAATACATGGCGTACCGATACTTGAAAACAATGTACCGATACTAGAAATACATGGCGTACCGATACTGGAAAACAACATACTGATATTAGAAAAGCTCATTAGAAATCCTAAGTTTCTCTGAGTACCGATACGGACTCCTCGTGTATCGGTATCGAAGCCCAGAAATGGCTTCCAAGGCTCCGGAAATCACTTCCCAAGCCCCCAAAACGTAACCCTTAATCCTACTTCTTATGAAATTTGACTAGATTGGTTTGCTACCCTTATTACACCTTATTAACATTCAATCCGGGATTTACCATTAGTAAGGCTATAAGCTTCTAAACGCCCACTTAGCAATCATAAACCACAATATCAAGCAAGGCAATTAATTTATGATCCTCAAGAATTAAAGGAATCAGAAATGTACTGACCTTAACTAATAAACCTGAAATCAAGTTTCCAACCAAAACCCTTTAACTTTTTTCTTTGAACCAAGTTTGTAAAACCTCTTTAAAACTACATTTTCCATAAATTTATGCTTTTCAAGAAGCTCAAGAAATGGTGACCAACATACTTCACTCTTGTAACTCGGATGAAAGGATTGATAGAGAAAGGTTGGACCTTTAAGCTTTGAAAACATGGTGTTTGAAAATAAAGATGAGGGGAAAAGAATGGAGAAAAAATATGGGGAAGATGATGTAAGGTTGTCTCCCGAGAGGTTCTAGGGTGAGACAACTTAAAATAAGGCTAAAATGCGGCAGCCATTGTGTAGCTACATAAATTCTTACCATTTTTGTAAGAATTTGTGTAGGATTGGTAATAAATTGTGTAACTACATAAATTCTTACCATTTTTTGTAAGAATTTGTGCAACTACATAAATTCTTATCAACTTGGTAAGAATTTGTGTAGATTTTGCCTTCAGTAAGAATTTGTGTAACTACAAAAATGTTATATTATAACCTAAATTCTTACCATTTGTGTAAGAATTTGTGTAAATCGTAAGGATTGTGTAGTTACACAAATCCTTACCATATTGGTAAGAATTTCTGTAAATCCACCTTATTTTAGCCTTACCCTAAGGTGCCTTATTGTAGCCTCACCCATTGTCTCCCCCGCGAAAACAAAAACAAAAGGGAGGGGAATCAGCCTTTTCCATTTTAAAGGTATATTCACCACCTAAAACCTCCAACTTTCATTCATCTTTCAAAAAGGTCACTACCCAAGCTTATATGGTCCTATTCTCATCCAACAAGGCCCAAACATAGCTCAACGGATCCAATTACTCTAACCAACACGAGGGCCCATAATCCGAGTTAACGTCCAATCGTTGACTCAAAAATTCGGGTCGTTATATTTTTATAATATTTTAGGTTGGTGTTTTTTCTACTAGTTTTGAAACTTGTTTTTTTTTTTAAGTTAATGTTTTTTCAGCAAGTTTCGAAACTTGTCGAGAAAATAACTTAAAATATTATCAAAAAGTATAACATCAAAATGTTGTTTGGACAAGTTTTAAAACTTGTCGTCATTTAGCCTTAAATTAGGTTGTACCGTATGTGTGCCGAGTTTATTAAGAAACGTCATTTCATAGTGTTATTGTGAGCTTAAGTTGTTGACATTGGTTTTGTTGTACTTATTGTTGGATAGTAATTTTTTTCTCTAAACTTGGCTCCGTAGACGTATAGTCTATTAGATCTCAATTTCATTAATAATTTGTTGTGTTCTTTCTGTTTTTGTTTATTTTCTATTTGCAGGTAGACAATTATCATTGCCACTTAAACATTGTATTTGCAAAAATATGTCAAAAGATCTAATGTATAATATAATATATGAGATTTAATTTTATGTAAATGTATTTATATAATTTTGATTTGATTCAATTATCACAAATCATTAAGACCGTGTGAAAAATTCGATCAATCGAAATTGAAATTTAAAAAATCAATCCGAAAATTTTGTTATCTAAACAAAAAAATGATTTTGGTACAATTTTTTAAAAAATAAATTATTTTCAATTCGGTTATAGTTCAAAGTTTTGGACAAAATTAGTTAAACGGTTTGATCTTTTATCTACAATAATTACAGATTTTATGTATTAAAATACCTTGTAGTCCAATGATTTTGATGCCCATGTAAATCTTCAAAGAGTTTTGGTCCTAAGTTCGATAATTATAAAGTAGGGGTGTTCATAACCCGGTACCCGAAGATCCGAGTACCAGGATCTTTAGGTTGAAAAAAAAGTGGTTCGTGCCCCGTCCATAAAATTCAGGTAACTGCTACTCAGATATCCACAAAATTTGAGTGCCCGCTAACCGAGTCATATGGTACTTGGTTCATATTTATGTTTTTTTTTTCAGAGTACAATTTATAACAATTCAAATACAACTAAAAAGTCTAAATTAAATAATACAAACATACTTAATCAAAACTAAAGGTGTAACCCCTAAACTCAACCTAGAAGAAAAGATCGAATTTAGGGAGTCACGCTTAAAAACTTAGCCCTCAAGAAAATTAATTTTAAAAAATATATATTTTTTAATTTAAATAAAAAATAACGGAAATTTATTAAATATCTTATAATAAATAAAAACATAAATATCATAATAAATATTCGAATGTTTGCTTAAAATCTCTAAAATAAAATCATAGTAAAAGAATACTTAAATGATCCGAAAAACATAAATAGTCTCTCCAGTATGAAGTTGCATAATATCCCAAAATAATAATCTGAATAAAAATAATTTCATTTGAATAATAAAATAACCAAATAAAGTGAGATCCTCAAAATACCAAGTCGCCTATATCCAAGAGTATCTGAAAAAGAAACTTACGGGGAGTAAGCTAAAGAGCTTAGTGTGTCTCTAAAGTACAAGAAAAAACATAATCATAAAGCATAATATTGTTTTTTTAAAATTCTTTAAAACATAAAACAAAGGGTACAATATCAAAAGCGTAATGCAATGCACCCAACTACGTCCGCCAAAGATGAGGATGGTTCCCATAACCTCCTCGTTACGTGCGCCATCCGAAGTGTAATTCAGCCCAAAGGGTAAAACCACTGAACTTCCCCGTACAAATTTCAACCCATTCTCATACATATATGATGATTAAAACTCAAATTTCATAAACAAAGTTCCATAAACATACTTCATAAATCATAGTCCATAAATCTGTAAATCATAGTTTCGTAAATATGATATTTCATAAATCATACTTCATAAGTCATAGTTAAAACACATTCTGAAAAAAGTATGCATGTGATAACAAACATACAAGCTATAGTGCAAATCATAATCAAGCAATGTGAAAAACACCAACACACAGAAAATAATTATGTAGCACTATAAGAAACACTTTAGCTAAAATAATTCAACCTACTAAAAAATACGTTTTCCACTGTTAGTATCGGGTTCAATTACATCATAACCAACGGTAAAGGTAACTGGTGACGACGACGACCGAAAAAGGGTGACCGATTGTGCAGGGGTTCAAGATTTGAGTAGAAATAGCGATGCCGGTGAACTATGTAGAGTCAAACGAGTCACGATTGAGGTACCTAGTGCTGAGTATAAAGGACACAATGAACAAAGGGCGGTTGCGGCATCGATGTCAGGTGATGGCAGCATCAATCCGAGAAAACATAAGAGTAATCGAGAGCGACAACCCTTCAAAACTTAAGGCGTAGGGTTTTTTTTTTATTACAATTTATGTATGTATATATATATATATATATATCTTAAAAATATATATGATAATAATAAGGGTTTTAATATATAAATAAATATAAAACAGTACAATTAAAAAAAATGGAAGGAAATCACCGTTTTCATCAATCATCCAGGGGAATTAAAATCCAAATAGGATTTGATTTGTTAATCACGCAATCGGCCCCCAAAATTTCTGGAGTTTAAGAATTAATCTTTGAAAGTTTACACTTCTTTCAGTCAAGTCCTCATTTTAGAATCTTGAAAATAAAGGCTCACATGATTTCAAATTTTTTGGATAAGTCCTTAAAACTTTAACTGTTGGTAAATTGGTCTAGAAGTTCAATTTTTAGTTTTAAATAAATTTGAATAAAAGAATTCTAAGAGTTAAGTTTTTCCTAAATTAGGAATTCTAAAATTAGGGTTCTCAATCTAGAAATTTTAAATTTTAGGATTTTCAAATTGGAGAAAATTTAGGGTGTTACAAAAGGAAAGGAAATATCATTTGATAAAAATAAAATTTAATTCATGTTAGCTCAACCTTAATTTTTATTGTAATCGTTAATTCATTGAATCGTTAATTTGATATTTATTTTTTGATTTAATCAAATTTCGTTAATTATGAATTTAGAATGTTATCGTCAAATAATTGGTGAATGAAAAATATGGACTTTCAAGAATAAAAACATAATCTAAAATAAATGAAAAATAAGAAATCGAATAGCATATAAAAGTAAAAAAATAATTAATTTTTTTAACAATTGGTATTATAATAGTTGTCGATGTTTAGATTAATGTGTTGGTAGCATATTAAATATAAATGCATATTTTCATATGTTTTAAGTAGACATATCCATTAATTAGATAGTGAATTTAAATTTTCCAAATCCCTCATTGAAGTTTTACTCGGCCACACTTACAGTTCAAAAAATATATTAAAAATAAATTTTTAAAAATATTGGGATCGTTTGATTCTAAAAAATATTTTTATTTTTATTTTCCATTTTTATTTTTTAAAAAATAATTTTTAAAAAACACATTTTGTTAGTAAAAATGTGTGTAACACCCTAGATTCGGTATGAAAGAATTGACTCAATCCAATGAGTGGCACTCGAGTCACAAGAAAGACTTATAATAACAAACCCAAATAAATTAAAATTTTGTTAAACAAATCCAATTGAAAAGACGTTTAAATAAAACCTTTACACATGACCAAAAATAGATTTCAAAAACCAAATAGCAAAAACTAAGTTTCATATTCAAATGTATAAACAAGGTGGTATGACTTATATACTCACTAAATACACAAGTATCGTACTCTACGAGTGTTGCTCGAATTTTCAGAAATGTTGTCGATGTCCCAAACAACTCAACCCTATTAACCTATGAGTGAGGATAGAGTTGAATAATGAGTTTTGAGAAGTCCAGTAAAACAAAATTACCAAATGAAGTCTACATAAAGCAGACAATATAATAATAGAACATAAAATATGACATTGACATTAACAGGTTCAAAATATAATTCAAATCATTTTTATTGGAAGGTAAGGCCCAGAAAAGTAGAGAAGTAAAAAAACAATACAGAGTAGATTTGGGTTGAAAGGAAGTAGTTGAGTTGTCCTTATAGGATGTTAGTCATCAAGTCAGCAAATTGTTGGAAAGAATTCTTCTTTCTAAGATCGGAAGATCCAAATTAATCAAAGAGGTCATTGCACCCGATGACAAAAAGAGATTTCGGAATGTGCACTTTTGCTGCTGAATTAGGGACGGTAAAATTACCCAAATTCGATCCTATCAGATGCGCCCTGTCCCACCTTGTCCCGCTCGGGTTTTTTGTTTTTGAAGTTCAGGTTAAGACCATTTTAGAAAGAACTGAGTCGTGCCCGCGGCAAGTAGATAGAATCTTTTCACCTCGACCCGATATATACATAATATTTAATATTTTTATTATCTTTTGAAGGCGGGTCGAATTTAGTTTGATTTTTGTTATAATTTTAAGATCAGATCAAAATTGAGTTATAATTTTTTATGTCATATCAAGTCGGATCAAATATAAAATATATTAGCTCGAGACAGATAAAATCAAGTTAAAATATTAAATTTCAGGTCGGGATCGAAACAGTCAAAAACTCGCCCCGTTATCATTCCTATGCAGAACTTCCCATCTGCTGCACCAACATTTTATGCACTACCAAATAGTTGTCCACTTAGTTTTCCAAAGGTATCGCTTGACCCTATTATATTGACATATTCAGAAAAGTAATCCTAGTCTACCGGCGGAAATAGCACAATTGGAAAAGTGTTAGACTGAAGATTTGAAGGTCATGTGTAAATTAGTATAAAATGTGATATTAACATTTAATATCTGTAACCATGTTTTTGAAATTTGAAGTTCGAAGGTTCCCGCTTTTATTGAAAACATTTTATTAAAAGGAGGATTTCTTTAAAAATCACATTTTGAAATAAGAAAACTTGAAGTCACCACCGGTCACTTGAGTAAGGTAGACCGGACATCGAAAAATAAAATCAAAAATTACTAAGGGTTCGGGAGTCGATTACGAGTAAAGAAGGTTTCGCACCCCTACTACGTCCACATTTGGTACCAAACCAATTACCGCTTTGTTAATATTAAATTTTACGAATTAAATTGAATTAAAATCGAAATTTAGTTATACATGCGAGTAGATTTTAAGGGCCTCATCATTCGAAAATAAACGAAAAATCATCACCACTACGACTAGTACTAGCCATGTTTATTCCCGAATAAAAGAGTACCGCGTTAGCAATTTATATATCGGATGCAAGATAACAACATAGCATGTATATAAATATGACAAAAACAACCAACGCATGAAATAAATGAAGATCCACATGTCGTATATATAAATACCATACATATGTATAAGTGTATAAACCTATGTGTATATATATAAAAAACTTTGGCGAAACAACATATGATATATAACTTTAAACTATATACTTTATAACACATATATAAGGGATAATGGCACAAATGCCTTTGTACTTTGTCATTTTTGTCAATGTGGGTCTATACTTCTTAAACGTTTAATGTGTCCCTATATTATACTTCTGTGTTCTATTGTACTCTTCAGGCTATGGCGTTAAATACTGACGTGGCAAGAACATGTGGCACTTTTTTATGCTGCCATGCGGCATTTTTTCTCCGAAAAAATAACTTAAAGTTAAAGGGCTTTGAAATAAGTTAACCTTTTTATTTTTCATGGTATAAACAAATACAACTTAAAATGGAAGGTATGAGAACAATTTTACCCAAATCTTTTTAGACTAATTTAACCTTTTTATCTCTTCTGCTCCCACCACCGCTGTCACTGTTGCCACCGGTATCTCCCACCACTGGCATTCTTCGACCGAAAATTTTCTTTTCCATTCTCCGACATGAATGGGTTCAAAGTTTCTCTTCTCCATTATGCGATTTTGACTGTTGAATCGGTCTCGTACTCGGAACGAAGCTTCTCCTTAACCTAGTCGATTGTTTGATCGCACGGATCTTTTAAATGAGGTTTTGAACTCCAAAAACTCGAGATGGTTGAAAGTGGGTAATTGGTTATTATTTTCATTCATTTGCTTCGTTTGTTACTTTTCTTTTTCTTGTTACGTTTGCTACTAGGTTTAGAGATTTTTTTTCAATTTGGGTGCGGTTTTGGTTTGAGTAACTGGGTATCGAGTTTATTAAGGGTCGTTGATAAAAAGTAGATAATCAATCATTAATAACAAAATATCAATGGTTTATCATTTCTTGTCTTGTTCTTTAATCGAAAATTAAAAGGAAGATCAAAAAGTACGCTTCTTTATATATACCGTGTCGAGCCTCATACTCTCAATCATCTCCTTTAGCTCACAGAAACTTTGTTTTTTGCTTTGTCTTTTTCTTACTCTGCAAACACCTTCAAAGTTGCTTCCTTTATTGTTTGCATCGATCTAGTATTTTTTTGTAAAATTAACTAATAAATCGTTGATGAAGTATATGTAATTGAGGATGTATCTTTTCATTTTTCGATATCCCTTTCAAATTTCACACTAAAGAACAAGAAAAAAATAAATCGAAGTTTTGGTACCTAATCGGCGGCCATAGTGACAACAATGGTGGGAGAAGAAGAGGTTCTTTGGTTGGAGGAATGAAACAAGTTTAAATGAATTTTTAGACCAATGCGAAAAGATTTAGACCAATCCACCATACTATAAATACGTGCAAGAGAGAGAATGATAGAATTAATTACATCTATTATTAAAAATATAATTACCATTTAAAATAATAATAAAGATGAGAGAGAGTTTATCATCCTTGAAAGTTGAACCGGCATTGGGAAGGAGAACCATCGCCAGAGCAGTTAAAACGTCACCAAAAAAGCCAAAAAGATGTCGAGGAAGACGATTGGTCGCTGTGAAAACTGCCGAAATCAACGTTTTAGCCGCCGAAAGGTATATTCTCCACTGATCTTTTAATTCCTTACAAAAAACATGAAAAGGTTAGATCCAAGTGAAAATAATAAGAAAAAACATAAAGTAAAAGCAAGTCGGGAAAAGAAAAATAGTGGCCGGAATTTTTGTTTATCATGGCGGTCATTGTTAGGGTCACGACAGAGTCGAAAATATGTGTCGGGATGGGTAGATAGCTTCTAGATTGGGAGGAGATGGGTGGTTCAATCAAACAGGTGCTAGATCTAGGATTATAGGGTTGAAAATGGGAATATTTAGATGTTTTAGGTTATCAGCACTGTGTTCGGTGGCCGGAGCAGTGACCGGTGTTTGCATGTGGTGGCCGGCGAACAGCCAAGGGTGGTCGAAGAGTGGCGACGGAAGATTCAAGGGCGGGGCTAGCGGCAAAGAGTTGCTGGACTCTTGGGTGTTCATCATGTTAATCACGAACATGGATGAACACCATCCAAGAATAGTAAATTTTGATCCAATTTTGGGTAGATTTCTAAGTAAATGGGTGTTTGTGTGCAAAGCATTTGAAGAGAGAGGGAGTCCAGATCAAATGGGCGAGTTAACTTGCTAAAGGGGTTTTTATACCCTGAGTCAAACAACATTGTTTTGGCACCGGGTTGGGTAGAGGCCGCGCGAGTTATTCAGGTCGGGTGATGAGGATCTGCTTTTTGTTAAAATGGGAGTATTACTCATTTAGTCCTTCAAATTTTAATATTTAATTCATTTTGTTTTTTTGTAATAAAATTGGCTATTCAAATATGTTTTCAGTTCAATTTAGCCCCTAATTTCAGTATTAGTTTAATTTTAATTGTTAAATTATATGTATGTTGCATGGTTTAAACATAGCATACAACATTATTGTTAGATAATTAATTCATTTAGATATCAATTGTTTAGAGCCTTAGTCTTTAGGTTCTTTAATTAGAACTAAAAATTAAAATAGGAGAGATTATTGTAGAAAATAAATGAGTATTAAAAGGGAAGCTTTGAAGTTCTAAGTTGGATAGAGTCTCATTGCAATGAGTTGTTACCTAAAGGGGCCTTCTAAGTAGAACATTTGATACCCATTTAAACCTAGAAAATGACAATTAACCTAGTTAATTAAATTAAAGCCTTAATTAGGGCTAATACTTAAATAATTAGATTCATCAATTAAATTAAGAATATTATTTAATTTGAGGGTTTAATATGAATAGTGCTCAAGCAATTGGGTGTTATCTCATAAATGCCTTTAGATTTAATAATATTCATAGTTTTAAGTAATTCAATTAGAGCCCTTTTAAGTTAGAACTTAAAATAAACAAGACAATAATTGATCATGCATAAAACCCTTTATGTTAGAGATGTATTTTTGAATATGAATCGAAGTGTCCTAAACTAACTGGGCGCGTCATCAGAGACCGGGAGAAAAGTTGGAGAGCCTAAGGGCCCGATTTTAACCTAAAGATGAAAATTTGGGCTGAAAGGCTCCTTATATAATATTTTAAGGTTTTGAAAATGGGTTATTCCCATAATGAATCCCTCTGCCTCCTCATATTTACACGATAGGCCATTTCGTATTTTTAAACCACGGCCGCAGTCCTTAGAGTTTCAAAGAGCTTCGCAATTTCGTCCATTTTTATGTTTTACTTATATTGGACCCTAAAACTTCTAATTTTGCTAATCTGGTCCCAAAACCAGACTTAAAACCCATTTTTATCATGCATGTTTTTTATCTTGCATCTTTATTTTCGTTTTAGTTTTAATCTCTATGTTAGATTATGTTGTTTGGTTGTGATGTGGATATTTGCTTAATGTGTGGTTTGTGTATAATACATAGCATATGGTTTTTATATAAATTATAATATATAGTTTTATATAACATATAGTTTTTATATAACATAACATATAGTTTTTATAATACATATAATATATGGTTTTATATGATATATGAAATTGGGTTTTAATATAAGTATAATGTGTAGTTTTTTATGAATATATGTATATATATTATATAGCTCCAATGTGTTTTCTTTGTTATATATATTATATAATATAAATTTTAAATAAGGAAATATTTTTATGTATTTGTGCGTATGGTGTGTATTTATATGCTTTAATGTTTGATTTGTGGTTTTTTTTTTGTTAGGTTAGGCTTTTTAAGTTAGATTAGGGTAATTTGATTTAATTAAATTAAAGGTGCGCTTGGCTTATTGGGGCATAATCTTTAAATTAATTAAATTAATTCTAGGGTTAGTTTTTAGAGCCATGGTTAGACTTAAAGTTCGAATTAGTTTAGTGAATTTAAATTTATCTTTGACTTATTGTGATAAATGTTAAATTCATTAAATTAGTTGAACATCACTTTATTACCCTAGAGGATAAAATTGATATTGGGCCTAGATGGACATTTAATTTAAAATCATGATTAATTAACTTGATTAATTTTAAATAGAATCCATGGCTTATCGGAATGCTAGTTTAAAATTAATCAAATTAATTATCATTGTGCAAGATAATCCATAATTTATTAGGATTTTATAGTTTTAGGGTTAATTAATTTAGGGTTAATATTAGACCAACCTAGTTAATAATTAGATCACCAATTGGATGTTTCATAATTTGGGCCTTATAGGTTAGGACTTTAGTGGGCCTTTTGTGTGATTATTTTAAGCCCTTATGTGACATGCATTTACAATTGTTATTCATATGACCCCTTATTTTGATTGCATGGTAATTAATCAATTTAAACCCTAAAAAAAGAGGTATTTAATAGTTTCGATATTCGTGTCGTAACAGTCCTGGCTTAATGGATGTTGATCAAATATTTGAATTAATCCTTATCGTCCCAATGTAAAATTAAAAGTAGATAAATCATAACATCATACTTAAATGCTTGTATCATGCATAAAGGTGACAGACGAAATTTGAACAATAAATTAACAGACAGTTAGGCTTATTTGATGTTGGTTTAATCTATGGTATGATGTATCGTCATACTTATTAAATAAATGTCCAATTAAGTCGAACTCACCAATTTGATAAAGCCCGTTCAATTGAAGTCAATATTCAACTAAGAAAATCTAATTAAATTCAACTTGAATTTTAACAATTTACATCCATTTAAAAGCAACAAATATTTTGGTACCGATTTCCGGGCTTATTTGAACCATAAATTAACACGGTAGTCAGGCTTATTTGACGTTGGTTTAATCTATGGTTCGATGTATCGTCATACTTATTAAATAAATGTCCAATTAAGTCGAACCCACCAATTTGATAAAGCTCGTTCAATGGAGGTCAATATTCAACTAAGAAAATCTAATTAAATTCAACTTGAATTTCAACAATTTCCATCAATTTAATAGCAACAAATATTTTGGTACTGATTTCCGGGTTTGATGGGGGTGCTAATCCTTCCCCACGCGTAACCAATTCTCGAACCCTTTTCAAAGTAAATCTCTAGTTTTTATGGTGTCCGGCCTACCTTACCTAAGTGGCCGGTGGCGACTCTATGTCTTCACTATTTTCAAAATGCGAGTTCTTAAAGGAAATCCCATTAATCCAATTTTCAGAAAATATGGGGATAACTCGTAGCCGATTTCCAAAAGGAAATGAAAAAAAAAGTCGTTACAGCATGGCGACTCCATTGGGGACCATTTTGTTTTTTACAAAATAAAATGGAGTTAAGCCAAGAAAATATATGTTGCTTTTAATGATGGAAATTATTGAAATTGAAATTGATTTTAATGAGGTTGATTATTTCTTCAAAATATGACTTTGATTATACGAGCTTTGATAATTGGTGGTTTTCAAATTAATTTTTCATTTAATTTCTAAGGAATCACCGACATGGATTGCATCATGATCATCAAGCTTTACACCCGAGCTCTAACCCTTAAGTGGGAGTGAAATGCCATATACCCATGTGAATAGCCCTTCATGAGTTGGTAATCTACTTCCGGAATCCACGCCTTTGACACGTGAGCATCCCTCCATGTGACTAGGTCATGCTTTCCCTCGAAGCGAATCCAATTCACAAGCTTGTAATGGGCCAGAATTGAGGCTCTTGTTACCTTAGTAGGTAATAAGATAGGCTCGGGTACCCTGGTATAGAACCGAACCCACATGGGTGAGAATCTAGGAAGCCCACCCCGTTAGAGCCATGCGGATAACCATAGCGAACTAGAATCCATGTTATTAGGAATCTGATTTGGTATGTTTTTATTTGCTTTATATTCATTATATGTGTTGCTAACCCATTTATTTGTCTTGTCTTGTTTTGCATATTCATGACATTTTTCACATGAAATATTGATTCGAGAACACTCTAATTTTAAGGCTTTCATAACGAAAGAAAGAGTCTATAATAACGAGTTAAAGAATCTCGAAGTTTAAGACTGATCACAAGATAAGCAAAAGCCAACCCAGTTATTGGTGGAGAAGAAACTCAGGTTTCAGTTGTGCCCTATGTGGTAGCTATTTTCTTTTCTCGTTGTAATGGGACTTGATCTTCGTTATGAGAAGTTGTTTAATGAGAATGTTTGTTGAATCAATGTTTTTTTGCATTCAATTGTACATTTTTAATTAATTACCTTTAATCATCTATCTTTGTTATGCATATGACGCATTGCACACATTGCATACATAAAACAAATAAAATTAATTGTTGGGGGTTCGTAGCAGTTTTCTTAGTAATCAAAGATTTTGCATCCACACTTTACCTGGCACCAAAAGAAGAAAATAGAGGAAAGTTTTGCTAAGTTAGAAGCCGATTTGAGAGGTCACTTGAGCGAACTCAGCAATAATTAAGGGACACCATCATCAAGTCCCAACAAGATATGATGAAAGAGATATCTCAAATGATGCAATCCAGTCTAAAAGGAAAGGGTGTTATCGAGAATCCTACTCAAGATTCAGGAGACCGTTTGGGTGTCCCTATCTTTAAGAGCCCTCTTGTTATCAATCCTTCACCGAACCCTCTGCAAGGGGCATCTTCTGCTCAACAGACTGGTGCCTCTACCCAAGCTTAACCGGGCATGACCTTCAGAAATACCAAAAATCTCGGGGATAGTATCCCAAATTTTGATGAGTTGGAAAAACTGAACCAAGTGAAGGCAGAATTCTCAAAACAATTGGAAGAAACCCAGAAGGATTTCAAGGAAAAATTTCAAGTAAAGGAATATGAAGAAGTTTCCTATGGACTGAACGCTAGAGAGCTCGGTTTAGTCCCTAATATAGAAATTCCGTACAAGTTCAAGATCCTGAAATTCGAGAAGTTTGATAGGAGGACTTGCCCTCTATACATATAACCATGTTTTTCCGGAAGATGGACAGGTTCATCAACAATGAGAAGCTTTTAATTCATTGCTTTCAAGATAGCCTAGCAGGGCTTGCTATAAGGTGGTACAATCAATTAACTTGTGCCCAAATCAAGTCATAGAAAGATTTGGTCAAAGCTTTCACGGATCAATATAAGCACATAACCGATATGGTCCCCAATCAGCTCTTGCTACAAGGTTTGGAACAAAAGCACAATGAGAGTTTTCGTGAGTATGGCCAGCGTTGGCGAGACATGATGGCTCAAGTGCAGCACCTAATTCGAGAAAATTAAATCATCCCTATGTTTGTGGATACTCTAAAAAGAGTCTTGTATGATCATTTGATCAGCAACCCTATCAGTAACTTTACAAATATGGTCATGACGGGAGAGGGCATTGAAGATGCCATCAATAAGGGGAATATAAGAGACCCCTATTGCACAACCACCCACAAGGGGCACGATTCTCAGGTTCATATGGTGGATTCGCACCCAAACAATCAGCCTCGTGGCCGCTCCCATAATCAACCATCTTGGTCTGCAAAGCCTTCAAGGGTTCTTCATCTGGTTTTTATGTCATACACCGATTTGCTCCTAATGCTTATTGAGAAAAAACTTCTGACTCTGGTTTAGTCCAAACCAAAGGATCCTCCATATCCCGATAGATATGACGTTAATTTCGTGTGTGACTACCATGTGGGAAGTAACGGGCCACACCAAGAAGAATTGTGGAGTACTGAAAATAAGGTTCTGAGTCTGATCGAGAGTGGTCTTTTGAAGTTTTAAAAAGAAGAAATGATGAACTTGACTTTTGGGGAGGCACTGATTCCTAGTGTTTTTTTTGGAGTTCATGTGTTTAAGTTTCCTTTCATATTGCATTTCCTCTTGAAGTAATGCATGGAACCAACGTTGCTATCATTTCCCCGAAGATAGCAATGATCTTTTTCTAAGGGCACTTGCTACCAGTTTGCAGGTTTTTTTCTAATGAAAACGTATTTTTCTTAACATACAATGACATTGGAATCATATATATGTATATCCCTTTCTTACCCCTCGTAGGTCCTCAGATATCGCGTGCATGATGTAGCATTGATTCTAATGAAAGAGACCAATCGAATGTTATGATAATGATGAAGTGTGATTTCTTGCTCAGTCCGCTCTGGTTGGTAAAACGTGAGAAGCAAAATTATACTCCTTCGATAATGTTCGATGATAAGAAAATCTCCTAGAAGAGCCCAATAAAGTTTGCTTGAATGTGCTTCAAAAGAAAAGGGAAAAGAGAGTCCAAAAAAATCATCAGAAGGGTACTCTGCTATAGCAAAAAAGGCTAAATAAGAATGATTTGCTTCACTTACTCTAATTAAGTCAAAAGCCTTGGCTATATGAGTAAGTTTTCAAATCGTGACTATGATAAGCAAGGCTCGCATAATCAAGTTGTTCGAAAACAAATGAATCCAAAAATCAATCTTTATGGAGTTTTGAAATGCGTTTTTCACTTATGTAACCCAAGTGACAATGCTAAAGATAAGTTTGATTAGAGTCATTTGTTTTTGATATTTTCGTATTTAAGTTGTAAATTGAATTGTCTTGATCCAAAATATAGAGGTCGTTTATTAATTGTGTCACACCATGGAAAATATTATCGAGATAAAAGAACAACAATTATTCTTAATAATCATCTCAAAACCAATCTTGTCTAAACAAGAAATCAAAATGATGTTTTTAGTCAAACTAGACACAAAATAACAATCCTCTAAACATAAATTAAGTCCACTAGGCAACAATAAAGTATATGTTCCTATAGCTAATGCCACAACTCTTGCTCCATTACCAACCCATAGGTCCACCTCTTTTTTTTTTTCAGATTTCTACTCTTTTGCAGTCCTTATACAAATGTAAAAATATGAGAACCACAACCAGTATCCAATACCCAAAAAGTAGGTGTTGATAAATTAATATCAATAACATAAATATCTGAGGCGGATTCTCCACTTTCATTTGCCTTCTTGACTTTTTCAAGATAAATGGGGCAATTCCTTTTACAATGACCAATCAAGGTAGTTTATACAGTTCAACTTGTCATTCTCAAGGATCGATCGCAATGATAACAAAATTTGTATTTGCCATAATAAGTCTACAACAATAAAATATGAATTTTGAGTACGCTTACCATGTTTTTTTTATAAAAGGACTTTATATTCCCACTACTTTTATTAAAATTAATAACCCTCAAAAACCTTTTGTAAAGTTTTCTAGCGGCCAAGGATCCAAATTTCACATTTTTTAAGTCAGCTTTGGCTTTTCTCTTAAGATTATGGTCTATCTAGGTAATCAACACTTGCTAATTACATCTCATGTAACTCATTCATTTGGTGAACAACTCTTGTTCATAATCATCTTATGATTATCCAAATAACTAACTTTTAGGTTTTCTAATCATATTAGAGTAACCAAGTTAAGTCTTTAACCAATATTACAACCAACGAATATCACTTGCTTATTCTTCGTGTTTGGCCAAGATAGATACAAGTACCTCGCTTTAGTAGAACCTACATTGTATCGATCTAGACTTTAATGAGGGTTAATATTGGGAAACAATAAAAGACTTAATATTTTATTGAGGGGTTTTGTGAATATTGTCTCACCATTTAACATTTGATCTTATCAATTAACTAGCATGCATCTCATACATTCAGTTTATCACATAGATGAAAATCAATAAATATGAATGCAATAGTTATAGCCCATATACTAAGGTGGCCCGTTCCAAGCCAATGTGAGAACCAAATTATTCTAAGGATAAAAACACTTCTCAAGCATATTTATGTCAGCTCATACTTCTGTTCCTCTGGTTCATGCTTCTTCGTATATATTACAATTTCAAAAACTCATTTTACATACGAGGGAGTAAGATGAGAAGAGAATTACAATAGAAGTAAAGAAAGGCACGACACGCAGGCCGTATTTATAAAACCTTATAAATAAAACTAAATGGGTCATTGGGCTATAACCATGCATTCCAAACACCGTGCATATCAAACATAATAACGGCGCGGTTTATTATTAAGGTCTTACCAGATTGTTCCTACACAAGGGTCTAGCCCCTTGCGAGGTTTCGGCGGGCTTGCAGCTGCTAGAGGGGTTACCCCTACCCGGTCAGTGGCGGAGATTTTTTTTAAGATCAGCATCTTAATTGTTGTGTAAAAAACTCACGATTAGATAACTTTTATCAACATTATCACGTTTTTTCAGGATTTTAAAATTCACAAGGTTTTTACTAGAACAACTCTTGTTACTTCCCCGCACGAAATCTATAAACTAACCATTAGTCTAATAAATAACTATAATCCGCATATGTTAACACTTAACATCTAAAACCTTAAAACTCCATATTGAATATGTTAGCAATTAACATATAATATTTCAAACCCTATCGACAAAGATCTTGATGATTAACTTTAATCATCAATCTTAGGAACATCTTTTAATTGGATTAACAGATTAACCGTGATTGAATATATTTGCTCGTACAAAATACCATGTATTCGCTAAATAAATCGAAAAAATAACATGTATATCATACAATTACATCACACAAGTAATTAAAATCCGAATCCGTATCGTACAAGTGGCTCTAATACCATTGTTGGGAAACGCCGGTACACCTCATAGCGCAGCGAAAAAATTATCTAGCGATTACCACCAAAGATCCATGTACGAGGAACAAATCGGGGTGAATAAGGGTCAAGAATTACCTGTTTAAAACCTGGAATTCTAAATTTGGAAGAGATAGATATTCAATCACGATTCCACGAGGTCGATTCCTAAGCTGCAACAATAACGCTCCGACCTCTACGTAGTTCACCCAGTTCGAACGAGCATATAAAATTCTCTAAACCATTTAGAAGGGAACGAGCATATAAAAACTCTCTAAACTATTTAGAGGGTTTTTCCCAAAAAACATTAATGACTGATAGATCTCTCATGCCTTTATATAGCCCTTGTAATCCTTAATTCAACTCAAATTAGGATTTCAATATATATATATATATTAAATATATATAATCCCAACTTAACTTTAATTAGAATTTTTAATATACATATTAATATATGTATAATCTCAATTCAACTTAATTAGGATTTCAATATATATATTAAATATATATAATCCCAATTTAACTTAATTAGGAATTCAATATATATATATTGATCTAAATCGAATTATATTATTTATATATTAAAAGAGTCATAATTACTATAATTATTTTTCTTTTAATATTTACCCAATTGTTAAATTATATATATCAAAAATATATTAATTTAACTAAATCCGTGTACAACAAATTTGTACATATATAATTCGTTTAATATATGCTCATTTCAACTGTGGGTGTGACCCATAGGTTCATGTAACGTTAGTAGTAAATATTAGAACATTTCTAATATTACAAACAATGAGTGACATCTAGCAATATTTCATTGTCACCTAAGTTACAAGAAATTATGATTCGACATAACCTTTTTCGTGATTAACTCTTTTTTATGTATTACATCTTTTTGTCCTTTATATCTAGATTAGACACAAGTCATGGAATAGTCACACTTGTATAATCCATCTAATATTTCTTGATATCTTGAGTTGACTATTATAAACGAATAACTATGATATCTCATATCAACTTATTCGAGCATGGCCATGCATTTCTAGTCTCACTCAATCAAGTGGCCTACGATATTACTCATATTATGTAGGAGAGACAAATTCTATCTTGATCAACCATATCCCACTACATAGATTGTGACATATCCAATATCAGTCTTTATAGGGTAGTCAGTTACGACGCACGTTTGACTGTATCAAAATATGCCACTCACGATGTTGAAATAATGATGATCTCAAGTCTGAGGATCATACATATAGTTATCACTATGAGCAATGTTGTGACTGTCACATAATAATCAAATAAACATGCTCATAGCGGGTGAATCCAGTATGTCGTTCTCTAACACATACTTATGTATTGATTTTGACATCTCCATGTCAATAACACATTGTCATCAATCAACTACATATTAGTCTTAATGCATTATTATTGTCCATTCCCACAATAATACTCGACTAAGGACATTTAAGAATAACCATATTATTATAAGGACTTTATTATAATCCAATTTATTTATGCTCGCAGAATTGTAACTGAAAATAATAATGGCAATGCCTATTTGTGAATAAACAAGGTAAAACAAATGTTATTTACAATCATCTTGTAATCACTCATTTTTATCTGGTCTGTAAATACATATCAGTATAATTATTAGTATATTAGTGTTGCATGTATACATTGTATTATATTATATTATATGTTTATTATGTGCATGAGTGTTACTAATAAAATGTGTGGTGTGTGCATGTATATTATAAACTATGTATGTATACGTATCAACGGTATGTGTGTCACGCATGTATCTATAGTTAGTACGAGCATATTTGTTTTTATGGATAATGTGTGTAGATGTTATGTTAATTATGTGTATGATTATATATGTATGTATACTGGTATGTTATATTAATGTTTGCATAGGTATATACGTATGTATTGTTGTATGTGTATTGCTGTTATAATTATAACTAATGTTATTATTATTGGGCTAATATATAAAATGAAATCCAAAAATATTTTAAACCCAAATAAATAAATTGCCAGTCCAAGTCCATTTACAAGTATAATATTATTACAAGGCCCGGTTGGCCCAAACCCAAAACCTATTTAATTCTATTTATTTTGGTGCAGATGACTATGGGCCGTTGGATCAAGATCTGATCCAACGGCCACGATCAAGCAAGGAACAAAATATCTGCCAACCGCGTGTACTACACGTCTGGACGTTTCGAGTGCCACGCGCGCGTGCGGTCCACGCTCAAACTCTTTGATATCCCACGCGTGCGTGAGCCACACGCGCTCTGACCCCTCGACTGCTGAGCTACACGTGTCACGATCTGGAGCCGTTTCACCAATCGAGGCTTCATCTGGGCCGTTCGTCCCTCAAGCCAGCCCGACCGTTAGATCAGATTTGATCTAACAGCCGAGAACGCCTCTAGCCGAAGACAGAACCCCCACACCGCCACCATGCTTCACCATGCCGATCTTCAACCACCGCGCTCAGACATGTCAAAACACAAGAAAATATTATGTCAGTAGCAGTCCAGATCTGAAAGAAAATATTATATTACTGGTACCAAACCAAAGACAGGCATATATGTACGAAACAAACATTTTGTAAACGAGATGTTGTAATCGAACGAGCCAAGTTGTAATCGAAAGAAAAAATACAAAAAAAGTCTTCAGTGGTAATACTCTTCTCTTTTTTCACTTTGTTGCATGCATACAAAATATACGTAGTAAATAAAAAAAAAGGTTGAGAGTCATTACCATCGTCGTCGGTGGATCTCCCCTCACCAGTGCTAAGCCTTTTCGGCTTTCCCAAGCCGAACATGGTGAACTGAAAGGAGTGGGAGACCCCTTTTTGGTTTCATTTTGGGTTGAAATAAAAAAGATGGGTTTTTTTTTGTTTCGTATTTCTTAGATCTAGGACAAATTGAGACTTTTTCTCTGAATCCAACTTCGGATTCGTGTCAAGGGTAAAATAAGGCTCATTTTGGTGTGTGTTTTAGGGCTCGCCGACGCCGGTTAGCGGCGGCCGGCGGCGGAGAAGACGGCGGCCGGCCACCGGATTCTGGGTTCATCAGGAAGGTTGAGAGAAAATGAAGAAGGAAGCTTTGTTATAAAACTGAAAAAATGAACGAAAGGGGGAAAATTTGGTTCCGGCCAAAAAAGGGGGAATTTATAGGTGTTATTATTTCGTGAAATAGGGAAATTACGTAATAAATCCCCCCGCGCTTTCAACATTTTCATTTATGTCTTGCCGCATGGTATAATTACAATTCTAGTCCCCTTATGTTTCAAAATATTGCAATCCAGTCCCTAAATTACACCGAATCAGCTTTTAAATGGTAAAATTACCCTTTTAACCATCCCGCGTTTTAGAATTTTTCATTTCGGGTCTGCCCCTTGGTCCAATTACAGTTTTGATCCTTTTAGGTTCTGTCTATTTTGCATTTTCTTCCTTAAATTACATATTATTGTCCTTTAATTTCTGCCACTGACTTTTATTTCTTTTCATTTCAGTCATGTTTCCATGTAAATATTCATGTTTGTATTATAATCGTATATGTTGATGTAGTCTTTTGCCTTATTATATATCCCTCGTATATGTCTTGTATTTTCATGTTTACATGTATATGTGTGTTAAGTTTATGATGGTTACGTATCTTTTTGTTCGGTTATTCGTATTAAGCATGTTATGTTCTAGTTGGCTCGTACACGGCATGTTTTGCACTTTTGTATGTATTGTATGTTCTCTTGGCTTTTTAGGTTACGTGTTAGTGTATTTTCTTTTATGTATAATATATTGCTCTATATGTGTTGAAATGTGTTTTATTTCTAATATGTGTGTCTTCTTGAAATATATGTTTTTGTCTATACATGTATTTATTCATGTCTTGTTATTGTGACATGTTAAATTTGTTTTTATCTACTATTAAGCTTGATATGTATATGTGTGTTTTAATTACGTATTTTATTTATGTTAGATTAGTATTCTGTTATGTGAATATTTACTGTCTTTGAATTATCTGCCATGTTTTATATTTTTGCCACTAAGATTGCATATGATATATAAATTGTTAATGTGGTGCCCTTTTATCCGAGCGTAAACGGGGCCAGTATCAGGCGTAGTGATAGTGGTTGGGCGTTTACTCTCGGATAACGGGGCCCTTAAAATTTATTCGCAATTATGACTGAATTTTAAAATAATCGTCACTTTAACCCGGAAAATTCAATATTAATAAAGCGGTAATTATTAAAGTACCAATTTTGGGCGGTGTTAATCCTTCCTCATCCGTAACCGACTCCCAAACCCAATAATTTTTAAATCTCTGGTTTTATGGTGTCCGGTCTACCTAAGTGGACGGTGGCGACTCCAATTTTTTAAAATGCGGTTTTTTTTAAACCCCACGGAATAAACGTTTTATATCCGAAAAATTACAAACACCTTCGAAACACGTTTTTAGCGAAAAACAAAAGGGACATCGCTACAGATGGCGACTCCGCTGGGGACAATTTTTGTTTTTCAAAAACAAATGAGAGTCAAGCTTTTAAAATAATTACCGCTTTATCAATATTAGAAATTCCGGGTTAAAGTGACTATTAAATTAACATTCGGTTATAATTGCGCGTTTATTTTAACGCATTTAAAATATGGCATATAACCCCATTTTTTTAAGTGGGGGAAAACGATAATGCTTTCGTGGAGATATCGTTCTCCCATATGGGCCTAGCAAGTACCTTCGGGACTCGAGTACCTTATGCTTTCGTAAGGATATCGTTCATTCGTACGGGTATAAGCGAATGGGTCCCCCTGAATTGAACTCGGTTGAAAGGAGCCTATAATGGGTGATGATCGGGGGCCTTGCTACTCTTAGTAGAGGACAACAAGGACAATTCGGGTACCTTCTAGAACCAAGACTGCATGTAGAGAATACATAGAAACCTACCCAGTTAGAGCCATGCGGATAACCTTAGGTTTTAGACGGGATAAATAGGGTTGTTTTGTGTGTTTATTCTGTTTAATTTTGTCCTTTTATTTATATATTTATTAATTTTATAAAATCTTGACTTGTTTTCTTTTTCGCTTTTTTTTTTTTTCATACATCATACATTTGCATCACATAAAGGTCTTGGATCATGTGGTTTGCCTGATCGAAAGTCTTTCACCATGGAAAAAGGTGTCTTAGGAAAGAAGAGCTTAATTTGTCGGTCGGACATTGGTCGAGGTCAACCGAGAAAACCCAGGGGACAGTTTACGAGCGACTAACGCGTAATAGCGAGGGTACACCTATGCGAGTCTCCAACAGAACGACTTATGGGATCTTCAAAGCATTTGGGAAAGATGGGACCGAAGACTACAAGACTTGTTCTGCGATAGTTATGGCGACATTGCACATTGTTATATGTTGGGTTAACCAGCCCCTACTCCGAGCTATAGTCCGATTACGGAATCGGCTTTTTGTTGCTTCACCTTCAATGGGCGGGACATGATGCCTACAAGAGAAGAATACACCGCTTTACTTAACCGGAAAAACATTCGGGAAGATTGGATCTACGCGAAGCCTCAGGAATCGAATTACACTGCGAAACTCAAAACCTTTACGGGAATAAGTGACGATTGGGTTAATGGCCTGCTTCAGATCCGAGGAGACAATACAGTTTTTGCATGGGAAAGTATTCGGGACATCATACCGACACATCCAGACAAGGCAAAGAAAATGGACTTGTTCGCTTTAGGAATATATGGCTTGGTGATCTTTCCAAGAGTACTCGGGAACATTGACATAGCCATTCTGGACTTGTTTGAGCGGGTAAAACGGAAAGCAAACCCAGTACCAGCAATCTTGGTCGAGACTTTCATTTCCTTAAATGCTAGCCGAAAACATGAAGAATGACGTTTTCGAGGATGCGCACAACTGTTACAAGTATGGATTCAGAGTCACATGTGGAAGACACCGACGAGGGTCCTGCCAGGGATATCCTTCCAAGGTTTTTCGCCTTTACGGGAATACTTAGCAAAGGAATGACGAGAGGATTTGAAAACAAAAATGTGGACTAGTTTCTTCAGGAACATTCAAGACGAAGACATAGCATGGAGGGTCCCATGGCTCGGTAAAGTTAATTATTTTTATACAGTTGTGGTGATTTCAACTGGCTGATGATGTTGGGATTGCACGGAGGGATCGCATGTGCTCCGCTTTTAGTGTCTCGACAGTTCGGATCACGACAGTTCATTCCCAATACCGCCGGATTAAGCCAAACTGAATTTCTTTTCAAAGGGGAGTTCAGAGGAAAAATTCAGACCATCATGAGGGCCTGGGACCATTGTTACCGGATCAGGGTGGAAGGAGATACCGAGCACATAACTACCCCAGACTATGATCTTTGGAGACGTTTGAGGGTTAATAATGTGATTCCCGAATCTGATCAAGGACCAACAGTGTCACTCGAAGAGCTTACAAGGGTGGTACCGTCTGAAGCTGACATCTTAAGGAATGAACTCGAAGAAATTAAAAGGAAAATGGACATCCAATAGACTCAACATACGAGCGAGCTCTATAAGGCAAGCTTAGAGGTTGATGAACGGGACGGGATCATTAGGCAGTTGAAGAAATTAAATGCAGATTTGAACGACAAGAATGTTCTTTATCAAAAAGATGCCCTTCTATTACAAGCAAAAATACAGAAGGTCGGCCGGAGTCAATTCATAGCTGTGGAAAGAGAAAGAATGAATGGCATCCATTTGGTGGAAGAGGAACGAGAAATCAGCAAGAGAGCGATCGAGAAAGAGATAGAAAGCTGCCGGTTGGCTATGGAAGAAGAAAAACGGTCCTCCAAGAAGGCCATCGACCAGGAAAAGGAAAGATTTAGGCAAGAAATCAGCAAGGGAAAACAAGCTGTCCATCATGAGAGAGAAAGCGTCGCCGTATGGAAAAGAAAGTCTATGAGTAGCCGGAATAGACTGTTAGAAATGCAAAATTATACGATGACACTATTCAAAGTCTGGAGCAAAGCCAAAGTCAGAATGGCGAATTAAAAGGAAATGTGGCGGAAGTTGAACACTCACTTCGAATGTATTGCCACAGAAATGGTTTCACTGAGCTTCAAGAAAGAGAGCGCGAAGTAAGCATGTTACGAGCACGAATTAAGTCCCTCGAAGCAACTATTGAGGATTACAAGGAAAGAATTAGTGTGTTCGAGGAGGCTGCAGCCGGAGGGGATACCTATTGGCAAAAGAGATTGCGCAACGCTGCCCGGATGGTACAGGATAGGGACCAATATTACGCAAACCTGATGGTGGACATACAGTGAGTCGCCAGGCATGTGAATGATTTGGCCATCGAGGCTGAAACACTCCGACCTTTCATAGTCCCGGAAATGGAAGAAGCTCTCAGGTTCATCAAGCTGCTCAGGGCAATTGGAAAATTAGGAGATAGAGCTAGAGCTTATCTATAGGACTCTGTGTTGTAATTAGGTCTTTTGTATTAGGGATCTTTATTTTGTAATACGAACTCTGTTGTAATCTAGACCCTTTAATTCCCTTGGAAGTAGTTCAAAAGGGTGATTACCAGCGGAATCAGTACCTTATCTGCATACATTCTTGCATTTGCATCATGACATTCACATCATTATACATGCATTTATTTCTTGCAACCATATTAACATTATGAATATTGTGGCGTTGTGTGTAGTTAACCTGCAATCATTCATCACCCATACCTTACCCGGTTACAAAGCAAGCTCATGGAAGACAGGATAATCAGTCTAGAAAAAGGGCAAAAAGAGCTCGAGACAAGACTTGAAGAGGCCCAAAGAAGCCTCAGTGATTAGATTGCGCAGTCGCAAGCATCTATAGTATCCGACATAACCGTATTGTTGGCTAAGAGTCTTGGAAAAAGAGTGGAAGGAGAAAACGTTCAAGAGCCAGAGGGTACCCCAGCTCACTACAAGGTTCAACCAACTGCACCAAACCCAGCTAGAAAGGTGTATATCGACCCTGCAGGAATGTCATCTAGTTTTCAAATAGGGGCACCTGAAACTCAACCCCTCGACGCTGAAGCACTCTATGAAGAAGAGGTGCCGGACCTGAACATGGTTGAAAGGATCAGGACCGAGGTAGAGAAAAAGTGGGAGGAGAGGTTTCGCCTCATGGAGGAAAAATTTAAAGCGTTACAATCTAATGAAGAATCAGGAAATGATGCTAGCGACTTAAGTCTGGTGTCCGATCTTGTCCTACCGCCAAAATTTAAAACGCCAGAGTTCGACAAATACGATGGAACCATGTGTCCTTCCGCACACATAACAATGTACTGTCGAAAGATGGCGGCCTACCTTAAGGACGAAAAGCTATTGATCCATTGTTTCCAGGACAGCCTAACTGGAGCGGCGTTATGGTGGTACACCCAGTTGAGCAAAGTAAATGTTAAGACATGGAAAGATCTGTCAAGAGCATCTACTGAGCAATATAAGCATGTAACAGACATGACCCCCAGTAGAATTATGTTGGAAAATATGGGGCAGAAGTCCAATGAAAGCCTGCGGCAATACGCCCAAAGGTGGCGGGAAGTGGCCGCCCAAATTCAGCCACCCATTCCGGAACATGAAATTACGACGTTATTTGTTAATACTCTGAAAGTGGCACTATTTGATCGCCTCATTAATAACACAAAGCAGTGCTTTGCTGACTTAATCAGGACTGGGGAGTCCCTTGAATTGGCAATTAAGAGTGGTAGAATTGATGGCGGGGAAGGGTCTCGGAAGTATAGCAAGAGAAATGAAGTAAACGCCATCAGCACTTATACCGCCCCGAAGAACTTCACAGTCTCACAGCCACAAGCACATGTGGGAAAAACACAACACTCGAATCAAAGAGATGAGAGAATCCCCAGAAAAGAGAAAGAGAGAAGAACTTTCACTCCCCTACCTGTTTCGTACTCAGAACTTTATTCCCAGTTGTATGAAGCAGACCTGGTCCGTCCATACATCGTTACTCTTGTCAATCCGCCCTTCCCTTCTTGGTATAATCCGAACGCGCATTGCGATTATCACGGCGGTACCCCTGGACATCCCACTGAGAACTGCCTTGCTTTCAAAAAACTTGTGCAGAATTTAATCGATTCTGGGATATTGAAGTTTGAAGAACCGAATGTAGCCAATAACCCGCTGCCTAATCATGGGAGCAGAGGGGTAAATGTTATTGAAGAATACTTTACCAGGAGGATTAAGGATGATGTGTCAGAAATCAAATCTCCTTTACGGTGGGTATTTCAACAGTTGTGCATGGCTCGTGTGATCGACAAAAGCATGATAACAAGGCAGAAGGGATGTGGAGTGTATTGCGAATTCCACCAAACTGAAGGGCATGATATCCAAGAGTGCGATGAGTTCAAGAGAATGGTACAGCAATTAATGAATGAAAAACAAATAGAATTCTTCGAGGAGCCCATGGGGAAGAAGGGGTCGGACGTACACATGACGGATAGCCCCAATCTAAATACGGGAAGGATAGACCTTTTATCATCTCTCACAGGCCAGGGAATGCAGGTGCCTCCCAAGGAGAAACCAACAAGATGAGTCCCAGGATCATCATTTCAGCACCATCCCCATTCCCATTCAAGGATATGCGGCAAACCCCCTGGAATTATGCTGTAAATGTGACCACGCCAGAAAAACTAGAACATGGTCAGGTAAAAGAGCCTACGCTGAAAGACCAACAAAGCCAGAACGATGTAAACGTTGGCGAGGTAGGCCATTTCACAAGGAGCGGCAGATGTTATTCCTCTGAGGCTTTGAAGGCAGCTAAAAAAGATAAAGGGAAGAATACAGCAGTTAGCCCCACGCAGATATTTGGAGAAGAACCTCCCCCAAAGATAAATGAGCCGGTAACTGAGGCCCAGGCCAAAGAATTTCTGAAGTTCTTGAGACATAGCGAGTACAACGTAGTGGAACAACTACGAAAGCAAACACCGGGAGACGTTATTGAAAGTGCTAAATCAAACTTTTGTGCCCCAGGACATTTCTGTGACAAATCTGGACATGATAGTGGGGCATATCACTGCCTATAATCATATAACATTCAGTGATGATGAGATCCCTGAGGGAGGAATGGGGTCCACCAAAGCCCTTAACATCACTACCCACTGCAAAGGGTATGTAGTACCTGGTGTACTGATTGACAACGGGTCAGCATTGAACGTCTTGCCTATGGTGACCCTGCAAAAACTGCCAATAGATGGTTCTCACCTAAAGCCCTGCCACAATTCGGTAAGAGCCTTTGATGGTACGCAAAGAGGAACAATGGGGAAAATTGAGGTGCCCCTATTGATCGGACCGACTGAATATGTAATCGATTTTGTGGTGATGGACATAAAACCATCTTACAGCTGCTTATTGGGAAGACCATGGATCCACTCCGCAGGAGTTGTCCCCTCATCATTGCATCAGAAATTAAAATTTGTAGTCGAAGGCAAATTGGTCACAATAGAGGCAGAGCAGGAAATTGTTGCTTCAGTGACATCAGACGCCCCCTACATTCAAAATGATGAAGATGCCGCAGAATGCTCGTTCCGAGCATTGGAACTAGTGAATGCCACATTCGTTTCGGAGGGAAGTCGGATCCCCTACCCCAAGTTATCTAATTGTACCAAGATGACCGTCGCAGAAACTCTAGGCCGAGGAGCCAAAGTAGGAAAAGAGCTGGGGAAGAAATTACAAGGAAACCTAAGAGCCAAGAATATGATAACCAAGAATGATCGTTTTGGGCTGGGTTACCAACCAAGTGTCCAACAGAGGAAAGAGGAATACAAGAGAAAGGAAGAGCAAAGAAAAGCCAGATCTAAAAGAGAAGACATTCTGTGGAGACCAATGTCCTTTCCTAGTTTAAAAACCACTTTTGCCTCCGGAGGATTCTACCAGCCAGGTTAAGAGGTTGAAGAGGCAATTAAGGAAAACGATGTACTCAACCAGGAGGAGATACTCAGTGAATCATTTGAAGGGATGTACATCAACATGATAGCTAGAAATGACCAAGGCAGCAAAATGTTGACCAACATCCGCCCCTGCCGTCCCGGGGAAACACTCGATAACTGGAGCTGCATTGATCTACCTGTAGTTTTTAGGAATAGATCAGAGTAATGCTCCGAATCAACCTTTTGTTTTTGCCCGTAAACAATGGGGATCTCTTGTATGGGGCACCTATGTTAACTTTTTGATTGAAATGAAAATATCCCCACTTTCCTAAAATGACCAAAGTTTCATTTATTTTATTCATGCATTCTTCATGTTCATTCCCTTCATATAAAGTCGTCTCCTTCCCAATACGATTCATTCTCATTTAATGCAGGTCGCTCATGATTGACGATATGAATGATACCGGATCCAATCCTGGAGTGAATTTTGAATGCCCTGAGGTCTCAGAGGGAATTGAGGAAGGATATGATGAGATAGAAAATGAGGTCCCGGGAGAGTTAAAGAGAATGGTGGCCAACGAAGAAAGGCAGATCATGCCCCACCAAGAAGGAACAGAAGTTGTAAACTTAGGGACTGAAGAAGAGAGAAAATAAATAAAAGTAGGAACGGCGATTTCCTCAAAAACTAAGCACGAACTGATAACCCTACTTCAGGAATTCAAGGATGTCTTCGCCTGAACTTATCAAGATATGCCAGGGTTGAATACCGACATAGTGGTGCACAAATTGCCAACAAAATCGGAGTGCAAACCAATACAGCACAAACTTCAGAGAATGAGACCAGATATGTTGTTAAAGATCCGAGAGGAAGTGAAAAAGCAGTTTGATGATGGATTCTTTGAGGTAGCCAAATACCCCGAATGGGTTGCAAACATTGTACCAGTACCAAAGAAGGACGGGAAAGTTCGTATGTGTGTAGATTATAGGGATCTGAATCGAGCCAGCCCTAAAGACAACTTCCCCTTACCACATATTGACACGCTGGTTGATAACACTGCAAGACACTCATGGTTTTCATTCATGGACGGCTTCTCAGGGTACAACCAGATAAAGATGGACCCTAACGACATAGAGAAGACCACGTTCATAACCATGTGGGGCACTTTTTGTTATCGGATGATGTCATTTGGGCTAAAGAATGCAGGGGCAACATACCAAAGAGCAATGATGACTCTTTTCCATGACATGATGCACAAAGAAATAGAAGTATATGTGGACGACATGATTGCCAAGTCCCGAACAGAGGAAGAGCACATACAGAACTTGAGAAAACTATTCCAAAGACTACGGAAGTACCAACTGAGGCTCAATCCTGCCAAGTGTACCTTCGCTGTTACTTTTGGAAAACTCCTAGGGTTCGTGGTAAGCAGAAGAGGGATTGAGATTGATCTAGATAAAGTGAAAGCCATCCAGGATCTCTCACCACCCCGCACTCAGAAGGAAGTTCGCGGTTTCCTGGGGAGGCTGAATTATATCTCTCGTTTCATTTCCCAATTAGCCGACCGATGTGACCCGGTCTTCAGACTTCTTAGAAAGAATAATCCTGGTGTGTAGGACGAAGAATGTCAAAGAGCCCTAGAAAAGATCAAAAAGTACCTGACAAATGCTCCAATTCTAGTCGCACCAGTACTAGATCGACCATTAATTCTCTACCTGACAGTTTTTGAGAATTCAATGGGATGCGTATTGGGGCAACACGATGATTCAAGAAAAAAGGAGCAAGCCATCTATTACCTAAGCAGGAAATTCAATGATTGCGAAACGTGATACCCGCCAGTGCAGAAGTTGTGTTGTGCTCTAGTTTGGGCTACCAAGTGGCTTAGACAGTATATGCTATACCATACTACCTGGTTGATATCTAAGCTAGACCCATTGAAGTTCTTAATGGAAGGGCCAGCACTAACAGGAAGGATGGCCCGATGGCAGATGCTCTTATCCGAATTCGATATTGTATACGTTAACCAGAAAGCCGTAAAGGGGAGTGTCGTAGCAGATTTCCTAGCTAGTAGTGCTTCGGACGACTATGAGGCATTGAACTTTAATTTCCCAGACGAAGACTTGATGTGCATTACAACCGAAGAAGAGGTTTCAGATGATAAATCATGGAAACTTTACTTCGATGGAGCCTCTAACGCCCTCGGACATGGGATAGGAGCAGTGCTAATTTCTCCTGAGGACGTCTATTATCCTTTCACCAGCAGATTGGAATTCTTTTGCACTAAGAATATAGCTGAATATGAAGCTTGCGTTATGGGACTGAACTCAGCTATTGAGAGAAAGGTTAAAGAACTTCGAGTGTTCGGAGATTCATCCTTAGTAATTTACCAATTGCGCGGGGAATGGGAAACCAGGGACCCGAAGTTGGTCAAATATTATGAATTGATTCATGAGCTCACCAAAGAGTTCGAAAAGGTCAGCTTCAATTACCTGCCCCGAGAAGAAAATCAGATGGCAGACGCCTTGGCAACCTTGGCATCCATGTTTAAAACGAACACCGGGGCAGAAATGAAGCCCATTGAGATGCAGACGTTTGAAAGGCCTGCTCATTGTTGTAATGTACAGGAAGAGATTGATGGAAACCCATGGTACTATGACATCTTGCAATATGTCAAGCTTCGAAAGTATCTAGAAGGGGCAAACGACAATGACAGAAAAACACTCAGAAAAATGGCAACAAGATATGTCCTAGATGGGGAGATCCTATATAGGAGAAGTCATGATCAAACATTGCTGAGATGTATGGATGCCCGGGAGGCGAAGGAGATCTTAGCCGAAGTACATGACGGGCTCTGTGGAACGCACGCCAACGGGCTATCTATAGCCCGGAAAATCATGAGATATGGTTATTTCTGGTTGACCATGGACGGAGATTGCATCGATTACGCCAGGAAATGCCACAAATGCCAAATCTACGCTGACAAAAATTCACGCCCCATCGCCTTTACACACCATGAATTCTCCGTGGCCTTTCGCGGCGTGGGGCATGGACGTCATCGGGCAGATTCATCCGAAAGCTTCCAATGGACACCGTTTCATTTTTGTCGCCATAGACTACTTCACTAAATGGGTAGAGGCAGTGTCTTACGCCAACATCACAAGGACTACAGTATGTAAGTTCTTAAAGAAAGAGATCATTTGTCGATACGGATTGCCAGAAAGGGTCATCACCGACAATGCTTCCAATCTGAATAACAAAATGATGACGGACATGTGCACTCAATTCAAGATAACACACCATAATTCCACAGTCTATCGTCCTAAAATGAATGGAGCAGTGGAAGCAGCAAACAAGAACATAAAGAAGATCATAGCAAAGACGACTGATACCTACATGGATTGGCATGAGAAGTTGTCGTTTGCCCTTTTTGCCTATAGGACGTCCATTCGCACGTCAACGGGGGCAACACCCTACTCCTTGGTGTATGGTACCGAAGCAGTACTTCCTATCGAGGTAGAGATCCCGTCTCTCCGGGTCTTAAACGAAGTAAAATTGGAAGAAGCCGAATGGGTGCAGGCCAGACTCGACCAGCTAAATCTCATTGACGAAAAGAGACTAAAGGCCATTTGTCATGGTCAGATGTACCAAAAGCGGATGATGCAGGCATACAACAAAAAGGTGTGCCCAAGAGAATTCAAAGAAGAGGATCTGGTGCTCAAGAAAATTCTCCCTATCTAGAAAAATTCTCGAGGAAAGTGGATGCCCAACTGGGAAGGACCGTACATCGTAAAAAAGGTATTCTTAGGAGGAGCCCTGATCCTAACAGAAATGGATGGAGACGAGCTGAAAAACCCTGTAAATTCTGATGCCGTTAAGAAATACTATCTTTGAAAAAAAAGAAAAAAAAGAAAATAATAAAAAAGAGAACAAAAATTGAGAGCTCAGGGCGAAAACCCGAAACCGGGCGTCTTGAAGCAAAGGGAGGACCCGAGTTGAAAACCCGTAAAGGGCGGCTCGGGTAAATTGAAAAGTTGAATATCCGAAGAGAATGGTATCCCCATGAACATCATGAAGAGGAGGCTTCAGGCAAAAAAATTCTACACCGGTTAATAGGATCATGTATCATTCATATCGAAGATAATGAGGGATCTTGTATTTCATACTTAACTTTTCTTCTTTCCCATATGTGTCATACCTTTTTTAAGATATCCCAAGCCCTTAATCGTAATAAAACCGTGTTTTTGAGCATCCATTCCTTGCCTTCTTGTTAATTTCAGTCAAATAAGTTAACATAGGCTTATAGTAAAACAAGAGATTTCGGAGCATTACTGTGATCTAACCTTAAAAATGCAGGTGATTAAAGAAAATGGTGTTAATTCCGCCCTCTAGCTCCCTACATAACGGTTGTTGATAGGAAAGGCGGAAAGCATCAAACAACCGGATAGGATGACCAATGGCGTACGTCCTGTCTATTCAAGGAAGGAATGCGAGATAACAAGAGAGATTTCTTGGGTGAAAACCCAGAAGGGCACCCCTCAAAAAAAAGAGAAAAAAAAACTCTCTCTAAAGTGAAAACCCGAAAGGGCACTTTAGAATTCCAAGTCGTAAATGGAGAAAAAGAAAGGTTGGAATGGTTGAACCTGACAGTAAAGTGGGGTATCGACTCCCGTGAAAAAGGAGAAAGTGAACAACGAGATCGAATAAGGACCAAAACAAGCTCACCAAGATATTGACACTCATGCATCATGAATAGTCAAACATCACTAGGATTAGGAGCATGTCAATTCATTTGTCATAGCATTTTGTTTTATCTTAGACAGGTATCTGTGGATTCAAAGAGACATCGATGGCCATCGTGGTGTGAATCCCAAATGAGAAGACAGTGGTTTTACATACAAAAGGCATATGTTTCCAAGCTCTAGAGAGAGGTTCTATATAGGAAGAATCCGCCGCTCCGAGGCTTCAGAAGCTGAAAGTTCTATATAGGAAGGACTTACACTCCAGGGTGAAGACTAGCAGTTCTATATAGGAAGAACTCCCAGTCGAAGGAATTCACCCATGACACACAAGGTTATATAGGAAATCCTGTTGTGTCAAAAGCGAAGAGTTCTATATAGGAAGGGCTCCGAGCTTCAATGTCTTAGAGTAAAAGATTCTATATAGGAAGAATCCGTAGCTCCAAGATTTTAGATGCCAAAAGTTCTATATAGGAAGGAACGACGGCTCCAGGGTGAAGACTAGCAGTTCTATATAGGAAGAACTCCCAGTGGAATGAATTCACCCATGACACACAAGGTTATATAGGAAATCTTGTTGTGTTTGAAAGCGAAGAGTCTTATATAGGAAAGGCTCCGAGCTTCACTGTCTTAGAGTGAAAGGTTCTATATAGGAAGAACCTGTAGCTCTGAGATTTCAGACGCCAAAAGTTATATATAGGAAGGACTGGCGGCTTCAAGGTTTGAGAGAAAATGAAGAAGGAAGCTTTGTTATAAAACTGAAAAAATGAACGAAAGGGGAAATTTTGGTTCCGGCCAAAAATGGGGAATTTATAGGTGTTATTATTTTGTGAAATGGGGAAATTACGTAATAAATCCCCCCGCGCTTTCAACATTTTCATTTCTGTCTTGCCGAATGGTATAATTACAATTCCAGTCCCCATTATGTTTCAAAATATTGCAATCCAGTCCCTAAATTACACCTAATCAGTTTTTAAATGGTAAAATTACCCCTTTAACCATCCCGCGTTTTTGAATTTTTCATTTCGGGTCTGCCCCTTGGTCCAATTACAGTTTTGATCCTTTTAGGTTCTGTCTATTTTGCATTTTCGTCCTTAAATTACATATTATTGTCCTTTAATTTCTGCCACTGACTTTTATTTCTTTTCATTTCAGTCCTGTTTCCATGTAAATATTCATGTTTGTATTATAATCGTATATGTTGATGTAGTCTTTTGCCTTATTATATATCCCTCGTATATGCCTTGTATTTTCATGTTTACATGTATATGTGTGTTAAGTTTATGATGGTTACGTATCTTTTTGTTCGGTTATTCGTATTAAGCATGTTATGTTCTAGTTGGCTCGTACACGGCATGTTTTGCACTTTTGTATGTATTGTATGTTCTCTTGGCTTTTTAGGTTACGTGTTAGTGTATTTTCTTTTATGTATAATATATTGCTCTATATGTGTTGAAATGTGTTTTATTTCTAATATGCGTGTCTTCTTGAAATATATGTTTTTGTCTATACATGTATTTATTCATGCCTTGTTATTGTGACATTTTAAATTTGTTTTTATCTACTATTAAGCTTGATATGTATATGTGTATTTTAATTACGTATTTTATTTATGTTAGATTAGTATTCTGTTATGTGAATATTTACTGTCTTTGAATTATCTGCCATGTTTTATATTTTTGCCACTAAGATTGCATATGATATATAAATTGTTAATGCGGTGCCCTTTTATCCGAGCGTAAACGGGGCCAGTATCAGGCGTAGTGATAGTGGTTGGGCGTTTACTCTCGGATAATGGGGCCCTTAAAATTTATTCGCAATTATGACTGAATTTTAAAATAATCGTCACTTTAACCCGGAAAATTCAATATTAATAAAGCGGTAATTATTAAAGTACCAATTTTGGGCGGTGTGGGGGTGCTAATCTTTCCCCATCCGTAACTGACTCCCGAACCCAATAATTTTTAAATCTCTGGTTTTATGGTGTCTGGCCTACCTAAGTGGCCGGTGGCGACTCCAATTTTTTAAAATGCGGTTTTTTTTAAACCCCACGGAATAAACGTTTTATATCCGAAAAATTACAAACACCTTCGAAACACGTTTTTAGCAAAAAAACAAAAAGGACATCGCTACACATCTTATGATTGGTCTTTGGGCATACTCTAACACATGCTAACTCATACCATCATAGCATTTTGTTTACTTTAAACAGGCATTTGAAGATTGATAAAAGGATGGATCTACAGCCCTACGGGAGGAGAAATAGATCTCATGAGAATCAAGAGTCCTTTAACTTGCATAATTAGGATTTCTAAAGGTCTTTCAATTTCTCAATTTAATCTCTCCTTAAGAAGTTTTCTCAAAATTCAAAATTACTCAATTTTAATCCTTCCAAAATGATGTTTTTCTCAAAATTCAATTTCCCAATTCCATCCCTTCAAAGGATGTTTTTCTTAAAATACAATTTCTTAATTTTATCCCTTCAAAGGATGTTTTTCTCAAAATTCAATTTCTCAATTCTATCCCTTCAAAGGATGTTTTTCCTTAAAATCCAATTTCTCAATTTTATCCCTCAAGGATTTTTCTCAAAACTCAAATTTCTCAATTTAATCCCTCCTTAAGGATGTTTCTCTTAAAATCTAAATTTCTTAATTTTAATCCTTTCAAAATGATGTTTTTCTTAAAGCCCAAATTTCTCAATTTTATTCCTTCCAAAAGGATGTTTTTTCTTAAAATCCAATTTCTCAATTCTATCCATTCCAAAATGATGTTTTTCTCAAAATCCAATTTCCCAATTCTATCCTATTCAAAGGATGTTTTTCTCAAAATCCATTTTATCAATTCTATCCTTTCAAAATGATGTCTTTCTCAAAACTCAATTTCTCAATACTATCCCTTCAAAGGATGTTTTTCTCAAAAATTATAATTTCTCAATTTCATCCCTTCAAGGGATATTTTTCTCAAAAATTTCAATTTCTCAATTTTATCCCTTCCAAAAGGATGTTTTTCTTAAAATCCAAATTTCTCAATTTGCATCCCTCTTTTAGGATGTTTTCTTAAAATGTGGGTTTCTCGGTTTCAAAATCGAAAGACCCGCAGCTTCAAGACTTCATAGCAAAGGAGGTAGATACTCAAAGCTCAATGAGTTCAGGCGAAGGATTTCAAACTCGTTGTATTAAGGTTCTCGGGGCGAAAGGGGCATATACCCTTAGCTCGAGGATTTCAGAGTGAATGAGGCAAATATTCATAGCTCAAGGATTTCGGGGAAATGAGGTAAATACTCATAGCTCCAGGTTTTTAGGGAGAGGAATGGTGAACAGTTCTATATAGGAGAAACTCGCAGCTTGGAATCTTCAAACGGGGAAGCAGGATAAAATTAGTGCTTATGGTCTTTGCTTTATTCTTGTTCTACAAGGATAAGCAAAGAAGGGCAGCTATTGTTCTACAAGGATAAGCAAAGAGGGGCAGCTGTAATCTCTAATTTTGTCCGGAGGTTGACCCGTTTTACTTTTTTGTTAATAAAGGGCTATCTATTTTATTAACACCTAAAGGAACAAAAAGATTACTACTAGTATAATTAAATAAGGCCCATATATAATCAACCTCTTAGTTATATATATAATTATCATCAAAAATTCAAAAATTAGTATAAATATTATTTTATTATTTCCTTTACCACCATTATTTATTTATCACTACTCCTATCTTGGTTTATCGATTATTATTATTACATTGTTATCATTAGTATATTAAAATCTCAAAGTGCAGAAAGATTATCATTATTATGGTTATGATTATGGTTATTATCTATTTTAAATGATAAGTTTTGTTATATTAAAAAACCCAAATTTCTCTTTTATATATCAGCCCAAAAATACAAATATATATACACTATGTTAATTAAATAAAAGCCCAAAGCCTATTAATACATATAGTCCATTACATTTGAAAAAATGAAAAATATTACATATATATATTAGCCCAATTAACTTATTAAAAAAAAGGCCCAAGTTTATTAAATAAATATCCATTACACTTTAAAAGCCCAAAAATATAATACATATATACATACTTGGCCTAATAAGGCCCAGACCCTAATTTGATAACAGAAAAACCCTAATCCTCCTTTTTGGCGTAGCTACATATCCACCATCAGATCATTCCAGATCTGACGATCCAGATCAAGGCCCATGGATCATCGCGTGAAACGTAGGCCTCTACCAGATGGCCCCTCATCTCCCACACACGTGGCCCTCCATCTCCCCCACTCGCGCGTGTGCAACACCACTCGTCCTTTTGTTTTCTTAGCCGAGCGAGGAGTTCACTGCCCGACTTTTCGTCTCTCCGGCGCCACCACCGTATCTCTACATCGGCAGGAAAAACCAGTGGCCCAATGCCATATGACCATCGCCCAGCCACGCCAACAGCCATGTGGTAGTCTGCCTTCTGGTCCCCTCCCCTCATACAAAAGTCGTAACACATGCAAGGGACAACAACAATGTCAGACGGTGCAACCAGAAAACAGGGATTTTAGAGACAAACCAGCAATTCAGAAAACATACATGAATACTTCCAAATCAAATAGGGCAACCAATAACATATATAGGATCCTTTTGTTCTTTTTTTATATCATGTAATATTCGGGTTATATAAAAACCAAGAGCAAGCTATTATAACCCTAAATGGGGATTTTGGCAAAAGACCAATAGTAGCAAGAAATAGCCTCAAGTGTTTTCAGAGGTGAAAATCTTCTTCGGGCTCATTTGCATTTCGATTTAAAAGCAAAAGATAAAAAGAAACAAAAAGGTTAGGGTTTACCTTTTGTGGTTGCCGGTTTCCTTTCGCGGTCATCCGAGATCTCCTTACCGAATAAAGGGGTATCTTTTTTGGGTCTAGGTTTTTCAAAGGAAAAGGTTTTTTCGATTCGGTCTTTGGAATTTTAAAAAGAAAATGAGTCGAGTTTTAAAAATAAGGTGTTGGATTTGGGTTTAAAACAAAAAAAAATGGTTGTGTTGGTTCGATTTAAGGTTCGTCGGCCGTCGTTCGGTGAGTAGCCAGTTTTTGGGCTTGTGACCGATGAGCGGCGGTGCTCATCAGAGGCTGAGGGAAAAGTTTGAGAGCCTGAGGGCCTAGTTTTAACCAAAAGAGGAAAATTTGGGCTGAAAGGCCCCTCATATAACATTTTAAGGTTTTGAAAATGGGTTATTCTCGTAATGAATCCCTCTGCCTCCTCATATTTACACGATAGGTCATTCCACGTTTTTAAACCACGGCCGCAGTCCTGGGAGTTTCAAAGAGTTTCGCAATTTCGTCCATTTTTATGTTTTACTTAGATTGGACCTTAAAACTTCTAATTTTGCTAATCTGGTCCCAAAACCAAACTTAAAACCCATTTTTATCATGCTTGCTTTTTGATCTTGCATCTTTATTTTCGTTTTAGTTTTAATCTCCATGTTAGATTATGTTGTTTGCTTGTGATGTGGATATTTGCTTAATATGTGGTTTGTATATAATACATAGCATATGGTTTTTATATAAAATATAATATATAGTTTTTATATAACATATAGTTTTTATATAACATAACATATAGTTTTTATAATACATATAATATATGGTTTTATATGATATATGAAATCGGGTTTTAATATAAGTATAATGTGTAGTTTTTTTATGAATATATGTATATATATATTATATAGCTCCAATGTGTTTTCTTTGTTCTATATATTATATAATATAAAGTTTAAATAAGGAAATATTTTTATGTATATGTGCGTATGGTGTGTATTTATATAATATAGTCCTTATATGCTTTAATGTTTGATTTGTGGTTTTGTTTTTTTGCTAGGTTAGGCTTTTTAAGTTAGATTAAGGTAATTTGATTTAATTAATTTAAAGTGTGCGCTCTGCTTATTGGGGCATAATCTTTAAGTTAATTAAATTGATTCTAGGGTTAATTTTTGGAGCCATGGTTAGACTTAAGGTTTGAATTAGTTTAGTGAATTTAAATTTATCTTTGACTTATTGAGATAAATGTTAAATTCATTAAATTGGTTGAACATCACTTAATTACCCTAGAGGATAAAATTGACATTGGGCCTAGATGGACATTTAATTTAAAATCATGATTAATTAACTTGATTCATTTTAAATAGAATCCCTAGCTTATTGGGATGTTAATTTAAAATTAATCAAATTAAATCAATTCAAGCCCTAAAAAGGAGGTATTTATTAGTTCTGATATTTGTGTCGTAACAATCCTGGCTTAATGGATGTTGACTAAATATTTGAATTAATACTTACCATCCCAAGGTAAAATTAAAATTGGATAAATCATAACACCATACTTAAATGCTTACACCATGCATAAAGGTGACATACGAAATTCGAACCATAAATTAACACGGTAGTCAGGCTTATTTGATGTCGGTTTAATCTATGGTCCGATATATCATCATCCTTATTAATTAAATGTCCAATTAAGTCGAACACACCAATTTGATAAAGCCTATTCAATTGAGGCCAATATTCAACTAAGAAAATCTAATTGAACTCGACTTGAATTTCAACAATTTTCATCCATTTAAAAGCAACAAATATTTTGATACCGATTTTCGGCGTGATGGGGTGCTAATCCTTCCCCACTCGTAACCAACTCCCGAACCCTTTTTAAAGTGAATCTCTGGTTTTTATGGTGTCCAGCCTACCTTATTCAAGTGGCCAGTGACGGCTCCAAGTCTTCACTGTTTTCAAAACGTGAGTTTTTAAAAGAAATCCCCTTAATCCAATTTTCAGAAAAAATATGGGGATAACTCGTAGCCGATTTCCAAAAGGAAATGAAAAAAAATCGCTACAGAGCCCTTTTAAGTTAGAACTTAAAATAAACAAGACAATACTTGATCATGCATAAAAACTTTTTATGTTGGAAATATATTTTTGAATATGAATCGAACTGTCCTAAAGTAACTGGGCGCTTCTAATCTCATATTCGGATAAAAATGTATTTCCTTATAAAATGATATCTCTATTTAGAATTTAAAACCAGTTAATAATTAAGGGTTAATTATTCAAAATGCCACGTAAAACTAACCGATAACGGGCGTTTATGTGGTGCTAATCCTTCCACACACGTAACCGACTCTAAACTCAATTTTTTAAGATTGAATCTCTGATTATTTTTTATGGTGTCCAGTCTACCAAAGTGACCGGTGGCGACTCCAAAATATTTTGGAGATTAAATAAAGGAAAATTTTAATTTAACATAAAAACTTAATTTTTTAGAATTAAATAAATAAAAGGCAAAACCCTAATTTTCAAATCCTAATCGTCGAACTATTTTTACACTAGTAAAAAATAGTCACGACAAGCAGCAGAAAAGAGTGCATCGATCTGGGTTTATTTTTTTACTTACAAAAACACGATCGGTGCTATTGAGAGATTTTAACAAAATTTAACTCGATTATAACGCTTTTAAATTTACCAAAATTTTGAGCAGTTATTTCAATTATGATAAGATGGTGAATTTGGTAACCCTAATTTTTCAACTGCTCAAAATCACGTAGAAATCAAGTGTTATAATCTATATGTAAATGTTGTATATACAAAATTATAGTACAAGTCAATTTATACAAGTATGCTTATTTTATCATTTTAAAATTTTTATACAACCCTAAATTTTTAATCTTAAAATCTTAACTATAAACCCTAAATTAAAAAACCCCACAAGTTAAACTCATAACTCTAAATTTCTAAATAACCCCGCTTATGAAAAAAAAGCACCGCCAGTGTATAAGATAATAATCTCTATATTTATAACTATTATAATATAATACTTAAAATACATTTTAAGATCATAATTTAAATATTTATAAAAATTAATTATATTATGCTTTATAATAGTATATTATGCAATATTTGAGTGATTAATTAGATTATTAATTCATCATCTCCGTAGAGGTAATTTAGAAGAAATAAAATGGGAGAAACCAATGAATGATAAGAGTTTGTTTTAACATTGATAGTGTCGTCGTGTTATCTTTAGGATTTGGTTCGATAAGTGGGGATATCCAAAGTTACTCTGGTGAATGGCTATTCCACTTCACCAAAACGGATTAGAATCACTTATTTGCGTAAATGAAAACGAAATAAACGTTTAACAAACTGTTCGTGAACCGTTTGGTAAGAAGTTCGTTTACCTTCTTTTATTTATTAAACAGACGAATATGAACAATATTTTTTGCTCTTTTAATTAAATGAGCGAACACGAACAAAGGGCTTGTTAGTTTATTTACGTTCGTGAACGTTCAGTAATCCGACCATTTATGTTCGTTTAAATTTATTCACATGTATTCATTTCTATTTATTAATTTTCATAACAAAAGTATTATATTTAAAAAATATGAAATAAAAAGAAAAAAATTAACCAATACGTACGAAACTTCAGACTTCTTAAGAAAAAAATTAAACAATATTCAATGTTCGTTTGTGTTCGTTTATTATTTTTAATGAACGAACACAAACAATTAGTTATGTCTGTTTAATTATTTGTGTTCGTGTTCGTTTATTTGTTCGGTTAAAATTAAACGAACGAATGCGAACATACATTCGTTCGTGTTCGTTTGATTCATTTACAGGCCAAGACTGAACCATGCGGAACTTAAGAAAGGGTTACCTTTTGTGTGATTTCGTGGTTTCAAACATCTTCATGTCCAAACTTAAGAAAGGATCAATCTATATGTATAAACAACGTGTGAAAAGTTGGATAATGAAGATTGAATGGACTCGACGTAAAACTAACATGATAATCGATAGTATAGCCAAAATAATTTTTTCAAATTTTCAGATGTACTCATATGATTATATTCATAATTTAGTTCGTGTCATTGTTAATAGATTGATCCTCCTTCGGGGGTCTGTTGTTGATTTTGTTGGCTTATACCTCTTTTTTTGGTTGCTCTCTAGTTTCCAAGTCGGATTGACCAGCGTTGCATACTTAGTCTTAGTGGATAAGTCTCTCAGTAAAAATTTTCTGCATACGCAACGCTTCAAACACAAGACCTGCTTAAACGATACCAAATTACTTACTACTTAGACAAACCACTTTGGTTGGCTTATACTTCTTTCATTTAAAATAAAAACTTCAATCGTATTTTCTAATATCAATTATTGGAATGTAAAAATAAATATAGGAAATTTAAAAAAAAATGTATAGCAATTAAATGTGGGTTGTTTTATGAGATTCTTACCCTAATTTAATTTTTTTAAAATAATAATAAGTTGGCTATTACAATCCAAACCGTCAGCATGTGAGGTCCATCATAAAATAATTCAATCACTCCCATATTTTGAAATATGGGTTAAAGGCATATCACAACCGTTAGATTTTATTTTTACTAAAATAATATCTAAAATCCTATAAAGATAAATTTAGGAGCTTTATAATAAACTCGCCCTAAAGTTACAACAAGTTTTAAAAGTTTTTTTAAAAAAATCTGTATTTTAACTTAATTAATTGCATTAATGGATATTTAAAAATCTCAATTAAAAATCGACATATATGCATGGCGAGTTTTAATTAAATTCTTTTAAAATCAAACTTTTTTACTAAAAGGCGAAATGAAAAAAAATTAAACTCGCCTAGCATGCATGACGAGTCTCAATTAGGATTTGTTAATTATATGCTAACGTAATTAATTAAGTTAAAACATAGAAAAATTAAAAAAATTTAAAACTTGTCGTGGCTCTACGACGAATTTTAAAAAATAATTAAAAAATAATATTTATTTAAACTCGTCGTGGCTTTACAACAAGTTTATTGTAAGAGTCTTATATTTATCTTTATGGGATTTTGGATCTTATTTCGATCAAAATAAGATCTACCGGTCATCCTTAAGCTTTGAAATAGTTATGCATTGGGACCTACCATTTGTATCAAAACATAAAATATATATAAAAAGAGCGCGCCTGATTGATTCCAGCACAGACTTTCGATTACATCAGGATTAATTTAACGGACTATATTAGCTGACTTTGCTAGACAGTAAGGAAGAAAAAAAAGGAAAGAATTGAGAAGTTATTAGATGAACTTTATTTATCACGTTATTTATAGTTTAATTAATTTGGTCCGTTTATTTTAAAATAACTACATATTCTTTAATTATATGTAAAAAAAAAGGTGATCATTCATTTTAAAAAATGAGATAGACAAACCTGATTAGTTGAAATCACAAATGACGTGATAAATAAAGTTTATCTAATAATTTTTTCGGAAGAATCATTACATCTGTCATCAATTGTAGGTTCAACACGGACGACTTTTCCTATATCATATTTTACAGGATAAATTACTCAAATGGTCACTTAATTATGGGTTGGTGTTGATATGACCATTATACTTCCAATTTTATAATTATGACCACTTAACTATTTAAATAATATCAATCAAATTACTTACCGTTAAAACTTAACGGAATGAGTTATGATGGGGGAATAGAACCTGGGAATGCTTAGTGTAATTGGCATGTCTTTGCCACTGAGCCAAATACAATTTTGAGGTAAAGAATACCAAATTTAATATTTATAGGACCCTTACAGTAAACTCGTCCTAGAGCCACACTTAGGATCCAAATTCTTAATCCACTTATATTTAATCCATATTTATATGTTGTTAACATATATTTTAGTTGGTTGTTAATGTCATAAAAATGTGGATTAAAAAGACTCGAGCATGACACACTTAGGATGCATAAAAACATCAACATCAATGAAATAAACCTATAATTAAATTAAAGTTGACAACATTTTGCATATATTTTAAATAATAGTTAGGGCACGATTTAAAATAAAAATAATTTAAAATTTTTATATTTTTAAACTAAATTTAACATATATATTTTCTTTTTCACATTTTTTTTATAATTTTAATATTTATTAAAAAATTTAATTAAATTACTATATATATATATGAAATTATATTAAAAATTAAAATTATAAAATTATACTAAATTTATTTAGCTAATACAAACTCACGAATATAATTAAAATGAATTGATATAATTTTAAATTATAATTTTATATAATTTAAATAAAAATATATTAAAAAATTAAAAAATTTGTTAAAAATTTAAAATATATTAAAAGTTCAAAGACAGACTTAATGATTATAAAGTCGAAAGTAATTCGGAGACGAAGGCTCCGGCGTCCATGATTTCCCATCTAGTGAGGCATGATGCAGAGACTATATTTCAAATGCGTAAGTTACTTTTCGGAGACTGTTCATTCTGGAGTCATAGGTAGAGGTATACAAATTTACATTAGTATAATATTAATTTAATTTAAATTATATTCATTTATTAATATGATTTATAAATATATTAATATTTATTTTATAAAATTTTTCTTTATTCTTGAATTATAATTTAAATTAACATATTCTTATAATATAAATACAAATAAATAAAACAAATTCGTATTAAACAGAAATAAATAAATTATTATAATAAGAAATATTAGATTAAATTTTAAAATTTAGAAATAAATAGATGTATTTTTTTATTAAATAATTTTTTAAGATTAAACAGAATAAATATAAAAATCGAAAGTTTTAACATATTTTTTTACCATTTTTCATTATCACAATTTTCACCGACATGATTTTATTTGCCAAAAAAACTTTAATAGTTTTTGTTTTAAATAATAAAAAAAAACTTTAATAGTTGAGATGAAATAGTTAACATAATTAAATTTTAAGAGTCCAAACGTAAAATAGAAAAAGAATAGGAAGTAACTTGATAAAAATAACTTAGAGGATAAACAATGTATGCCTTAATTTTTCTTTGGCTGCTATTTCGATTTTCAGAGCTTTATCTTGATTAATTCGAATTGACCCGCGTCACGCATATATCTTTAGTTGGTGAGTCTTTCGACGAAAATTTTTTGTATACACAACGCCTCGAATTCGAGACCTACTTAAACGAAACCAAGTTATTATCACTTGGACTAACCCTGTTGATTGTTTTATTTTTTTAGAAAAATATAAATTTCATTAATTTTTAATAATTCATTTTTTAGCAATTTTAATAATTTATTTAACTGAGTTGATGTATTACACTACAAAAGTGAAAGCCAATATATACCTCAAATAGTGAAGCCCACCAAAGATGTTGAAATCATCACCACTGATTTTTCCGAAGAGTTGGTCCTTTTGACGGCCTCGATCCAATGTGTACACTGCACCGAATGATGTCGGGAAATAAAAATAGTTCCGTATGCTGAATTGACAATACAGTCCTTTTAAAGCGGGATGAAACGAGCAGGTTTTTTGTGAGCAATTGGGCGTAATAGTCAAAAGTGTTAGCGGACGTTTTCATATTTTGATTGAAAAAGAAACATATAGTATATACTTTTTGGTGTCTTCCACCACTCGCAATTGGTGGCGCGTCCAATAAATCCTCCTCTTCGGGAAGCTTGTGGCCGTAGCCCTTAGAGAAAGGTTGTGTTTATTTTTTTGTTAAAAAAGAATGTACAAAAAGCAATTGAGGCTTTATAAATCAACAAAAAGAAAAAAGTAATTAGATCCTTCTATTATAGTTGATCCATCTTAATCTTTAATAAATAAATTAATTAATAAGATGATGAGATGTAATGGTTTATGAAACTGTCAGGCAATGAAATAATTAAAATATTAAAAATTATAAAAATTCAGAAGCATATAAAATATACTTTTTTAAATGATTTCAATTATAAAATAGAAAACATATAAATCTAATTTTAATTTTGCGAAAACCATAAAATGTAATAATACTGTAAAAATCCTTAAAAAATTGAAACATATAATTATAAAAAGTGTAAAAATGATAAAATATAAAAAAATTTATAAAAATGCAATAAAAAAAACATAAACATAAAATAAGATCACATGAGGAAAGAGTTAAAATCTAAACAAATAATTAAAAAAATAATAGTTAAACAAACATCGATGTCGTTAGTCAAGGATAAACACTAACAATATTGACATAAAAATACAACAATAATAGTATGTTGACACAATTAATTTTATCATAATTTAACTACAAACTATCTTTGGTGAATAATGATTATAAACATCAATACAAGAGAACCAGTATAAAAGTTAAAATAAGATGTACATAAGCATGATAATTAAATAATTGTCAACTAGAGAGGCAACATCAATCTAATCTTAAAAAAATATTATCAGAACGTAAAAAACGTGTCATATAAACAGAGAAAAAGTACTACAAAAACGAAAAAAGCATCAATTATTTTTGTTAGAAAATAAAAAACTATTAAATGAAATCACACAAAAATATGCAAAATATTAAAACTACAAAGATAAAAACGAGAAGAAAAAAAAAAAGAGCAGATGAGGAAGAACGCGACAAGGGTTGCAATAAATCATGTGTAACAACCGTTTGGTCAAAATCGACGACGCCACCCTTCTAAACCACTGAAAAAAGTTTAGAGAATTCAAAATAGGTATAAGGTTAAAGTTTTTTTTTTCTTACATAAATAGGGTTAAAGTTTTATGATTAGGATTTAAGGTGTAAAATTTAATTTTTAAAGTTTAAAATTTAAGATTTAGAATTTAAAGTTAAGACTTAGAATTTAATTTTTTAATTTTAAATATAGACAGAGACACTAAACTAAAATAATTATTCCTATTTAAAATGATATTATTAGTATTGATAATTAATAAAATATCCTTTCTTAAAAATAATATATGATAGTGATAATTATCATTTCTCATTTTTAATGCATTAATAAATGCCCTGAACCTGAACATGTTGGTCAAAAATAAATAAATAAATAAATGCCCTGAACCAATTGCCCAATTAATTAGGAAAAATGTTCGCTCTTGGTACAAGGCTTTATAATAATATTGTATTAAATATAGTAATGGATATTTATTAATGATATCTACTTTTTTGACCAAAATTAATGATCTCTATCTCCATCAAGATTAAAAACATTACTTAATCTTAAACAATATATTTGTTCATATAGTAAGAAATATTGATATCCACTAATTAATTTAGTACCTAAGAATATTTTTATTGTTTCATTTTATATGAATTTAGATTCTGATATAAAAATATATTGGTCTCTTTTGGCAATTAACGGATAGCTGATGGCTGATAGCGGATTATATTAGTTGACAGCGGATTACATTAGCTGATAGCGGATTACATTAGCTAATTTTACTAGCGGATTGTATAAAAGTGTTTGATAAAATTAACTGATAGCTGTTAGTTGTTTGATTATTTAACAAGTAAAATGACATATAAGGACATGATTATATTCGATACTTGTTTGAATAGTTTATTAGTTATCAATATATTATATCTATTAATATTAATTAGATTATAAAAACTAATTTTTAAAATAACATTATTAAGCATATTTGAAGGATCTAAATATTTGTTTATTATTTATATAATTATTTTTAATTAATTATTAAATATAAATGTGAGAGAAAAACTAAAAGTACTAGTTTACAATTGTCACAATGTAAATATTTAAGGTTGGAGAATTAAAATAAAAATGGTTAAATTTAAGTTATTTGGAGATTTTTTATAATCGTTAAAGGTAAAAAAGTCTTTACAACTCTTATGTCAAAACCTCTAATCTCAAAAAGCTCATATTTGCAGCTTTTTTAAGGTTAGAGGTTTCACCTCAATTCGCTCTTTACTAAACATCTAAATTAACAGATTTGACCGGTCAAACCTCTAACTTTAATTTAAATTTTTAATTTTAACACAAACCGCTGTTTACCAAATATGATCATTACCTTTCTATTTAATAAAAAAGTATTTATTCAATTATATCGATATATTCTAATATTAGACTGTTTATGAATTTTCACATCCCATCTCAAAAAGCACGCGCTAAAGCAAGAAGAAAAGAAAAGTCCTTTAAGACAGATGAGGCGACAGAACGAGCCGCAGATAATGGGACACGCCGAACCCTAACCTAAAACGGCGTCTTTCTATGTCGTTTTATGTGTCTTTTGGACAAACTAAAAACGCCAACCAGCAAAAAAAATTATGTAAAAAAGGAAAACAATCATTTTTTGCATTATACACGAATCTACAGCCTCGAATATAAATAAGGATGTTTAAAAATATTCGACTTAAAATACCCGGCCCTTAACATGTGACTCGATTGAAAAATAATCGAGTATTTTTAATATATTTTTTAAAAAATTCGAGCCGGATATTCAATCTGCTAAATTTTACAGTTTCATGGGTCGGGTCGGATTTCAATATTTAAATTAGCCGGTACCCGAATCCGCCGTCTATTTTTATTTTTTATTTTTAAATTAAAAATAATGATTAACTCTTCAATTACTAACTTCCCAATTTCCCCAACTCTTTCAGTCTTTAGCTGTGGAAAAGGTGAAAAGAGATGGGACAGATCGCGAAGAGGAAGAAGAAAGGGAGGCCATCGAAGGCGGATCTGGCTAAGAGGGGAAGTTCGCCGTCTGCTCCAGCTGAATCGGAGCTACGGCGGAGTCACCGGCGGAGAAATGTGAGGTACAACATCGATTTCGACGATTACCTCGACGAAGACTTCGAGGAAGAAGAGAGAAGGAGAGAGAAGAAGCTCAAGCTTATTCTCAAACTTAATCAAGATCAAGAAGCTGACCCGCCTTCTCCTCCGCTTGCTCCTCTTCCGCCTGGCCGCGGCCGAGTTATTGTTTCGTCCTCCTCCGCGCGTGGGAGGCGAACGACGAAGGAGGAAGTGGAGGAGGAAGAAGATGACGCAGAAGAGGAAGACGAAGAAGAGGAGAGCGAGAGAAGGAAGAGAAAGATTAAAAAGAGAAGAATCAACATTAGGGATGAAGTTGATGACGATGATGAAGAAGAACAACTAGTTGATGACGATGATGAAGAAGAAGATGATGTCCATGTTGATGTTGATGATGAGGTTCGTATCCAATCATTCATACTGATCTTTCAAGAAAAAGAAGGAAGTAAAAGGATTAACGCTGAAAGCAAGCAACTATTTATTATTTGGGACTTTGGAGGGAACGAGAGAATTTAGAGGAAAATTAACGGTTTTGAGGTCAATTGTTAAAAAATAAAAGAAAAATCTACTTAACAGAATCTGATCACGCTCCCACCTTTCTCTCTCTATTTCTCTTTTTATATCTCCCTCTCACTAAATCTATGTTTTCTCTCTCTCTCTCTCTCTCTCTCTCTTTGTAATGTTTGAGTGTACCTATAATGTCTGCTTTAGCTGTCACTGTCTCCTGTCATTGTCACTGTCCCTGTCCCTGTCCCTGTCCCTGTCTCTTTTCTCTCTTCATCTATCTATTATACGCAGCTTGAGGAGATTTATAGATGGGTTCTGTTTTGAGTGTAAACTTTTATGTTTTGATGATTTGTGTTTTTGAAGTTTTGGGTGTTCTGAAGTTATGGAGTTTTGTTGATGTTTTGGTTTCTTTTGACAGATGGGAGGGAGAAGAGGGGAACCCAAAGGGCAGGACTCAGTTTCAGGTGTGTGTTTTTATTAACTAATGGATCTTCCATTTTTGCTTTTCTGAAGCTTGAATGACGCAGTTTGAGTATTCAGTGTTACTCCTCCGTGGTTTTGAGAATGTGGATTCTGGTTTTTATTAGGGACACCATCCCATCCTCCACCAGGGATACCATTACCTGATAAGAAGACGTTGGAATTGATTCTTGATAGCCTTCAGACGTGAGTCTTGAGCACCCTTATTTCTTTTCCCGCTTTCCTCAACTCGGTGTTGCTTATTCTGAATTGGGTGTTAATCATGGCAGGAAAGACCGTTTTGGTGTATATTCTGAACCAGTTGATCCTGAGGAGGTAAACATAATTTACTTCGAAAGTGTTACCAGCTTGTTTGTACTGGGGTTCTGGTTTTTGGAGTTTGATTTCATTTGTCTTAGTAAGTTTTGATTGATTTTGCAGCTTCCTGATTATCATGATGTTGTTGAGCATCCAATGGACTTTTCCACGATGAGGAAGAAGCTGCAAAATGGATCTTATTCTACCCTTGAACAGTTCGAGGTATGTATAATGTATTTATGTTTTCCGAGGCTTGGTTTATGTAGCTGAAGTTCTCTTGGGCATTGGGGTTTGAGATATTTTGAAAGTCTGTTCTAGATTTTATCAGTTTTCTTGCAACTTATATTGGAGCTAATATAAGGTGGTGTTTTCTTCTAATTTTGTACTTAGCTAAGGATCTCTTGGGGCTGGGAGTTTGGGATAATTGAAGACATTTTCAGATTTTACTAGGTTTCTTGTGACTTGTAATGGCGCTTTATGAGGAGGTGTTGCTTTTTTTTCTTATTTTCCCATTCTTTTGACATAGAATGAAATTTAATGGTATGAGAAAAGAAGAGGCTTTCTCAGGTTCAACTCTGGTATGTTTCAACCTTTGTCAGTTTTGTTGGGAAATCAGTCAGCATCAAATCCCATAAAATATATTCTTGTTCTAAAGGTTCTACATTGATGTTCAACAAATTTTTGAAAGGGGAAATTGCATAGAAGTGTGGATTTTTGTAGTAATAGTTGACGTTCAGTTATGTTTGTTGAATAGAATGCTTTCAGTATTCGTGTGACGCTTGTGCATCTTCCTGCAAGTGGTTTTACATTGGGTTATGTTTTATGGTTTTTGGGTAAGAAGCACACTGGTTTACTTATATGACAATACAGGACTGACATTGAAACATGAAAATTGTTGAGATAAAGAGTAAAGGTTTGGTTGGCAATGCCATAAGTGTTGAATGTGGCATTTTAGTGTTTTGTGCCGGAGAGTTGCCAATATTTATGGTCATTTTGCAAACATTCTTCTCAATTGGCAAATTGTGGTGGTTGTAGTTTCTACGGTGGCCATATGTATTTGTTTTTCTTGCTAAGAGGACATCTTAGTTTAAGTGATCTTGAAACCATAAAAGTAGCTCTTTTTTATTGCTTTTGAAGTTGCAAAATTTCCGATTAGAACTCTTTGGTAAAGGTGAAATTTTCTAAATGAGGTTTCAAAAGTACCTTCCACTGTGTTAATTGAGATTGATTGCCTCCACTTCAGAGCTTCATACTCTTCTTTCGTTCTTGTTTGTTTAATTGACAATGGCTTTGTGGAACCAAGCGTCGCCTATAACCTGAAGTGCAGTTTTGCGATAAAATGTTTCCTTGTTCTTGGCTGGGTTTTACACCGTCATCTTGTTGCCATAGGCCTTTACTTTTTGAGCATTGTGCGATAAGCTGAAGAATTTTTCATATTGTAAATAGTTCTGTTTTGGTGCCTGTAAATGGAGTTTCCTCTGCCCTAGTCATGTTTTCCTAGTGCTTGCATCAAACAGTGTCAACAATATTACATAAAATTGAGTGAAATTTAGTATTTGGTCCGTAATTAACACCTTAGTTGTTTATCTTCTCTTGGATTTTTATCAATTTCTAAAGTTTTGGGGCTCGCCACCATTGGCTAATGATGCTGGTGTTTTTTGAATGCAGAGTGACGTCTTCTTAATATGCTCAAACGCGATGCAATATAATGCGCCAGATACTATATACTACAGACAGGTATAATGTTTTTCCCCTTCTTTCTTCCTTCTAAATTGTATTTTACTTCAGTATGATTTGGATTTCTGACTCTCCAGTTATTTTGTGAAGGCACGATCCATTCAAAAGCTGGCAGAGAAAAAATTTCGGAAGTTAAGGATTGATGCAGTGCGGTCTGAGGAAGATAGTAAAATTGAACAGAAAACAGAATCTAACTTTGTAGCAAAGAAGCAAATTAAAAAACCTTTACACCTTACAACACAGGAGCCTGTTGGTTCTGATTTCTCTTCAGGGGTCATTCTTGCCACTGCTGGAGACATCGTGAACACTTCCGTCACTATCCAAGCTAATGTTTGTGAGAGGCCTAGCCATACTGATTTGCTCATAGATGGTAACTCATCCATGGCTGATTATTATATAGAGAAGGCTGAAGAACTATCATCAGGTATCGAGTCCCCTTTCAAATCCATTTCTCTACTTTCAATAGTGTCTTCGAACATCTTAGGCATTTTGATAGTTGAGAAGAGCCTTTCATGTATGTGGCACTTTTGTTCTAGCTCTTTAATTATTCTTTCCTGTCTTAGGGAAGGGTCTTCTTTCTAAATTTGGAAGGAAGTCATCTGCACTGGATGATAACCGTCGTGCAACATATAACATATCCAATCAACCGGTGGTCAGATCGGATTCTATATTTACAACCTTTGAGGCTGAAATCAAGCAGCTGGTTGCTGTATGTAACAAGCAAACTGATTTATCATCTTTGATTATTGGCCTTCTACTTATCTTTTGTTTCTGATTCAGGTTGGACTTCAAGCAGAATTTTCGTATGCTAGGAGTCTTGCTCGCTTTGCTGCTACTCTTGGACCTGTTGCATGGAAAGTTGCTTCCCGCAGGATTGAGCAAGCACTGCCTGTTGGCTGTAAGTTTGGTCGTGGGTGGGTTGGGGAGTATGAACCACTTCCAACGCCCGTATTAACTTTCGAGAGTCGTGTTCCAAAGGAATCCACCCTTTTCACAAAGTTGCAGCGTTCTGCTGATGTCTGGAGGGATGATACAAGTCATAGGATCCCAGTTCCTGCAACTGATGTCCGGAAGGATGTTGCAACTTATAAGAATCCGGCTCCTTCTAAACCACATCCTCTTGACGTCCCTGTTTCAGAAGGGAAATCATCTTCATTTCGTCCAACAAATGGACCAACATCAGAAGGAAGATCATCTTTGTTTGCTGTTGCCGGGCCACAGCTTGGTAAACCTGTTAATACCATTCACCAGCAGCATAATTTGTCTTCCAGGATTTCCGAGTCTGAGTGCAAGGTCACGAAGCAAGTTGAGTTGAACTTGCCACCTACAGCCAACCAAAATAATGCAGATCTTATTGTGGAAAAGAAGAATTCAAATAAGTTAGGAAAATTAGCTTCCAAGTCAAAAGAGATGGTTTCAAGGAACATGAGTCCTGCACAAGCAGTACCCTCAAAGCAGAATGAAAACAATGTAGCCCTCGATGGAGGATTGCCTGATGGAAAAGTCTCGAGTAGCTATTTGAACAAGCGAGCAATTAATCTGTCTTCCGAGGGTATCCCTACACAAATGGCGAAATCAGCTGCATGCTATTCCCATGGACAAGAGCAGGGTATCAGTGATCCGGTTCAGTTGACGAGGATTTTGGCTGAAAAGGCTCAAAAGCAACAAAATTCTTCAAATCAGTTCCCGGTTGATACTCCACAAGATATGTCGTCTGTTCCACCTATTAGACGAGATGAGTCAAGCAATGCTGCCGCCTCCGCTGCTCGTGCATGGATGTCTATAGGAGCCGGTGCCTTTAAGGAAGCAACTGAAAACCCTGGCACTTCGAAAGGCAAGATATCCGCAGAATCCTTATACAACCCGGCTAGGGAACTTCATCCACAAGCTTCACAACTTCCAGGGCAGTTCGCTCTTTCTGCAGGGATGCAATTTCAGCCTCAGCAGAATAGTTTCCCCTTCCATGGTTTTGCACCCCAACAAGTTCGCATGATGAGCGAAGCTCAGTTCCAAAATCGACCGATGGTTTTCCCTCAACTTGTAACCACTGACTTGTCTCGGTTCCAAGTTCAGCCTCATTGGCAAGGTCTTAGCCCTCGAGCACAGCCCAGGCAAAAGCAGAATTCGCTTCCGCCTGATCTAAATATCGGGTTCCAATCTCCAGGGTCTCCGGGGAAGCAATCTTCGGGTGTTTTGGTTGATTCCCAGCAGCCAGATTTGGCTTTGCAACTCTGAGTGCAGTGATGGATTTATCTCTTTCTTTTCCCTTTTTTGTAGGTATGTATTTAGTACAAGTTTAAGAAAGTTTTAATTTTGTTTCCATTGAAATTGATTAGCCGTTCCATTTTAAATATTACTGTTATTATTGTTAGCAATCACTTTAACTTTTATTACTCGTGCCAAACTCTCTTTTAAGTTTCGATCAGGGTTCTTCATAGATTGGGCTCAATTCACTTCGAAATTCTCACACGGCTAGTCCGAATTTCAAATATATGATTGATTCGATCTGATTTAACTATAAAAGGTTAATGAAGCAAACCAATGGGCTGGTCTAAATGGTAAGAAGTTTGAAGTTTGATATTGCTTAGACAAATTTCTCGGCACTACAGAAAAACGAAATCATAGCTCACTCCACTTTCTATATCATAACAATCTCCCATCTCATAATATTTGGAACACAATTCACTTATTAGTTAAAATTCAATGCATTTAATGAGCATTAGTGCAAAATCAGTTATGCAAAAGTAAACTTTTTTTATATATAAAAGAAGGCCATTGATTTAGGTTGTTTGTTCATCTCCATCTTCATGTTCAACCTCTTTAGAAGAGAAAGGAGGGTGAAAAGGGCTGAAAAGCCTCTAAGCAGAGATGGCAGCCAAAACGATGAAGCAGCAAAGGACCAATGCATGGAGAAGCAACGCCACCTTCATTTTGCTGCAGAATTTCCCATAACTCTCGCAGGCTTCACTCCATGTGATCTTTTGATCTCCAATGTAGGCCAAGTCTAGTATTTCCATCACTGCTGCCCCTGATGTCACCATCAAATATGCTACAATCTGTGCTTTTGAAAACACACGCAAACCCATGTTTCAGTTCAGATTTCAGAATGTAAACCTCAAATTTATCAAGTTATGGTTTTTTTAAGGATTGGGAACCTGGTCAGAGACAAAGAAGAGCCAAGCTTTAGTGACGAAACATGTGATGCAAGAGGCAACAGCGGCGAAAGAAGCATAACCAGCAGATATGGCACTGGTGAAAACCATGTATCTGTCAAAAAGGAAATTCCAATTCTTTTTAGTGAACCAAAAGATAAGTAAATAAAAAGAACTGCAAATGCAAAGAAGCTGAAAGCATGGGTTACTTGAGTCCTGTGAGATTGGTGAAGTTTACATCTCCATAGATGCTGTTGTGTTCCTTGTTGGTGACAGTTAACCAAATGGTTGCTACACTGAGAGGAATCACAGAAAGCCGAAGGAAGAATCCAGCAGCTTGATAAGTGGGGTTTGGTTGTTTGAGCTTTCTGCACTCATTTTTCTGCAAATTGATGGCAAAAACACACTCACTTTAAGCTTGGACAAGAAGAGTGGGAATGGCACAGAATGGTAAAGTTGGTGGTGATACTGATAGATATAGAGTTATAGATTCTCTTAGGGTTTTTGGGTTGGTGTGATAAGTTAGTGGGAAGAGTGAGAAACAGTGGGGGGACTCTGCTTTTTTGAGGGAAAGGAATGATGTGATCTTTTTATTTAGTTGGTGCAATGGTGTTGGTCAGTCGCAAGATGTCATGATTGCTTCTTTCTTTTTCTTTTCCCCTTTCATACTCCTTGGATCAGATAGGTTTAGTGAAGTTGATTCTGGTTTCTCCACGTGTACCCATCTGTTCATATTAGAACTGGTTTCTAGTCATTCATGTAGCTCATAAGCCATGGAGTACGGGTATAACGGTCTAAAGTCGTACATGTACTTGTAATTATTAATTTTGTTCAGAGTGTTAACTCAATTTATAATAAAAGATTTTATTTTATCTATTTTATTAGGTGTGTATGATTAAAACCTAAACACCAAAATATTACTAGTTAAGTATTAATAGCCTTGTATTATATTAGTCTTATATATATTGCTTTATTGTCATGTTATTATATTTTGTCATTTTGTTATCCAGTTATAAAAATCTTAAAATATTCTTATCGTATTAGATGTTCTAATATTATTGTTAATTAGTATTATCGTAGCTTATATTATTAAAATCAGAAAACCAAAAATATATAAATTATATCAGCTCATGAATATACACATATAAATAAAAACTCATAATTTAATTAAAAGTCCAATCCATATATAACATACTGGTCTATTAAATAAAAGCCCAAAGTTTATTAATTATCAGTCCAATTACAGAAAGCCCAATATATATAATACATGTGGCCCGATAGGGCCCAGAATTAAGGGAAAAACCTTAATCTGATGTCCTTCATCTCTTGCGTAGCTGATTCTCAATCGTTAGATTTGGGGAAGATCTAACGGTCTACGATCAAGGCGGGGAAGGTTCCAGAGCTTTCACGTGCCCAGGCGCGACTCTCTGATTCCCATACGCGCGCATGCAAGTCGCCTCATCATCCTCATAGTTCTCACGCTCGCCGATTGATCTCTCAGCTTTGTTTCCACGTCGGTCGAAAGAACTAGTGACCCAACGCTACCTCGCCATCGCTTGACCACGTTAACGACCACGCCAGCAACGGTTCTGGTCCCCTCCATCTCACAATCAACCATCACATACAAGAAAAAAACAAGAAAAGGACAATGTCAGATGCAAAACAGATTACAGGAAATTAGGAGACAGTAGCAGAAATGCACAACGATTATCAGAATCAGCAGAACCAATAGAAATATTCCCTATTCATTTCTTTTTTCTAAATACATGTAATTTTCAGGGAATATAAGCTAAGCCCTAAAAACCATTGTAAGTATTCGGAATTTCAAAAAAGGAATAGAGCATGGAGAAGCAAAAAGCCTTACATTTTTGGAGGTATACCTCTTCTTCCATTTTTAATTCAAAGCATCATAGTATATACAAGATCAGGGTTTTAAATCTGTTTACCTTCGAACCTTTAGTCCTCTTCGCGGCGGTTGATCTTCTCTTTCGGCAATAAACCTTTTAGCCTCCTAAAGGCTATACATGGTGGGTCGGTGGGAGAAACAACCAAAGAGAGGTTTATCTTTTCGATTTTCAAAAAAAAAGGAAGAAGGGATCTGATTTCTACTCAAAAAAGGGGTTCTGTCGTGTTTTAGAAATATTGGGGTTTAGATTTGGGCTTAAAAAAGGGTTAAAAATGAGTTTTTCAGGTTTCCGGCGTTGGCCAGCAGTGACTTGCGGTAGTTGGTCACCGAATTCTGGGAAATAAGGTGGTTTCTGGGTTTGGGGATGAACACCACGGCAGCGTTCATCCCCGTTTCAGAGGTCGGGGGAGAGTTTGAGAGCTCGAAGGGCCGACTTTGGACCAAAAGAGGCAAAAATGGTCGGAGCTTCTCCTTTTATTTTGTTTAAGCGTTTTAAAAATAGTTTATTCGCCATTTAAATCCCTCCACGTTTTGATAATTATGCCCGCGGCCCTTCTGCACTTCAAAATCACAACTTTGATCCCTTTGCATGGGTAAATTACACTTATAAGGGCTTCTGTCTTTTTAAATTCCTCCCCTGGTCCTTAAAATTTTTCAATGGTTTTTAATCTACTCCCTATTTTAATTGAGTCTGCCTTTTCATTTAATTTGGTCCTCTAATTTGTTTTCTTTGCGTTTTGGTCCAAATCCAGTGTTGTAACCCCATTGTTTCAAGCATTTTTATTTTCCAGCCTTTGCTTAATTTTATAATTCTTGTTTTAATTTGTTAAATCCTTTGATTTGTGGTTGGTAGTATAAATGTGATTATTGTATTGTTATTTTTTTGTATATATATATGTATGTTTATTATAACATATAATTTGGTTTTAATATATAGTTTCCATATACTATACAATGTTTTTTATGTATATAATATATGTTTTATATATAATATATATAATATGTAATTTTTATAACATATAATATATAATTTTTTAAAATATATATAATATATAGTTTTTTTATAATATATAATATATTTTTTATAAATATATAAATAATATAAAGTTATTTTGTAATATATATAATAAGGTTTCATATATATAAAGTTTTTAAATATATAATATAAGCTTTTATAATGTATATAATACATAGCTTTTATAACACATATAATATAGTTTTAAATATGATTTTTTCACATATATATATAGTATAGAATATATTTATATCTATATGTGGTTTTTTAATGTATGCTTACTTTAGGTGGTTTAGGCCTTATGTTTTTTGGGCTTAGGTCTTGTTTAGTTTAAGGGGCTTTGAGTTTGTTAGGTTAAGATCTTAAATCATATTAAGGCAAGATTAATTTAATTAATTTAAATTGTGCATCCCTCTCATAGGGGCATAATCTTTAAATTAATTAAATTAATTTAGAATTAGTGTTTAGAGTCGTAGTTAGACCTATGGTTCGAATTAGTTTAGTGAATTTAAATTTACCATTGGCTTACTGGATAAGTGTTAAATTTATTAAACTAGTTGAACAACTCATAATTACCTTTAAGATAAAATTGATGTTGAGATTAGATTGACATTTAAGTTTAAAACCATGATTATTTAACTTGATTTGTTTTAAATAGTATCCTTGGCTTATTGGGATACTAGTTTAACTTATCGAATTAATTATCATGTTACAAGATAATCCATAAATTGTTAGGGTTAACCAATTTATGGGTAATATTTGATTCACCTAGTTAATTAAATTTTCATAATATGGGCCTTTTAGATAATGGATTTAGGTGGACCTTTTGCACGTTTAATTTCAAGCCCTTTTTTGACATTTTTTTTAATGTCATTCATGTGACACATTTATTTTGCATTAATTAATCTAAATCATAAAAAAGGTATTTGTTAGTTCCGATATTTGTTTCATAACAGTCCGAGCTTAAACGATGTTGACTAAATATTTGAATTAATCCTTACCGTCCCAAGGTGAAATTAAAAGTTGATAAAATCATCACATCATACTTAAATGCTTGCACCGTGCATAAATGTGACGTGCGAAGGTCGAACCATAAATTAACACGACAGTCAGATTTATTTGATGTCGGTTTAATCTATGGTCCGATGTATCGTCAACCTTATTAATTAAATGCCCAATTAATTTGAATCCACCAATTTGATAAAGCCCGTTTCATTAAGGTCAATTTTCAATTAAGTATACTTAATTAGATTCAATTTAAATTTTAATTATTTCCATCCATTTAAAAGCAACAAATATTTTGGTACCGATTTCTGAGCATGATAGGGGTGCTAATCCTTCCCCACACGTAACTAACTTCCGAACCCTTTCAAAATGAATCTCTAGTTTTGTGGTGTCCGACCTACATTAACCAAATGGCCGGTGGCGGCTCCAGATCTTCTTTATTTTCCAAAAAAATGTGAATTTTCAAAAGCAATTCCCCTTAAACCGAAATTCCAAGAAACGATGAAGATACCCCGTAGCTTCAAACTTTTAAGGGACAAAAATGTCGATATAGTATGGCGACTCTACTGGGGATCGAACTTTGTTTTTAAAAAAAATAAAAAAAGTTAAGCCAAGAAAATGTTTGTTGCTGTTAATAATGGAAAAATGTTGGAATTTTAATTGACTTTAGTGAGGTTGATTCTTTCTTGAAAATGTGACATTGATTGCACGGGCTTTGGTAATTGGTGGTCTTCAGATTAATTTTTCATTTAATTTCTAAGGAATCACCGACATGTGTTGCAGCATATTCATCAAGCTTTAAACCCGAGCTCTATCCTTTGAGTGAGAGTGAAACGCCACATACCCACGTGAGTAGCCCTCCACGGGTCGGTAATTCACTTCCGAAATCCACTCATTTGACACGTGAGCAGCCCTCTACGTCACTAGGTTGTGCTTTTTCCCTCGAATCGAATCCAATTCGCAATCTTGTGATGGGCCAGAATTGGGGTTCTTGTTGCCTTAGTAAGTAATAAGATAGGTTTGGGTACCCTTAATTAGAACGAACCCATATGTGAGAATCTAGGAAGCCCATCCCATTACAGCCATGCGGATAACCATAGCGAATTAGAATTCATGTGGTTAGTTTTTTTTATGTGTTTGTCTTTTGCTTACTTGGTTTGTTTGCATTTATCTTTTCTCATTTCTACGCTTATTGCTTAACTAACTGACACTCTTTTTTTGTTTTCTAGTTTCTTTTCTTTTCTTTTTACCTTTTATTTTGCATATCTTGTCATATCATGAAGAGCACATTGAGTCAGGAAATAGTTTGAAATTAAAGGCTAGGTCAATGGGAGATTCGGTTCGTAGCAATGATGAAAAAAATTCTGATGTGCAAACATGGTCGGAAAGAGAACAACTACATAACGAGGATAGTATCTCTGTCGGGTTCAGGTTAGCAATGGCAACCAAAACATTCGTAAACACAAAATTTAATGATGTGTCTAAGTTGAAGCCGGTTATGGAACAATTGGGATCTTGAAATGAGAAGTACTTTTAAGAAAGAGTATAGCGATATTGCATGCTTGCTAGATGTTCCGGTCGACCAAGCACTACTACAAGCCTTGGTAGGATTTTGGAACTCCGCCTACAATTGTTTTACCATCGGCAACTTCGATTTGACCCCTACAATCAAGGAATATCAAGCCTTCATAAATTGCAAGAAGATTGACGAGAATCAGATCTACTCTAAGCCTAACAAGAACAAAGCCTTCCGAGGCAAGCTCAGTAGATTCTCGGATACATTTGCATCTTGGGTTGAATGTCAAGTCACCTCTTGGAATAAGAAGGAATATCTTAAGTGGAAGGGAATCCTAGCCTTAGCATCCGTATATCCCGTGGGTCGAGTTCAGCGGGACCTCTTTGCATTGTTGATATATGGGTTAGTGCTTTTTCCTCAAGAATTAGGGCTTATCGACCTGTTGGTTTTGGACTTGTTTGATCATTTGAGCGGCGGTACCAATCTGGCACCCGTAATTTTGGCCTCGGTCTTTGGCTAATAAACTATTCAAACAAGTATTTATACCCCCGGTCTTTGGCTACCCGAGAGCAAAGCTCTCTTATATTGGGCATGCCATGGCCGGCTCTTCCCCATGTCAATTGAATGGCTGCCCCTCATGCCTTTATATAGGCAAAAGGGGGGAGCTTGGGTGATGTGGAGCACCCTCCTCCACGTAAAATTCCCTTTTTTGCTTTTTAATTAATTTTTTTAATAATATTATTATTACAATAATACTAATAATACTGAAACCCGGACAAAAATGAGTGATTACAGTTGCCCCTCTTTGCTTGTTCTTGTGAAACGAGAACAAAGCAAAGATCAAAAGCACTCATTTTTGTCCTACTTCATTGTTTGTAGCTTCGGAATCACGTGTTCTTCTAGAACTCTTCGCTACTCCTTAGCTGAATCTTCAGGCTTGTAAGTTCTTCCTATATAGAACTTCTTCACCTTCTGATCTTGGAGCTACGGGCTCTTCCTATATAGAACCCTTCACTCTGAAGCCTCGAGTTATGAGTCCCTCCTATCTAGAACTTTTCACTCTGAGACAATAAAGCTTTGAGTCTTTCCTATATAGAACTCTTCCCCTTCAACGCAGCGGGTTTTTCCGTTCTTGGGTGACGCAAGTATCAATGATCTCACTACTTTTTTATCTGGTACCTTGGAATCACGTGTTCTTCTAGAATCTTCCGTTCTTCCTCGGTCGAATTCTTTGAGTCTCCTGTTTGTGGTCTCATAATCACGAGCTCTTCTGGAACTCTTCGCTCTTCCTCGGCCACCTCTTTGACCTGCATGCACTTAGATATTAGTCTTGAGAAGACAATCTTACGAAAAGATTATATTAATAAATCATCATTATGGTAAGACAAAAATAAAAATAAAATTGAATTTTAAGAGAAATATCCTTATGGCAGGATGAAATTAGAGACTTAAGAAAATCATCCTTATGGAAGGATAAAATTGAGAAATTTAGTTTTAAGAAAAACATCCTCATGAAAGGATCGGATTAAGAAATCTAAGTTTTAAGCGGAACATCCTTAAGAAAGAATTAAATTAAGAAACTGATTTTAAGAAGAAAAAAATATCCTTATAAAAGGATAAAATTGAGAAATTTAGTTTTAAGAAAAACATCCTTATGAAAGGATCGGATTAAGAAATCTAAGTTTTAAGAAAAAAACATCCTTAAGAAATGATTAGATTAAGAAATCTAAGTTTTAAGAAAAAACATCCTTAAGAAAGGATTAGATTAAGAAATCTAAGTTTTAAGAAAAAAAAACATCCTTAAGAAATAATTAGATTAAGAAATCTAAGTTTTAAGAAAAAAACATCCTTAAGAAAGGATTAGATTAAGAAATCTAAGTTTTAAGAAAAAACATCCTTAAGAAAGGATTAGATTAAGAAACTGGTTTCTAGAAAAATATCCTTATGAAAGGATCAGATTAAGAAATCTAAGTTTTAAGCGGAACATCCTTAAGAAATGATTAAATTAAGAAACTGATTTTAAGAAGAAAAAAAATCCTTATGAAAGGATAAAATTGTGAAATTTAGTTTTAAGAAATACATCCTTATGAAAGGATCGGATTAAGAAATCTAAGTTTTAAGAAAAAAAACATCCTTAAGAAAGGATTAGATTAAGAAATCTAAGTTTTAAAAAAACATCCTTAAGAAAGGATTAGATTAAGAAATCTAAGTTTTAAGAAAAAAACATCCTTAAGAAAAGGATTAGATTAAGAAATCTAAGTTTTAAGAAAAAACATCCTTAAGAAAGGATTAGATTAAGAAATCTAAGTTTTAAGAAAAAAACATCCTTAAGAAAGGATTAAATTAAGAAATTTAGTTTTAAGAAAAACATCCTTTAAAATGATGCCCTGGTTCTATCCGTCCTGACTTCAAAAGAAATTCATCAAAGGTGATGGCTCGAGAATTTAAAATCTTGATTTGAAATCGTGAGATAATCTCTCTTTCTTCTTTTTCTTTTTCATTTTCTTCTTTTTTCATTTTCTTTTTCTTTTTCATTTTCATTTTCATTTTTTCTTTTTCTTCTTTTTCTTTCTTCTGACACTCAAGTGCGTGTCTTCTTAACAGGTGCAAAGGTGCACGAAGTCCTATGATAAAGATGATGCGTGAGCATATTTTATGATGCAAAGGTGCAAAATTTTCTTTTTCTTCTCTTCTTCTTCTTTCTTTTCTTCGGGGCAGGTAGGCTTCATCTTGTGACTACAACCATTCCTCATTCTTATGCCCCGATAAAATTTGCCTTTAAAACTTTATTGTCCCTTCTCTGTTTCAACCTTCCAGCCAAGTGCCTCAGTCGATATCAACTCTTCGCTTAAGATTTTTTTTTACTTTTCATTAATCAAATCCTCTCATCTCTGTGTCACTTCTGATCTCTTCTAATTTGAACTCCTATACGCATGAGATCTTTGCTATTTTATGGGGGCAATGATGCCCCCCTCGCCTTGGATTCTTGTGAGCAACATATCTTGATTTTTCACGGACAATGATGCCCCACTCAATCTTGATTCAACTTATCATCATTTTTTCTGACCCTACATGCGGAGCCTTCATCTATCTTATCATTAGGGCTGGCAAAATGCCCCCATGCCCTGAACTCATCTTTAATCTTCTTGCAATACCTCCGATGAGAACTAACTCTTGGTCCCTATAAAAAGGTTAGTATTTTGGAAATAAACTGAGAAATTTAGGAAAAATGCCAAACATTTTTTTAAAAATTGGTGTTTAGACAAAATGGTAAGGAGGAAAATACCAAACATTTTTTGAAAAATGAATGTTTGGAGTAAACGATAAGTATTAAACAAATTGAAATTTGAAAACTGTCAAACATTTTTAAAAAGCTAATGTTCGGAATAAATAATAAAGATTAAAAGAATCGATAAAAATGTCAATTAATGTTCGATCCTAAATAACAAATGCACTAGAAAATTTGTCTATTTAAAAAATCTTGCCTATTTTGGCAATATAAGCATATGTATGGTCTCCCCTACTCCATTTAGGCTTTCGAGAGGAACGTTTCCCATACCTAATTTCTAACCCATTCAATGTGGCTCTCTTGATCTCACCACTCACTATGCCCCCATCCTCTCCTCATTTGGGTGTCGATCAGGCACTTTGAGGTTTGATGTTCCTTGAAGAAAGGTTAACCCTTATAGATGGAATTTAATCTGAAGACAAACTTATCAAACTTAGATATCCACATATGATCTGAATGGTCTTTGTAGGCTTATAATATAGGCTATGGTTCATGGTTATGAAAGAAATGATATATAGGCCCAAAATGAGTATTTAAGGGTAATGAAACCAAGGATCATTTCTTCTGGTTAAAATATCTTCTATGCGTTTGTTGATCAGAATGTGCTCAAATAAAAACTTCTTTGATTTATTTCTTGGATCGCTCTAAACTGCCCACTTTTGGGTTTTCACCATGGACTTTATTTCTTTCTGTGTAGCTTTGGAATCTGTATCTTGCATCTTGAATGAATGTTGATGTGTTTCTTATTCACATGTAATCGAATCTTCTCTTGTTTTCGTTTATTGCACTTTCTGATAGTGCTTTTAATCTTCATTGTTTCAAACTTCTTGTTGGTACACTTTCAATTTGGTTTAGCCAGTCCTTTTGAGCAAAAATTTCTTTTACTGGCTTATTCTGATATTTCTCTTGGTCTTCACATTTAGGACATTGATTCTCATTTCTTGCGCTTATTCATGGAGCGCCATCTTTGTAATGCGGTCAAAACTGGGCGATTTGAACAAAATCCTCTTCTTCTTTACCCCAGTATGGGGGTGATTCTTGGTTTGGGTTCAAATGAAAAGAAACGAACAGGCTCAAAGGGGGACAACAAATAGAAATTTTCTATTATTTGCGAAGGGGATTGAAGGAAGGCCATTCATCATCCCATACATGGATATCAAAATAGTCTTTAGAGGGTAGAAGTTTAGGGTCAACACTTGACTCAAGGATCTTAAACAACAAGTGCCTGAGAAGAAAATTTCCTAAAATGGGAACTGCCCATTATCTACACACTTGTTTTGTTCTTCTATCGGCCTGAATGGACTAGTAGATATTTGCATTCGCAATGACCCAATAATAAAAAAATGATATGTACATGTATGCTTTTTAAAAAAATATGTGTATATGCATATGGGGAAAAAAACTATCCCATAACAATGAACAAAAAATGCAAATATGCTTTCTGAATAAATAAAAATTTCATTACGAAAAAAATAACTTCATTCTGAAAAATATACTTAACTTATGGATTTCTTTTGCATTTTTCCCAAATGCACAAGGATCAACGGATTTGAATTGCCTTTACTGGTAGCCGTTTGCTCCGGGCTAGTTGTACTATTCCCCTGAGTACAATCAGTTTATACCAATTATGACATTGGATTTTTCTAAATGATTTATTTTCCTTTGACCATTCGATAATGGATTTTTGGTGAAAATTTAATTTACAGCTTTGTTTATAGATTTCTTTTGCATTTTTCCCAAATGCACAGGGATCAACGGTTTTGAGTTGCCTTTACCGGTAGCCGTTTGCTCCGGGCTAGTTGTACTATTCCCCTTAGTACAATCAGTTTATACCAATTATGAAATTGGATTTTTCCCAAAAGATTTATTTTCCTTTGACCATTCGTAAAAATGGCTTTTCGATGGATACTTGAATTACCCATTGTCTTAAATTTTACCATGTTTAACCACGTTATGCCAACATTTCTTGTCAGACTTGTTAAATTCTATTGAACTCTTTCTAGTTTTGTGAGCATGAAAACTCAATCAACTTTAAAAAAATCTTTGTTCTTTTTTCATCCTTAAGAAATGATAAAATTAAGGAATTCTCCTATTTTCAGAAAAAAAAAAAAACAATCATTGAAAAGATAGAATAGAGAAAAAAACTTCTTAAGAACTATGAAAAACATTCTTAAGACTGGTAGGACTAAAATATCTTTAATAAATTTTTTAGAGAGAGAGAAAAACGATCATTGAGAAATGACATGATTGAAAAATTTTATTTTTGAGAAATTATTATTTGCCCTTTTTTGTTTTTTGTTTTTTTTAGAAAAAGAAAATTCTTAAGAGAAGAAAGAATTGAGAAATCCATTTTTTAACAATATCCTTATGAAAAGATTTAATTGAAAAATATTTCCTTTGAAAAATGTCCTTATGAAAGGATTAAATACTCATATTAAAAGATGTCCTTGTGAAAGGATCGAAAAAGAAACTCTTATTATTATTTTTGAAATAATGTCCTTATGAAAGGACTGAACAAGTGTATTAATGAAATGATTAAAAAACTTTGCTAAAAAATATTTATTCTCGTGGGAGGATGAAAAAAGCTAAAAAATGTCCTTGTGAAGGGACTGGATCTAAGAACTTGTTAAAACAAATTGAAATGTTCATTTTTTTTTCTTTTTTTTCTTTAATTGCTATTATGAAAGGGATGTATTTAGAAATTTGGTTGAAAGAATATAAAAGTTCATTCTTAAAAAAATGTCCTTTAAAGGATGTACCTTTTCTTAAAAATTATTTGTGAAAGAATTTTTGGTATGTGATTTTATGCAAATGAGATGCATGCACGTGCTTCCGATGTGATGCAATGTACGAAATGTAAAAATCATAACAATAATCAACAAATGCAAGAATGAATGCAAAAAAAGCAAAAAGAAAACGAGTCAGTACTGGATAAAAACAATAAATACATAAATAAAAGGACAAATTAAATAAGGTAAACAAACAAAACAACCCTATTTATCCCGCCTAAAACACCTAAGGTTATCCGTATGGCTCTAAAGGGGTGGGTTTCTATATGTTCTCTACATGCAGTTTTGGTTCTAGGGGTACCCGAATTGTCCTCGCTGTCCTCTGCTAAGAGTAGCAAGCCCCCCGATCATCACCCATTATAGGTTCCTTTCAACCGGGTTCAATTTAGGGGGGACCCATTCGCTTATGCTTGCACGAAGGAACGATATCCTTACGAAAGCATAAGGTACTCGAGCCCCGAAGGTACTTGCTAGGCCTACACGGGAGAACGATATCTCCATGATAGCATTAGCGTTTTCCCCCCACTTAAAAAACGAGTTTATATGCCATATTTTAAATGCATCAATATAAACGCGCAATTATAACCGAACGTTAGCTTAATAGTCACTTTAATCCGGAATTTCTAATATTAATAAAGCGGTAATTATTTGAAAAAGCTTGACTCTTATTTTGTTTTTTTTTGAAAAAACAGAAATAGTCCCCAGCGGAGTCGCCATCTGTAGCGATGCCCCGCTCGCTAAAAAAACTGAGTTTTCGAGGTGTTTATTGTCTTTCAGATATAAAAATGTTTATTCCGTGGGGTTTTAAAAAACCGTATTTTATTTAAGAAAATAGAGTCGCCACCGGCCACTTAGGTAGGCCGGACACCATAAAACCAGAGATTCGAAAACTGTTGGATTCGGGAGTCGGTTACGGATGGGGAAGGATTAGCACCCCCACACCGCCCAAAATTGGTATTTTAATAATTACCGCTTTGTTAATATTAGATTTTCCAGATTAAATTGACGATTTAATTAACATTTACTTATATGTGCGAGTAAATTTTAAAGGCCCCGTTATCCGAGAATAAACGCCCAACCACTATCACTACGCCTAATACTGGCCCCGTTTACGCTCGGATAAAAGGGCACCGCATTGACAATTTATATATCTGTTATGCAAACTTAAAAACATGGCAAATATAAATAAATACATTGCGATAAAAATATAAATAAATACTAACATAATAAAATACTAATATAACATAAATAAAATATTAATCTAAAACATACCTACATAACTATTAATTTAACACATAAATAAAAACCAATCTAACATAAATAAAATACTAACATTCATAAATATTAATCTAACGCATTAACAAAAACAAATTTAACATAAATAAAATATTAATATAAAACATAAATTTAAAACATAATAAATACTAATCTAAAACATAAATAAACATACAAACTAAAAAACACAATTTTAAATCAACTACTACTTCATTAAATTATAAAAATTACAACACAAATAAAAAAGGGAAGAAAATATACCTAACTAGGAGCTCGAATGACGAACCCCGACTGATCCCACCGAGATCTACCACGACCTCTCAAAAAATTAACTAGATCGGATCCAAAATAGGACTTCGATCGAACCGGTTAGGACCGAGGGCACTGCCCTCGGTCTTTGGCTACCCGAGAGCAAAACTCTCTTATATTGGGCATGCCATGGCCGGCTCTTCCCCATGTCAATTGAATGGCTGCCCCTCATGCCTTTATATAGGTAAAAGGGGGAGCTTGAGTGACGTGGAGCACCCTCCTCCACGCAAATTTCTTTTTTTTTTGCTTTTTAATTAAATTTTTTAAATAATATTATTATTACAATAATACTAATAATACTGAAACCCGGACAAAAATGAGTTATTACAAACCAAGCTGCTCATATTTGTTCTTGCATACTCTCTTAGGCCATGGGTTCTAAACTCACTAGGAGCACATTTCTTCCTTCCACTACAACTGGTTTTTCATAAAACCCGCTCAAAAGCGACGAAAATTCATCAAAAAGTTTGACATGATAATACTCGTATCTATTTTGAATATAATGACTCGATGAGGTTAATTTTGAGTTATGTTATTCATCTTCTAGAAAGAATGTTTCTCGTCATTTAAAATTTCAAACAAACACCCCAAATTTGTTCGAGAAAGTCTCAAAACCTCAAAAGATTGAGAATTCTGTGTTTCATTTTGTGAGTTTTAAAGAGGTTTCGAAAAAATTAAATTCACAAAGTGATAAAAGTCGATAAAACGAATTTATTAATATCTAAGATGATAGAAAAAGTCGTAAGAGAATGACAATTTTTAATAGCGACTAAAAATTTATAAATAAAATAAAATAAATAATTTTTCTTTAACTTTCACGTGAGCACTAAACTATCAACCTCGTTGTTAATGAGTTAACATACTAGTATTATAATTGAAGCTAAAGTTAAAGCTTAATCGCAAAATTCAATCAAGTTAAAGCTAAATGATAAAATTAAAACAAATCCGAAAATGGTTGTGGTGTTTGGTGCTGTGTATTTTTAGGGTAAAATACAAGAATCATCACTCAATTATATTTTCTCTCTTATTTTGGTCACTCAACTTAAATTTTTTTTAATTTAATACTGAACTTTCGAATTACTCTTATTTTGGTCACTCTAAATTATTATATTATTATTTTCTGATGACATGGAATATTTTAACATTATTAAATAAAATAATTTAAAATAAATAATAAAAACTATTTTATTAGTATTAAATTTAAAAATATTTAAAATAATCGTCGTCGCCTGTCGTCACCGTTGACTTTCGGAACCGGTAGTTGTTTGATCCCAAATTACACCAGAAGACTCGCTTTAATATGCTAAGTTCGAATCTGATGGTTGTTTCACCGGAAAATGTCCCGAAACTCACGAATCTCGGTTGAAACCTTTCGATTTCATCACTTTTGATTTCTTTTTCGTGGACTTCGAAGTATTTTTTAGCAAAATGGAGGTTGAATTTAAACTCAGGAGTCAAGACGAAGTGACCGATAAAATATAGGACCGAACGGCCACCATCTACGGCTGTCGATGGTGGCATCTGACGACGATGAACAATGATCGACAAACAGTTAAGTTTATTTTTCAAAATTATTTTTATATTAAATAATATTAATAAATGCCACATCATACAAAAATAATAATAAAATAATAGAGAGTGATCAAAACAGGGGCAATCTAAAAGTTATGTTATTAAATTAAAAAGTTTTAAAGTTGAGTGACTAAAATAGGAGAGAAGATAGTTGAGTGATGATTCTTGCATTTTACCCTTATTTTTATAATGTTCTCAAATTGAAATAGATTATTGGGGTGCTGAGGTGTTCAATGATGCCATATTGATTTCACGTGATGCGCATGTTAACACCTGACAATATCACCGTACATGTTCATGCCATGTTGACTTCTGATTTGTCAATAAATACAAAGTTGCTCCCTCATATAATATAAATGCTTGATTTTAAGCGGTTGATCTGTTTCAGCGAATTAATTGAAATTTTGAGGTTTAAGGGGTGCATTGACAATTGCATTAAAGTTATTAAATTTGTTTTGATATTTTGAAATTAAATAATTTCATAGAATTAACTAGAAATTGACTATTAAATTATCAATACATTTTTATTTTGTGCTTTTATTCGGTTTATATTTTGTATAATTTATTACTATAATTTGATTTAAGAACTTATGTACATGTTATATATTGTGTTCAACTAGTCTAATTTGGAGGAAATTGTGGGACAAAAATTCTGTTTTTTTATATTTTTTTATGCCAAACACTAAAAAGTTAAATATTAAGTTATAATTCTAAGTTATAAACTTGAATTTTAATGTGCTCCCTTATTCCCTAAACCCTAACTTTTAATTATGGCCCCAAACTTAATTTTTTTTAATGTGGAGTATAAATAGGAGCACTGAAAAGAATAGAAATTTTTTATTTGAAATGGTGTAAGTTTATAACGTGTTTGCGTTATTTTCTTTCGAAATATAAATTTACACAATTTTCGCACAATAATTCATTGAATGGATTTTTTCTTTTTTGTATTTGTGTTTTTTGAAAATAATTTTTATTTAGGTGAGGAGAAGGAGAATTTTGCTCATACAGGGTTTTAAACCCATAACTTAGGGGAAACAGGTGTCAACTGAGAGCTTTAACCCTATACTCTAGAGATTATTGACATGTATTTATATTGTATTTATATCATTTTTGTGTCATGACTAATTATTTCTTTTTTTGGATAAATATAAATAATGCTTTTAATGTTATTATATCATTTTTGTGTCATTAATTATTTCACTATGTTATATTTGCATCATTTCTTAATGCATCTATGTTTTAGATAGATTATTATAGTGATTTAATTTGAACTCTAAATTTTTTTGAACAATTTTTACTAGGGGAGAAGAAAGGAGAATTTTTATTCCTACTGAGTCTTGAACTCACAACCAGAGGGAAGAAGAAGGTGTCAACTTGAGAGTTTTAACCACCTGCTCTAAAGTTTGTTGAACTCTAAAATTATTTTTAAGAAATAAAATCATTGAATATGGTTACATTAATATAACTAATATAAAGGTAAACTACATAAATGGTCACCGAATTTTTAGGATATTTTCGTTTTGTTCACAGAACTCTTAAAACTTGCGTTATAGCCACTAACTTTTAGTTCGCTTTTAATAGGGTCCCCTCCTATTACCTTCGGTTAGAAGATGTTGATGTGACACGTTAATTTTCATTTTTCCTAAATAAATAATGGATAAACTACATTGTTCATCACTTAAGTTTATTCTCACTCTTATTTGTCACCGAAGTTTAAAAAATTCAATTTAATAAACTCAACTTTCAAATTATTCCTATTTTGGCCACTCTCGAATGACATGGTTATATAAATAGAAAAATCGATCTCGGTACATATTTTTAAATAAATTATTTTGATTTGGTTATGGTTCACAATTTTAAGTAAAATTAATCAACTGATCTGATCCGTTATATTTTAATATTTAAAAGTTCGGTGTCCAAAATGAAAACACCCTAAAAGTTTGGTTACCGTTTATGCAGTTTACCTTAATATAAAGATTATAGTTAAACGGTTTAAAGGTGTAAAACCTATATTTGATTTTTGATATAACAATGAATAACAAGGGCTATTTTGTAAAAAGGGGAAAATTTTAAGTACTAAAAGAGACTCACAAATTGACAAGGATTCAAACTTAAAATGATTTCTAAGTTAAAACCTTACACACCAAATATTTTCTAAGTGCTTTGGTGCTCAAAATAGCCAAATTGGTCTAAGAGTATCGATACGCCCCAGGCCGTTATTGGAATTTAGTTTTACACTTGATGGCTATAGGGTACCGATACGCTTGTATTCCATTCAAACCGGGGAACCAATTTGCGTTCGAGTATCGGTACAAACTTAGTGCGTACCAGTACGGGGTGTTAAGATTTTTCCAAATCTTTTGCATTTAATATTCGACCGTTGCCTTGTTAGTTTATTGGAATCATAACTTTGAAAATCAGTTACACGTAGTGATACCCTCTTAGGAGTATCGATACGATTTTTTGTACACAACTTATCATGGTTCTAGTGAGCAAAATCGGTATTGATACGACCTTTATCGTACCGATACCCTTTGTAAAATTCACACTCCATATCGATACGGCTTTCTGCGTATCGATACCCATTTATACAATGGCTCTTTCTTCTTATAGCAGGTACTGATACGATTGCCCGAGTACCGATACCCAGTGTTGGCAGACATCATTTATTGCGGAAAAAATAAAGTCCAACGGCTATAATCAATATCTCAACTACCCAAACGGCTAGAAATCTATGAAGGGGGTATAAAATCAAGTCTCCCAAGCTTCAACAACACCTATTCATCAAGTGGAAAGCATTAAGCACACATCCAACAATCTTGAGCTCTTAAAGTCAAATTCTTGTAGCCCACTTGAGTGATCCTATTTTGTAATCATTTTGTTCAAGTACTGTGGTTAGAGTGAACTTAGAATTGTGCAAACATTTAACCTTTGAGAGTATTTTTTAGTTTGCTTTATTTATATTCTCTTTGTGAAGGATTTCTTAAGACTTTAGGGTATAAGTCTTAAGGGAGTGTAAGGTTATCTCCTTTGGCCTCAAAAGGAAAGCAAATCTAGTGGATTTGAGAAAATTCTTTGTGTGGTTAGCTAAGGTAGGGGATGTAAACATTGTTAAAAGGTTGAAACACTATAAATTCCTGTGTCCCAATCTTTTTATCTTTCTATTTGCTTTCACCAATTTTTTAAATTGCCAATTCACCCTCTCTTGGCCTTTCACCAATGATTGATCATCTCAATAAAAGGTATAAAAAATCTCACTTTTTTTATTTATCAAAAGTCAATTAAACACCTTTTTTTCGCATCCAATTGAGTTATTGAGCTAGTAAATTTTATCAATGGAGCCATTTGACCTATAGTTTCTATCATTGGTCATTATTGTATTAACATGGTTATTAACCTTGTTGACATGACAGTCAACATATGAAATGTGAATGATGGCATGATAGAAAAACTTGATTAATTTTTTTGGAAATTTCAAGAGTTTGATTGATTTTTTCTTCAAAATAAGAGGTTTATTTTTTTTTGTTAACAAAGGATGGCAAAGCAATCAGCTAATAGTTTTTTCTTGAGTGATAAGAGACAACACATCAGCCGGTGGATCCTCAAAGATAGTCTCCCCCATAGAAGATAGTCTCCCCCATAGAAGAACCTCCAGATAACATGGCCAAAGTGTCGGCCACCATATTGAGCTCATGTCGAATGCGTCGGATCTTAACAGTCCAATTCTGCGCCAAAAGACCGTGAATCTCCACCACAAGGGTATTTTCTACCGATGGTTGCGTGCTGCACATGAGTAGATTCACAACTTCCAAAATGTCTGATTCTAGTTCAATACGCCGAAAGCCTCTACTCCACGCATGTATCAAAATACCATGTATTGCCCATAATTCCACCATAAAAGCAAGTATGATCCAAAACTCTTTGTGAAGCCAAAAATCCATAAGCCATAAGCATCACGTACCACCCTGCCCGCAGTAGCTTCATTATTCCGAATATCGAGAGCCCCATCCGTGTTCGCCTTGATCCATCCTCTTTGCGGTTTTGTCCAATGATTCTTCGATTCTGCTTGTCCATGACTCCATGGTGAGCTCCTCTGTGATTGGGACGCCATGGAAGTCGCAAAATCAGTAGCTAAACGATAGCAGTATTGTAGAAGATCGCCTCGCTCTATATACTGGTCATCAAGCAGCACATTGCACCTTCTTTTCCACAGTTGCCATCATATTGTTGGGAAAAGGGTATCCCACTCAGGAATAGCTGTAGCAACACCACCTTGGTTCCTCAAGTTGCGCATCAACCACCCATCGAACGACATAGTCAAGAAATCCACCTAAAGTGAAGAAGGTACTAACCTGTTCCAAAGATTATATGTAAAAGAACAAGAACGTAAAATATGATCAATCGATTCCTCACCTGATCCACAAACCTGACATGTCGAGGAAGGGGAAAGATGATAGAGAAAACGTTCCATGTTGGTGAGTAATCTTTGACTCTTGGCAAGCCACGAAAAACCCTCACCCGTTGAGGCACTTTCTTCTTCCAAATGAGCTTCCAATCAGAATTACTTACCAAAGCATCACTATCCAACAAGGAGTGGTAAGCTGAACGAGTAATAGTTAGAGGATGTGGTGGATGAATGACAACAATTTGCTGAACAACATGATTAGGCACAAGGCTCCTCAACTTAGCATGATCCCATTGCCCAGATTCAGATACAAGGTTAGCAACTCACAATCTTGGTGGATTACCAGTACTAGTATAGTAAACTGGCAAGCGACCCTCTACGGGTAACCAAATATCAACCTAAAAATCCGTTACAACCCCATCTCGGATGTTCCATCACACGCTATTGACTACCTCGGGCCATATAGTGGACAAACCTTTCCACAAACGTGAGTAGTTAGAGGATCGGAAGAAGCTCAAAATCCGTCCAACCCATTTATATTTAGATTTAAGCACTTGAACCTATAAGCTATTATCATCCGAGACTAGTTGAAACCCTATTTTTATCAAGAAAACATTATTTTGTTGAGCTAAGTCACGCAGTCCAAGCCCTCATATTCCATTTGTTTGATCAGTTTGTCCTAATTGACAAGAGAGAGACCACAATGTCCATTTTTGTTCCCCCATATAAATTGCCTGATCGTCTTTTTAATCTTCGTGCATAGGCCTTTAGGAAGCACAGTTGATTGCATAGCATATAACAAAATTGCCTGAAGCACAAACTTGGCAAGCATTATACGCCCCACAAGTGATAAAGAGTGAGCAGCCCAACCCAAGAGTCTTCTTTTAATCTGATCAATCAAATAAGCATAAGTTGCATTCGTTACTCTGCTATGAAGAAGTGGAACACCCAAGTATTTTCCTAGATCAGTAACCACCTCAAAACCAAACTCATTAGCAAAGTCCACCTTCAGTTGAGGATCACAATTCGTTGAAAAAAATCTGCGTTTTCACCGCACTAATCTTGTGACCTGACCAAGCATAGAACCTCTCCAAAACATTTTTGATGACGACTGCTTGCTCCAAGGAGGCCTCAACAAATAGAACCAGGTCATCCAAAAAAAAAAATAAGTGGGATAGACCTGGTCCATTTCAAGACATGTGAATATCCCGCCATTCCTTATTTTCCACAGTATGCCCAATATTCTGAGCAAGTTTTTCCATGCAGAGAACAAATAAATAAGGTGATAAAGAGTCCCCTTGTCATATGCCCCGAGAAGGTTTAAACATCTCCGATAATTCTCTATTCAATAGAACTTGTGTCGATACCGTACGAACGCACTACATGATGAGACCAATCAACTTATTTGGCAGACCAATTTCAATCAGAGCGTCTTTAACAAAATCCCACTCAAGTCTATTGTAAGCCTTCTCAAGGTCAACTTTAATGGCTATCTAGGCTTTTTTCCCGGTCTTATGCGACATGGAGTGGATCACCTCTTGAGCCAAGATACTGTTGTCTGTGATACTTCTGTCGGGCACAAAACTAACTTGATTTGGATAGACCCATCTCGGCAAAAGAGGCTTAATGCGTTCCACGAAGATCTTGGTAATAACCTTATATGTCACATTACATAAACTGATCGGCCAAAATTGGCCAAAAAAGATAGGAGACTTCACTTTTAGAATTAGCACAATAATAGTTTAATTAACCCATTCTTCAAGCGGCTCTCCATCAAAGAAATGTTTAACCACCTGAAACACAGATTCGCCCACAACATCCCAATTTTTCTAATAAAAGGTTGCATAGAAACCACCTATATTGGTGATTTCAAAGGTTCCATGGAGAAGATGATGGATTTAACCTCCTCTCTAGTTACATCACGTAATAAAGATTGAGATTCCACTTCATGTAAGCGCGTAAAGCTGCCTGGCAAAGCACAAGAGCCACAAATCTGACCCTCACTAGTGAAAAGGGTCTTAAAAAAAATCCACCGCTTGTGCCTTAAGAACATTCGGATCATTGCACCATTCACCATTTTGAAGTTTAAGACATCAGATAGAATTTTGCCGTTACCGCGCCTTAGTGGACGTATGGAAATATTTTGTGTTTTGGTTGCTTTGCTCAATCCATCAATTACGGGATTTTTGTTGCCAAAGGCTCTCATCTAGGTCTAGGACATTATGGAGCTCCTCTTTTAATTCAATCTCCAAATTTTCAAGAAAAGAAGAGTTTGAATGTTCAAGTGCCTTTTTGATCCCTTTGATACGGGCCATTAGTCGGGATTTGCGCTTGCCAATGTGACCAAAAGTATCATTGTTCCAACCACTACAAGTGCTCTATAGGGTTCTAAAGTTATCACCAAAATTACAAGTCTGGCACCATGAGTCTGCAACTAACTTAGAGAAACTCGGGTGGTCACTCCAAGCGTCTATGTAACGAAAAGGCCTTGGCCTTATGGCACGATTCCTTGGCTCGGAAGATATTAAAATAGGTCTATGATTTGACCCTAGCTTCTGAAGATGATGGACCTCAGCTCTCGCAAAACAATCGACCCATTCTTTATTACCGATGTATTTATCCAACCTTTGAAATAAAGACCCCCTCTTCCAAGTGTATTTCGGACCAACAAACCCCATGTCTAAAAGCCAGATAGGAAAAGAAAGTCACAAAAAAGGGGACAAATACCTGTGCGATTTGGGGAGCCACCCATTCTTTTACTCACTCTACAAATCGCATTGAAGTCCCCTCCTAAAACCTAGGGGTGAGCAGGGACGGTTCTAAAACTTGTAATTGATCCCAAACCTGCATTCTTTTTCCCGCGTCTAGACTTGCATAAACAAAATTGATGAAGAAGAAAGTATTACTCATCTTGTCCGTGCACCAGCCGTGAATGAATTGGTTCGAAACGCCCATAATATCCAATCTAATAGTATTTCGCCATAGAATCTAAATCCGTCCTAAAAATCCAGTTGCTTCAACATGAAAGGAAAATTCAAACCCAAATATGCGAATGAAATCATCTGCCTTAGCCCCACTGACTCCCGACTCCATAAGAGCGACAATATCAGGATTGTGCGAACGCACCAACAACCGAAAATATTTTATGAATTCCGAAACAAGGATTCCCTGCACATTCCAAAAAATGATATTAGCCATAAAAAAAATAAAAAAGAGATTAGGCCAAAGGTGACCTGGGGGAGTGGCCTCGTCTGCTACCACAAAAGCATTATTTTCTCTCTAAAGAATCGTATTGTCCATTCCAGTCGAAGAATTGGTAGGCAAAGCTTGTTCCACTTCTATGGACTTATTAGGTAACACCTGGCTACTCTCAGGAGAAATTCCAGAAGGTCCAATAGCTTCACCTTTCTGAAGTTGTTCTCGGATACCGTCCACCTTATTATTCAAAGTCTTGCGAGACAAGCCCTTTACATTTGTCAAGTTTCTACTCCCCTCCTTGGTCGTAATATTTCTGATCAGCCCCGATAAAGAACGAGGCTTACTAATTTTGAGTTTCTTTTCATCTCTCTTATCAACCACCTGGATCACCTTGTGTTTCTCTAAGTTTAAAGATGTAGCAGCAGGGATAACCAGATCCTTCAAAGCAATGTCCATCTTCATAGGGGAATTCTGTGCCTTTTCATTGGCCTTGCCGTTTAAAGATATAGGATCAGGGACAACTAGGTCCTTCGACATTATGTCCATCTTTATAGGGGAAGTCTGTGTTTTTTCAGTGGCCTTACTGCTTGAAGCTCATTTCTTTGTTGTCTTACTAGGCATAGATTTTGAAGAATTATGTGTCTGGGTCATAGGAGTCTTAAGAGATAGCCTTCAAGTCTCCAAAGAGCTACGTCTCGTGCTCGGTTCAGCCTGGTGATCTCCACTTGATGTACTACGAGGGGGGACCGGTAGAGACAAGTCCATCACTTTTTCTCTACTTTCAGGTTGGACAACTTTGTTACCTCTTGACTCACGACCATCTCTGCCAGTAAGGGCCTCAAAATGATTCCCAAGAAGCTTCCCCTTATTTACATTAGATATCGTAGTCCCAGTATTCAATTTCCGAGATGAATTCCCACACTTTGGACGAGCTGAGATTTGCATCCAAGGGCCATAGCGAGACTCATTGTCCATTTCCTTAATCGGTTGCACTTCCACATGTGGCACAGTCTCCTTAACCAAAGTACAAAGCTCTTTAGAATGTGTAACACCCCAAAAACTGGGTTAATGATTAAATATATTCCGGGTGAAATTAAAAAGTAAAAATGAGAATTTTACTAATTGGCAAAGGGGTTGAATTTTTAAAGTTCTTAATTATTATATTAAACACTTTTAGGTTTTAATTAAAGGCCAATTTAATCTAATTAAATAGATTTTTGAGTTAGTGACTAAAATGAAAACTTTACAAAACTGGGTTAGTGACTATTTTGTATGGGTCACTACTAAGAATCCTCAAAGAGATATTATTTTTAAATGTTTTTAATCAGAAAATGACCACCTTAATTAAGGAATTGACGGTTAATTGGTTTCCAAATCATTTTCCTATTCTTTCTAATTTTCTCTCACTTTATCTCTTATTTTCCATCACTTTCTATTTCAATTTCCAAACATGATTCTCCAAAATTCTTTGCTAATTTTCTATGGAAAAATCATCATTTGATTCTACTTTTGATTTCTAACAAAACCTCACAAGAATTTCTCAAAGATTTCATCAATTTCACAAATTTGATTTTAAAGAAAATTTTACGTCAATTTTGGTGGGAGCCTCTTCAAAGGTGAATTTCGTTTTCCCCTCTTAAACTAAGGTTCTTTATTGATATTCCCTAGTAGTTGACTGATATTGGATTGTTTTTAACTTAGTTTGCAATAGATTTCAAGAATTGATTTATTGGGCTTTGATATTAAAGGTGACGATTTCAAATATAATCACTAATTTTATCCGGGGTCAACCTATTTTTTATTTTTATAATAAAGGGCCTTGTTAATCTATTACTATGTTTATAATTAAAAAATGGTTTATTGGTATTATTATCATAACTATAAATACTACCTTTTGTTATCATCCATTTGAAAGAAAAGAAAAAAGAAGAAAAAAACTAAACGTTATTACCGCATTAATAGTTACATTATTGTCTGTTATTATCATAGCTTTATTATTGCCGTCATTGTTATTACCAATTTGAAAAAAACTAAACACTATTAATACTACTTATTGTTATTATATGTTATTATTATTACCAAACTGAAAACTTAAAAAAAAAACTAATTAAAATAAATAAGCCCAATAAATAAATAAAAGCCCAAGTTCTTATATATATATATATATCAGTCCAATTACAAACCAAAACAAAAAATACATAATATATATATCCCACTTTCCGACCCAATAAGGCCCTAAATATACAAAGCTCTAATAATAACCGAAACCCTAATTATCTCTTTTCCTTCGCAGCTAATCCTAGACCGTTGGATCTAGGATTATAATCGGACGACTGAGATCCGCACGAAACGTTCCAGAGAACTCCATGCGCCGCACGCGCGACCATTCGGATACCCTTACGCGCTTGTAGGGTTCACGCACGGCCTATTAACTTCTCACTCGTGCGCCTGCTACTTTATTTCTCATGCGCAGCGATTGATCGTCCGATCCCATCTCCACGCTGGCAGATCCGACGGCCTCCAGAGATCCTTGCTCTCCAAGCAGCTTCTCACTCTGATCCCCTCCCCTTCTTAAACCGCCACGACGCTCTAGGAGACAAGCGCCACCCGCCATCTGACCGCTCTCCTCCATAGCCAAACATCACGGCTTACGAGAAAATAATAAGAACAAAAGCATCAGAGATAATAATCGGCAAAAAATCAAAAGGACATCAGAAAAATATCATATCACAGAGGCAACCAATAGGAACTCTACCTTCTTTCTTTTTCTCATTTAAGCAATGTAACACCCAGGGTATAAAAAGAAACCCAACAAACATGTAAACCCATTCAGGATCTCAGAAAGCAATAGAGAACAACCTTCTAAGGTATCTTTATTCTTTTCAAAAACATGCATATAGAAATAGGGTTTAGTTTTTTTACCTTCGTCATTGAAGCCTATTCCCTTCCAATGACAAGCTTTGTGGTGTCCTCCAGTACCACGAGAGGTGAATCGGTTAAAGAGGAGAGGTTTTTTGTCTCGCTTTTTAAAAAATGGGGCTTTTCGCTTCATTTTTAAAAGGGGAAGTATCTCAGTTTGGTTTTTATCAAAACAAGGTTCAGATAAGAGTTTAGGGGGTGGAAAGAAGTGTTTTGGCTTTGCTATTTGGGTTTGCTGGCGGCCGACGCGGCAAAACGTGGTCGGATTCTGGGTTTGGGGATGAACATCATGGCAGTGTTCATCCCCGTTCTGGAAAAAAGAAGAGGGGCTGAGAGAATGCCCAATTTAGGGTTTATTTCAAAAGGGGAAAATTATAAAATGTTATAATATATATTCGATCCCCATTTAATTTTGGTAAACTTACTTTATGAGTCCTTCCGCCCTATTTTAATTGCGCCCAGAGGGTCTCCGCATGGGTAAATCACCCTATGGTCCCTCTGCCTGGTTAAATTACATTATATAAGCCATTACACCTTTTGAAATATCCGCTTTGGTCCCTCTGATTTTTTAAATTTATCCCCGAGGCTATTTCGTCTTTTTTATTTACACCCTAAGTCCCTCAAAATTTTTGCCGATTTACGATTTCATCCCCGTTTTCCTTTTAAATTTTACTCATCTATTTTATTTCTTTTCAATTTGGTCTTTTCTAGTGTATAAGCTCCTGATTTTCATGCATTTTCTTTTTGATATTTTGCCTATGTTGTTGCTGTTTATATTATGTTTAAATTTGTTGTTTTGATATGTTTGATAAATGTCATATGGAATGGTTTCTTCTAGACTTGATTTTATGTGATATTTGTGACATATGTTGATAATATATGTTTTTATGGTATATTATATATATAATGCATGGCTTTTAGAGTATGAACAATGTTTTAAGATGCTTAATATATGTTCTCTATGATATATATATATATATATATATATATATAGTGTTTTTATACATAATATGTATTTTCATACAATATATAGCTTTATAGAGTTAGGGTTTTCAAAACATTTATACGTTAAAGTTCATAATATGTATATATAGTTTCTTTGAACATATAATATATCTTTTAAAATAAATATAGCTATGTTTTTTAAGGTTTATAGCATATACATAATTTTACAAGGTATATACATAGTTTTCTTAAAAGTTTTTAGGTTTTTTTTTAAAAAAAGATGTAATCTTGTTTTCTTAAGGTATATAATACATATAAATGATTTTTCAAAATTTGTATATAATTTGTATGTTTAAAGTAAGATATATAACTTTATAAAGTTTACAAAATATTTCTTTATGATATATAATGTTTAGGTATGTGTTCTTGTGTTTGGATCCTTTTTTATGAAGTTTGGGCCTTAAGCCTTGTTTTAGTGGGTTTGGGCCTTAGGCCTTGTTTTGGTAGTTTTGGGCTTTAGATTGTTGGGCCTAGCTAATAGTTTTTTTTGGGGGCTTTTGACTAGATTAAGTGAATTAACTTAATTAATTTAGATCGTGTTCCCGCCTCACAGGGGCACGATCCTCAAATTAATTAAATTAATTATAGTTTTTTGGATCCTTAGTTAGATTAGGGTTTGAGTTAATTTAGTGAATTTAAATTTGCTCTTGGCTCATTAGGGTAAATGCTAAATTCATTAAATTAATTGAACGCTTCTTAACTACTTTTAGGTTAAAATTAATTTCAAAGTTTAGATGGGCATCAAATCTCAAATTAATTATCATAATTTTTTAGGTTTTTAGACTTTAGGGCTAATTAATCTAGAAGTAAATATTAGATTTCACTTAGATAATAATTAGATCATTGTCCGGGCTTTTTATAATTTGGGCCTTCATAGGTTAGGTTTTGAGTTTCTTTGTGTGTTTACCTTTGAAGCCTTTGTTTATCATCCTTGAATGGTCATTCATATAACTTTTAATGTTTTAGTAACATGTTAATGAATCTAAATCTGACAAAGAGGGTATTCATTAATCCCGATATTCGTATTGTAACAGTCTTGCCTCAATGGATGTTGACCGAATATTTGGATTAATCCTTACTACTCCGGGGTAAATGATAATTAAAATGGACAAGAGCATTTCATCATTTCTTAATTGGTTGCATCAAGCATAAAAGTGACGTGGGGGATCCGAACCCTAAACTAACACGACAGTCGGTCTTATTCGATGTCGGTTTAGTCTAAGGTCTGGTGTATCGTCATCCTTATTAATTAAATGCCTAATTAATTTAAACCCACCAATCCAATTAAGCCCGTATAATCAAGGTCAATTTTTAATTAAGAATACCAAATTAAAGTTTATTCAAATTTCAACAAATTTCATCCATTTTAAGGGCAACAAATATTGTGGTACCGATATTCGGGCGCGATGGGGGTGCTAATCCTTCCCCACGCGTAACCAACTCCCAAACCTTTTCATAACGAATCTCTAGTTTTCTTTGGTGTCTGACCTACCTTATCCAAGTGGCCGGTGGTGACTCCAAGTTTTTATGGTTTTCAAAAATAAAAGAAGATTTTCAAGAGGGAATCACCGTTTTTAAAGAAAAAAATGGAGATTTCAAAGAAAACAATTTCAGGGGATAAATTTGTAGTTGATGATTTTTTCCAAAATAAAAAATGTTTTTTAAATCAGAAAAAGGGTCGTTGCACTTAATAGTTGGCTGATATTGGATTGTTTTTAACTTAGTTTTGCAATGAATTTCAAGAATTGAGTTATTAATAGAGATTTTGATGATTTTGCTTAAAGATTTGGTTAAGTTGATGAAACCTGTAGATTTTGATTGGGTAAATTTATGTTTTGATAAGGTAATCATAATGTGAAATGAGATTATTGAAATAAATCCGAAACTATTTGATTGGTTAATTTTTAGATGAGTTTTTAGTGGTTTTTGGGGCTGTTATGATTGTGCTTGATTTGCAGGATATATATGGATGTTTAAGAAGTGTTTTTAGTTGTGTTTTGATGTGGATTGAATGTTAGAATCATTGGTTTGAATTTATGTGTGGGTTGAACAAAGATTGATGTTGATTTCGGTAGTTTTGACTAGTTTTTTGAAGGGTAATGATAAGGATGCAGGGGTTTGTTGTTTAACATCGATTAGAATGCATAATGATGCATTTTCCCTTTGGTTTTGTGTGGTTTAAAAAGGTGACAATCAGGTCAAGGTTTCCTATTTGCATACGTTACATTTTAGAGGCTCGATTCGCGTTGGCGAGCAAAGAGAAGTGTATCGGTGAGTGTGTGTAGCGACATTTTTTTAAATCCCTTTGAAAAATTATAAGTTTGGCACTACGAGTTATCCCCAAAATCATTTCTTTGTGATCTTGGCTTAAAGAGATTTCTTTTGAAAATTCTTTTTCTTTTGAAAATCGATAAAAACTTGGAGTCGCCACCGGCCACTTGGATAAGGTAGGTCGGACACCACAAAACCAGAGATTCATTTTAAAAGGGTTCGGGAGTTGGTTACGCGTGGGGAAGGATTAGCACCCCCATCACGCCTGAAAATCGGTACCAAAATATTTGTTGCTTTTAATCGAAGGAAATTGTCAGAATTTGAAAAGAATTTAATTCGATGACCTTAATTGAAAATTAATCTTAATTGAACGGGCTTTATCAAATTGGTGGGTTCAAATTAATTGGACATTTAATTAATAAGGTTGACGATACATCGAACCATAGATTAAACTGACATCGAATAAGCCCGACTGCCGTGTTAATTTATGGTTCGAATCCCGCACGTTACCTTTATGCATGGTGCAAGCAGTTAAGATATGATGTAATGATTTTATCAACTTTTAACTTTACCTTGGGATGGTAAGAATTAATTCAGATATTTGGTCAACATCCTTTAAGCTCGGACTGTTACGACACAAATATCAGAATTAATAAATATCTCTCTTTTTATGATTTAGATTAATTAATACAGAATTAATGGGCCGTATGAACGACAATTAAGGAATGGCAAACAAAGGCACAAAAATAAACACAAAAGGCCCAACGCAAGACCTAACCTATAAAGGCCCAAATTATGGAAATTTAATTAGTGATCTAGTTACTAATTAGGTGCTTCTAGTATTAACCCTAATAAATTATGAGTTATCTTGTGATATGATAATTAATTCGATTAATTTTAGACTAGTATTCCAATAAGCCAAAAATACTATTTAAAATAAGTCACATTAATTAATCATAGCTTTAAATTAAAATGTTAGTCTAATTTCCATGTCAATTTTATCTTAAAAGATAATTAAGAGGTGTTCAACAAATTTTAATGAATTTAACATTTACTCCAATAAGCCAAAGGCAATTTTAAATTCACTAAACTGATTCGAACCTTAAGACTAACTACGACTCTAAAACTAATCCTAGAATTAACTTAATTAATTTAAGGGTCGTGCCCCTATTAGACGAGCACACGACCTAAATTAATTAAATTAATTCCTAAACTAATCTAAAGCTAACTTAACAACCCAAAGCCCAAAAAACCACGAGGCCCAAACTTCTAAACTAAACCCAAATGAAAAACCACATGTATATACTTTTAAGAAAATATACCTTAATTATATATTATATACTATATACAAGAAAATATATTATAAAAAGGATAATATGAAATCATGATGATAAAGTAAACATACAAAATAGTAAATTAAACAACATTCAACAAGTAAAATAACATACATATCACAAGCAAAAAATAAAATAAAACACATAAAAAAGAGACTAAAATAAACAACAAAGGTTACCAATAAAATCATCCACATTTTCATTGAACTATAAAAAGGATTATACATAAATAAAAAGAAAAGGGAAGAATGTACCCAAAACCCAAATATTTATGCTCGATCAACCAAATTCCACATGTTGTTGTTGGGGTTGAGAAGTTCGATTCAAGGGTTTAATAATGGTATAAAATGATTTCGATTAGGGAAAATTATAGTGGATAAGGGAATCGAATGGTCTAAAAAAAGCAAATGGCAGTGGGGTCTTTAAAACAATGAAAAGAACAACGGGAGGGGGGTTGCCGAATGCAGGGAAAAAATTAGGTTGTTCTTTTCTCTTTTTTTTAGGGTATATATATATGATAAGAGGTATTTTTGGTTTATCTCTTTAAAATAAAAACCAATGAAAATTAAGACCTTGGTCACCAAGTAGTTTTTTTAACCAATGGGAATGAGACATTGATTCATCCAATGAGAACCAAGCCTTGGTGAGTAAAGAGTTGGGATTTTTATTATTTTTTGTATATATTTTTTACTATATAAAATTATATAATTGGCCATGAAATTTTGGGCTTAGGGTATAAGGTATGGTTTTTGGGTATTTAAAAAAAGGGTAATGTGGATTTATTTTATTTCGAGCATTTAATTTAATACGGACAAAATTAGTGTCTACAACTGCCCCTCTTTGCTTATACTTGTGGAACAAGAATAAAGCAAAGATCATAAGCACTAATTTTGTCCTGCTTCCCTATTAGGAGATTCCGAGCTTTGAGTTCCTCCTATATAGAATTGTTCACTCTTTCTCTCCCTACAACATGGAGCTATGAGTATCTGCCTCCTTTGCCCCAAAGTCCTTGAGCTACGGGTATCTGCCCCTTTCGCTCCAAAATCCCTGAGCTATGAGTATCTGCCTCCTTTGCTCGGTAGTTCTAATACGATGATTTTGAAATCCTTCGCCTGAAATATTTGAGCTTTAAGTATCTACCTCCTTCGCTCGGTAGTTCTAATACGGCGAGTTTGAAATCCTTCACCTTAAATCTTTGAGCTTTGAGTATCCGCCTCCTTCACTCTGAAAACTTGATGTGACGAGTCTAAAATCCTGAAACCTGTGAGCTTTGAGTATCTGCCTCCTTCGCTCTGAAATCCTGATATGGCGAGTCTGAAATCCTTCACCTAAAATCCATGAGCTTTGAGTATCTGTCTCATTTGCTCTAAAATCCTTGGGTGTTGGTTTTGAAATTCTTTGCTCGAGAATCCCTTATTAGGTTTTGCTTTGTTGTTCACACCTCCTCTTAAGAAGTATCCAGCATGTCTTCCGAATATTCTTTCTCCTTTTGGTCCTTTGACTTTTTTCTTTCTTTTTTTCTTTTTCTTTGCAATGGCAGTGCCCCCTCTCTCACTTGGGTTTGCCTTTTATGTCCTTTCTTTTTCTCGACTTTATGAATCTCTTGCTCTAAAGTATTTTTATAGGTCTTCTCTCTAGAGATTTTTCTTTTTTTTCTCCTTTCTCTTTTTTTTTCTTTCCTTTTCTTCTCCTTTTCTATTCTCTAATTCTTTTTCATTTTTCTCATTTTTCTTTTCTTTTTCTCATTTCTTTTCTTTCCTGTTTTTTCTTTTGAGTTTCCTTACGAGTTTTCCGCCTTTAGTCCATTGGATTCTAAAACAAAAGGCATTTGCCATCCTTTCACGGTGAATTTTGTCAATATTCGCATATGATGTCTTCTCGTTTTAGCTTTGGAAGATTCCTAACAAGTGCTAATCTTATCTCGATTTCTTGCAAGTCCTTCTGAAACTCTCACTTTTCACCAGCTGACTCTTCAAACTGTAAATTCCTCTATGCCCCAATTTTTGTTGCGTTGGCACTTTAGCGTCATGCTCGAAAGATTTCTTAATGGCCTAGAAGTCCTGACCGGAAATGAATTGGTGGCCGAAGCTAAAAAATATTCTCCTTGCTATGAAATTCTTTGATCGAAGCTCAATGTCTGGAGTTGTTCTTCTCACTGCAAAATTCTCCACTCCTCACAGTTCAACATTGCCGAAGGCGGGAGCTGTTCTCCTTACATAAGATTTCTTTAATCCTTGTAGATGTTGATGAATTATGGGTTCTTCTCATGATGAACTTCTCATCTTTCTATCATGGTTGATGTTTGGAAAGCTTTTTTCATCGTAGTCTATACGTTTCTCAGGATGAGCTCGCACCATTCTCTTTTCGGCTATACAAGCTCTTCTTCTTGGAAACTCTTTGAATCTGAGTGAGTTCTTCTTATTAGGGACTTGTCACCTTTACTGAGATCTGCCTCTCCAATCGGGAAGTTTTAGGCTAACACATCTTTTAATTCTTTGAATCTGTCAACAACAACCAAAATGGTTTGATGATGTGAGTCAGTATGCTTCTAGCCTAGGAATGTCTAGCTAAATATGATGCATGAATTATGACATTTTCAAAGATGCTTGGGGAAAACATCCACAAGCTTTTTGTCTTTGTTAAGTCTTCAATCCTATTTTGGAAAGATGTGGCTGGGCTATACTGGTTTGACTAAAATTTGTTGCCTCCCAAGCACTACCCCACTCAACTTGGGCTTCGTTATTTCCCTTTCATTGACTCTTCGCGGTGAGTCGTCTTCATTCTCAACATTAAGATGCACGCATGCTTCTAAAATTTCCCAAATCTTTCTTATTTCCATAAGGTCCCATCTTCACTTTTTATTTACTGAATCTTCCTTATTCATCATTCTTGAAAGGAAATAATGACTCACCCTGGTAGAATAATACTGCCCCCGCTTAACTCGGGCTTAACTGTTGCTTCTTCATGGACTCTTCAAGATGAGCCTTCTACAATCTCCTTGTTTTGAGTGAATTCATGTCCCCATGATTTCCAAATTATCCTCATTACCAAATCTCTGACCGGTCTAGCGTCAGGGGTCTTGTAATTATTCTCTTTGTAATTGGTGATAAATCATGCTAGGTCAACCGTGTAGACCCTTGATTTGAAGCTGCAGAAAAGCCTTCATCGTCAAATGCTTGGACAATACCAAGATAGCAACATCCCGACCACCCAAGATTCTTAAGGAAAAAGATCAAACCCTAGATCCCAAAGCAAACATATCCATCTTTATGACCTCATCTGAGTGTGTAGGTACACTCTCATGAAAAGGCATTTTTGTCTCCATGATTCCGACTCAAACCTTTGCCCCAATCTTTACTCATTTTGGCTAAGGTTCTAAGCTCCAATGGATAATCTCAGGACTTCAATTGCTTTGTGTGAACCCAATCCTTATGAATACTTTTCTGATTAAGCAAAGCAGAATACTCATCAACTATAGACGTTGTGTCCTTCCCGTTAACAAAAAGCAGGATTGAAAGATGGCTCGGAACGATGGCTGATTAACTTGGACATTCATTAAGCGTGTGATACACTACAATTCATATATGACCAACTTCATGATTGTTAACCCCATCTTTATCGGATTTGTTTCATCTTTCACAACTCGTTTTACTGTAAGCGGATGTAAATATACCCTGCTCGTTTGATAAACTCTCTCCTTGTACACTTTGGTTATCTTCAGACCAACTTCGGACAGCTAAATCATTTTTCCTAATCTTAGCATTACTTTATCTCTTCCTCGGGTTGAACGATTACTTACCCTTGACCTATTGTTATGGTCATTCTTCCCCTCAAAGCTAGGTTGAAAACATGCCCCATGAGTCTCTGAATTTTTAATAAAACTCGATCTTAATCTTCTTGAACCAACTAAGGTCTTGCAACAAATACTTATTTCGTGTTCTTGAACTATGTAGCATGAAGGCTTGTTGTTATTCCCTTCAGGATCACTGGTAGGCTTGTATTAGGTCGATCATGTACACACTTGACCTTGCATCCTAAACTCCATTCTAAAAAGCACAGAGATACCTTATTCTTCTATTTCTCTCTTTTCTTCTTTTTATTTCCTTCATTTTTCTCTCTCTATATCCTTTTGTCTATACATCATTCTGCTAATCATCATTGCAACAAAGGATGCCCCTTTTTAGGTTAATACACAAAATCAAAATTAATAAAAAAAAATAGAATGCCCCGGATATCAAATGCATGAGCGTCTTAGATTCAATCCTCTGGTGATCAACAATTTGCCTTTGAATGTTGTCGCAATATTTGCGAGATCCCTTTTAGATTGCTCGGTTCATCCTCATGATTATGGTACTTGCTTGATCTATCCGAAAACTACTCCTCCTAGTTCTCATTATCTTTCTTCATAAACGGTTTAAGCTTTCTGATTTTTATTTAGCCCATGGAACACAGATAATTTTATTCTGAGAATTTTTAAACTTAAGTGCATACTTCTGATTGTAATCAAAATTGTGTCAGTGTCCTCAAGTATTCATCTCTGACATTAGGGTATTGAACAGGTGAGCATAGCTCCTTATTAGATTTGTTCTCCTCCCACAGCTCTATTAGAATGCTCTGAGACTTATTTAATTCGTTCATTTATTTCTTTTTTTAAGGGAATTCAACTCATCACAGTCATTTGTCTCGAGAATAATGATAGAGCATACAACAATACCCTGAGTTACCCAGCATAGTCATGATTTGAAAGCTTACTCATATAGCCAAGGCTTTTAACTCAATTGGATTAAGTAGAGCAAAACATCTTTATTTAGCCTTTTTTTCTATAGCGGAGTACCCCTTTAAATTTAATTAACTTTTGTTTTGTTTTGAAACACATTATTTTCCTTTTGAGGCACATTCAAGCAACTCTTATTTGGGCTCTCCTAGGAGATTTTCTTATCATCGAACATCATCGAAGGAGTAGTAATCTTGCTTCTCACGCTTTACTGACCAGAGCGAACTGAGGGGGAATCACGCTTCATCGTTATCACAACATTTGATTAGTCTTTTTATTAGAATCAATGCCAAATCATGCACGTGATATCCAGGGGTCTATGAGGGTAAGAAAGAATATATTCATATATGTTTAAGAAAAAAGCATCATTTCGTTGAAATAGCAAAAACAAACAAAAATAAACCTTTACAAAGGATTACTACTACTACTACTACTATTTTCGGGTAAACAAAAGCAAAACTAACACACTTAAAAGCAGATAAAAAGCCTAAAAATATGGATAGGATGCCCAAAAAATCCCTAACCCTTGCAACGTTGGTCATTCATCCTGATGCCTCAAAACTTTCTCGAAAACGTGGCCTCTTTCTCTGAACCTTGGTTTTCCATTCTCAAAGGAAAGCACTACATTCTTAACGAGTTCATAGATCTTGCCCTTCAGAAACACGCACTCATCTGTTGTATGGCCAAAGTCACTGTAATGATACTCGCACGGAACCCTGGCACCAAACATATTGGTACTGAAATAAGAATACCGCTTCGGGGGAGGTGACCTCAAGAGTTTGTTATGAACTAACAGAGGTAACAGCTCCGAATTTGTCATCGGGAATATCATCTTTGTCCTCTTGTCACTCCCTCTTGCATCATGTGTTTTAGCTTTCTTTTTTCCCTTTTTCCTTAAGCAAGGCTCTCATCTTTTGAAGACATCGCTATTATCAAGGCATGTTGCTTTTGTGGACTCTTTCGGAACCACTTCAGACCTTTTAAGTGGTTTCAGGATCGAGCATCCCGTGGAACGATCATGATTGTGATGGCTGTTGACGTTTCTTGATTTTGCTAACATCAGCAACTTTGCCTCATCCATCCCTTCCATCACGACAACCCGACCTTCTTTTAATTTCATAGTATCGACCATGTCTGGAAAATTAATCTTCAGACCTGGACTCATCATCTCAAACTCTAATACCCTGATGTCTAGGAGATGTTGAACTTTACGCTTAAAACTTACACACCTCTCGATGGAATGCCCCTGATTTTCAGCATGGTAATCGCAATGGTCTTTCTCACTTAACCAACTCGGATATAGAGGTGACAGGGCTTTGACAAAGCAAGGTGCCACCAATCGAGCGTGTAGCAGCTTGGAATACAAATCTCGGTAAGTGAAAAGACTGGGAGTGAACTGGACGTCCTTCGATTTTTCCTTCTTTTTTTGAGCCTTGGAAGCTTGGTTAACCAACAGTTGATGATGCCTTGGAATCAAAGACTGATCATGTGATTGCAGGAATAAAAATTCAGAAGATAGTGTAGCCGACATCCTCATCCTCTCGTTTCATATTGTACCTTTCTCATCTTGTGGATTTGACTTATACGGTTCTTCGTTTGCTGGCTGGGATAGGATTTTCAATAGAGAGTCTTTGGTCTTATCCAACACTAACTTAATGGGCCACTCATAAGTAGAGCGTGCTACCTCATACTGGTTAATAACGGCTTGAATCTGATGTCAGACCACATATTCTCCAATACGAAGTCGCAGTCCCAATTCTTACTCTCATCTTGTAAGAGGTCTTCCTTCACACTCATTTCCTTGGTCATAGCGGTCATCATACCCCTTAGTTCATCGATTTTCCCCCTTGTTTCCTCTTAGAACTTTTTCGCATAGGATATTGTCTCCTTTTGATTCCAAACCAATTGTTCCTGAAGTTGTTCGAGCTTATCCATTCTAGCTACTAAGTCATTCATTTTTTTGAAGTCGAACTGGTCATAAGTCATTCCCTCCTTACTTCTACTTTCTGAGGTGAATGTTTTCCCCAATTAGTGATGCACATGATGTAATGAATAGGTAGGAATACATTATTTGAACAAAAATAATAATGTGTCATAAGACAATGCTACTATGAGAAGATGAATGAAAATCACTTGGTCAAAAATAATAACGCGTTACAAAATAATGCTATTATGAAAACATGAATGAATGTGTGCGATGTGTCGTATGCACCACAGAAATAGTCGATTAAAGGTAATCAAACAAGAAGGTACAATTGAAATGCAAAGAAGGATTGATTTGATGAACATTCTCATTAAGCAACTTTTCACAACGAAGATCAAGTCCCGTTACAACGAGTAAAGAATAAGAGCTTCCACGTAGGGTACAACTGAAACTTGAGTTCCTTCTCTGCCAATAACTGGGTTGGCCTTGTTCATCTTGTGATCGTAAACTTTGAGATTCTTTAATTCGTCATTAAAGACTCTTTCTCCCGTTATAAAGGTCTTAAATTTGAACTGTTCTCAAATCAACATTTTATGCAAAGAATGCTATGAATATTCACAAAGAGAATTGAACAAGACAAGAAAACAACAATAAACACAACACAAAATAATGCTACTATGGACATATGAATGAATGCAAAGAGCGACACTGAATTCGGAAAATATCCTCGTTAAACAACTTGCGTTAATGGGAACATTGGGTTGTTACCATGATCAAAGGGAACCCACTACATATGTGGTCCTTAAGCTGGTATCTAGGTCAACGATTTTCTCCATGATCTAAACAATCCCTTCTTCATCTTTTAGAAGCTTGGCAACATCTTTCGCTAGGAATTGTAACCTTGGGCGATCTCTTGTATCAGAGTTAACAAATGTGCCAATTCTTGTTCTTTCCCCCAAGTGGTAGAGGCAACGAATTATAGTCACTCCAATGTCGGCATTTTGTACACTTGATTTTTTCTTCAAAAAGGGTCCTGTTGAACTCGGCCTTCGGAGTGTGCTGAAGCTAAGGCCAAAATTCCTTCATACCCAAAATATTCTTTCTCGTTCTAAGTCGAGGCTTGATTGTCGACCCAAGATGGCAAAGTACCCTGGAAACCTTTGAGCTTGCCTTGGAAAGCTTTGTTCTTTGAGTAGATGAGGTTCTTGCTGATCTTCTTGCAATGGTTTGAGACTCTTCAATTATCAGGGTCAATTCAAAGTTGTCAATAGTGAAACAACCATAGGCGGTAGTTCCAAAACTCTACCACTGCTTGAAGTGGCGGTTGGTCGATCAGAACATCAAGTGAATATGAGATGTCTCTATACTCATCTTTGAAAGAACTTCTTGCATCTGAATCCCAATCATTCCACACCAAGTTCCACTTGGACACATCATTAACTCTTGTGTTCATGAAGGTTCCGGCTGACACTGTTGACTTGAACCTCTGGCTGAAACATTGCCCCCGTCATGTAAATGCTCCTATTCTGACCATATTTGTACGTTGTGATTCCTTTCATCATTGTTTCAAACCAAACCTCTCATTAATCTAGTCTTTAATTTCAGACTATTTCCGACTCAATGTGCTCTTCATGATATGCCAAATTATGCAAAACAAAAAGGTACAAAGGGAAAGGGGAAGACAAGGAAAAAAGGTTAGTCAACTGATGAATAATGAATTAAAAAAACAAGACGAGATTAATACGAGGAAAATGAACGAAAGGCAAGCACATAAAGGAAGAACCCTAACCGCATGAATTCTAGTTCACTAAGATTATGTGTATGACTCTAATAGGGGTAGGCTTCTTAAATTCACACATATGGATTCAGTTTTAATCGGGGTACCCGAACCTATCTTATTACCTACTAAGGCAACAAGAACCCCAATTCTGGCCCATTACAAGCTTACGAATTGGTTTCAGTTCAAGGGAAAGCACGACCTAATGATGTGGATGGCTGTTCATGTGTCAAAAGGCATGGATTTCTAAAATTGATTTACTGACCCATAGAAGGCTACTCACATGGGTATGTGGTGTTTCACTCCCACTTAAGGGATGGAGCTCGGGTATAGAGCTTGATGAAATGGTGCAATACATGTCGGTGATTCCTTAGAAATTAAATGAAAAATTAATTCAAAGGTTACCAATTATCAAAGCTCATTCAATTGTAGTTACATTTTCAAGAAAGGTTCAACCTTACTAGAATCAATTGAAATTGCGACAATTTTCCATCATTAATAAGCAACAAATATTTTATTTGGCCTAACTCTTTTTTTGTTTTAAAACAAATTTGGTCCCCAGCAGAGTCGCCATGCTGTAGCGACGTTTTTTGAAATCCCTTTGAAAAATTATAAGTTCAGCGCTAAGGTTTATCCCCAAAATCATTTATCTTGGCTTAAAGAGATTTCTTTTGAAATTTCTTTTTCTTTTGAAAATTGATAAAAACTTGGAGTCGCCACCCGCCACTTGGATAAGGTAGGCTGAACACCACAAAACCAGAGATTCATTTTAAAAGGGTTTGGGAGTTGGTTACGTGTGGGGAAGGATTAGCACCCCCATCACACCCAGAAATCGGTACCAAAATATTTGTTGCTTTTAATCGAAGGAAATTGTCAAAATTTAAAAAGAATTTAATTCGATGACCTTAATTGAAAATTAACCTTAATTGAATGAGCTTTATCAAATTGGTTGGTTCAAATTAATTGGACATTTAATTAATAAGGTTGACAATACATCAGACTATATATTAAACCGACATCGAATAAGCCCGACTGTTGTGTTAATTTATGGTTCGAATCCCGCACGTCACCTTTATGCATGGTGCAAGCAATTAAGATATGATGTAATGATTTTATCAACTTTTAACTTTACCTTGGGACGGTAAGAATTAGTTCAGATATTTGGTCAACATCCTTTAAGCTCGGACTGTTACGACACAAACATCAGAATTAATAAATATCTCCCATTTTATGATTTAGATTATTAATGCAAAATTAATGGGCCGTATGAATGACAATTACGGAATGGAAAAAATAGGCACAAAAATAAACACAAAAGGCCCAACGCAAGACCTAACCTATAAAACCCAAATTATGGAAATTTAATTAGTTATCTAGTTACTAATTAGGTGCTTCTAGTATTAACCCTAAATTAATTAATCCTAAAAAAGCTAGAGAACCCTAATAAATTATGATTTATCTTGTGATATGTTAATTAATTCGATTAATTTTAAACTAGTATTCCAATAAGCCAATAATACTATTTAAAATAAGTCACATTAATTAATCATAGCTTTAAATTAAAATGTTAGTCTAATTTTCATATCAATTTTATCTTAAAAGATAATTAAGAGGTGTTCAGCCAATTTTAATGAATTTAACATTTACTCCAATAAGCCAAAGGCAATTTTAAATTCACTAAACTGATATTTTTGGATTTAGGATTAAAATCGGAATAAATATTTTTGGTATGATAAAAATATGAGAAAAATATCCTAAATTCATTATTTAATATATGGATATTTTTGGTAAAGTCAATTTCGGAAAATGGAATTTGGAATTTGGACATTTTGGTTAGTGACCAAAATGCAAAGAATGAAAAACTACTTTTGGTGACTAGTTTGAAAAAGGGTCAATTCTTAAAATCTTTAATGAGCAATTTTACTAAATGTTTTAATCTAATTTTCCTCTTAATTTGGATTATTTTAAATGAGTTTTAATTAGTGAATTAAAGGGGATTTAATTAAGAAAATGTGATTATTTTCCTAAAACTACTTTTAACGTAGCTATTTTTCTCTTAGACTTTTCTGTCAAAGTTTTTTCAGTCAAACACTCTCTTTTGCATCCAAGATTTGAGGTAATGTTCTTGATTTCTTAAACTCTTGATTTCTAATGGATTCTTTAATCTTGTTTTCCAAAATCTCATTATTTTCCTTTGTTTTTCAAGAGTATAACATTCAATTTAGAGGAAATTCACTCATTAGATGTAAGGTTCGTTCTTCTCCTCTAATGAATGGTTCTTTACTGAAATTCCCAAGTATTTGATCATTATTTAATATTTTCTAATGAGTTTTAATGATTTGATTATAGAAATTGGTTAAATCAAGGTTTAATTGATGAGATTAAGTGATTTTCGTTTTGGATCTATTTTTTTGAGTTCTTGATTGATTCTAATCATAATTTTGATGGTTAATAATGTTTATAAGTTGGTTTTAACATTGGAATCCCGAAACTAAGTGAATCTCTAATTTCTTAGCTTGCTAGTGAAGTGTTTTGGTGTGTTATGGGTGTTTTATGAATGCTGGAAGTTTAAGGATGATATTAAGTTGTTTTTGGATGTTAAATAAAGGCAATTGATGGATTAAACCTTTAGGTTTTGGCTGGGTTAAGTTTGGAAGATGTTTGATGTTGCTTTTGGTTGTTGTGGAAGGTTTTGGATAAAGTTGTTAGGGATTAGTGTTGCTGAGTTTATAAATGCATTTAGATGCATTGAATCCTTTTTTTGTGTGATTAAATTAGTGAATGTTGATCCTTAAGCTTGTGGCACCGTTTTGGAAGCTTTAGAGGAACAATTCGCATCGACGAACGAGGTTTTGCGAAGTCGGTGAGTGAGATCGTGAATTTCAACTTTGAAATAGTTTAAAGGTTAATTTGGGAGTTTAAATTAAGCTTGAAATGCTGGTTTAAACTCAGAAGTAAGTATGATGAGATTTCTCCCTCGGTCGTGCTTTGGTGAAATTGTTTTTATGCATTCATTTTTGAAATACATGGTACCTACTGATTAAGCATGTTTTATGCTGACTTTTGATAATATTGATGATGGATGCATTTGGAAAATGATCCATGGAAGTATGTTTTATACTCTTTCGGGTTTGTTTTGACAAACCCAATGTAGCTCACTCAATTCGGTCTAGCGTCTAAGCCGAGTTGAGGGGGTTAAATTTGGTGGTATCAAAGCCAGGTTTATGATAAGTGGGATAAGGTTATGATTGTTGGAATGTTGTTATTGATTGATAACTATTGTTTGCTATGCATAGTGATTGTTTATATGTCCGTTGGTTGACATATGCTATGTTGGGGGTATTTGTGGGACACATTGCCTTATTACTAAAGTCTGAAATGTTTTGATTTGAAATGGAAGTCTTGGATCTTCGCTTGAAGCTGGGCTGACTATTTTTGTTTTGGTTTAATTGTCATACCTTATATATTAATACGATGTGACCAATGAGAGAATTGAGGTCTGGCACGAATGTTGTTGCCGTTGGGCTGGGAAATTAGAAGAATGTTATACCTCCTAGAGGTTTGCCACCTCATTCGCCTAATCCACCAGTAGGAGTGGAGCAAGTACCACCTGCGCTAGTTGGGCCAGCATTGGGTGATATGGCACCTTTGATACATGTGATACTGGAGCTTTTTAAGCTGTTGTTGTTGGAGTGCATGTGCCTGCACCAGCTGTTGAGCAGAAAGGTTATCGTTAGAGCGTCTCCGTAGCTTAGAAGGAGTTGAGTTTAGAGGGTTGGCAGCCGAGGAATCTGAAGAGTAGATGGCTAGTACCAAACAAATTTTGGAACAAATGGGGTGCAACAATGCTCGTAAGCTGGGATGCGTTGTATCTTTGCTGTAAGGAGATGCATATAGTTGGTGGACTATTGTGACCACGAGCATGGAACCCAATGATGTGGATTGGGAGTTATTTCGATCTGCTTTTAAGAAGAAGTATTTGGGAGTTAGATACTTGGGTAAGAAAAAACGTGAGTTTATGGCCTTGGTTCAAGGTAGTATGACCGTGGCAGAATATAAAGTACAGTTTGTACGGTTGAGCCAGTATACTCCTAAATTGGTATTGAATGAGAGGCATCGTTATGACCGATTCTGTTACGGATTGGTATAGGATGTTAAGACGTATATGTTGCCTTCTAATTATACCAATTTTGACATATTGGTCGCACGATCGAAGGACATTGAGCAAAACCTGGGTTTATCAGTTCGTGTGGGAGGTTCTGGCTCTAGCAAAAAAGCCGCGAATTTTGGATTCGGTGGTGGTCAGTTTAAAAAGCATCGTGATAAGAGGTATCACCCTGATTTGAGGTAAGGCAAAGGTAGTGTTGGATAAGGATTGTAGGGTCAGGGTACCCAGGCTAGAGCAGCACATAATACCTGTTGGGATTATGGATCGCGTGGCCACATGAAGGGAGATTGTCCATGTTTTACTCGGGAGGAATAGGCTAGAGCAGCACATAATACCTATTGTTTCTAATTCTTGCTGGAATTGTGGATCGAACGATCACTTGAGGTATGATTGTCTATTGTTAGCGGGTGGATAGGCCAAGGCACCTGCGGTTGCACCACAAAGAGGTCGTGGTCATGGACGAGGGCAGTTTCAGCGAAGGGACGAGGGTCCAAGGATGGTGGCTCATACTGTTGCTATTCAACTAGAGGGTGGTGGTCCTACGAGGGTGTACACACATTGCGAAGGACACAATGACACCTACGTGATTGCAGGTACATTTACATTGCAATCTTTGTCGTTGTTTTCTTTGGTTGATTATAGTTCTATGCATTCCTATATCTTGCGTGAGCATACACATTTGCTTAATATACCTATCGAAGTGTTAGATGTGGGAATGGAAGTAACTAGTTCTTTTGGAGACACGGTTGTCACGATAAGGTTGTTTAGGAGACTTCCTTTGACGATACAAGGTCATGTGTTTGTGGTTGATTTGATGGAGTTGTCATTTATGTAATCTTTGGCATGGATTGGTTGATCGTTCATAGGGTTGTGGTTGATTTTGAAACCTTTGAAACTTGCTTATGATTAAGAAGTGGTTGCTGTGGGTGAAAATGCTAAGTTCTTGTCCAATATTGTTTCGGCTCTAGAAGCAAGTCGTATGATGGATTTTGGATGTCAGGTATTCTTAGTCTATGTTATGAATCTGGGATCAATGGAGGTGCGTATTCAGGACGTTTACACGGTATGTGAGTTTCTAGATGTTTTTCTGGAGGAGTTTTCAAGTTTGCCACAAGATAGGGAAGTATAGTTTGGCATTGAGTTGTATGCGGATACAACTCGGGTGTCTATTACTCCTTATCGCTTGGTGTAGCGACGTTTTTTCTTTTAAAAAATATATGCATGGTTTTCTTTTAGAAAATTTGACGATACGAATTATCCCATAAATCACTTTTGAAATCCTAGCTTAAAGGGATTTCTTTTAAAATATCGTAATCTTTTGAAAATTGATAAAAAACTTGGAGTCGCCACCAGCCACTTGGATAAGGTAGGCCGGACACCACAAAACTAGAGATTCAATATAAAAGGGTCCATGAGTTGGTTACATGTGGGGAAGGATTAACATCCCCATCACGCCCGGAAATCGGCACCAAAATACTTGTTGCTTTTAATCAAAGGAAATTGTCAGAATTTGAAAGGAATTTAATTCGGTGACTTTAATTGAAAATTAACCTTAATTGAAAGGGCTTTATCAAACTGGTGGGTTCAAATTAATTGGATATTTAATTAATAAGGTTGATGATACATCAGACCATGAATTAAACCGACATCGAATAAGCTCGACTGCCGTGTTAATTTATGGTTTGAATTTCGTACGCCACCTTTATGCATGATGCAAGCATTTTAAAATATGATATAATGATTTGCTTAAGTTTTAATTTTACCTTGAATTCGTAAGGATTAATTCAAACATTTGGTCAACATCCTTTAAGCTCGGACTGTTACGACACAAATATTGGAATTAATGAATATCTCACTTTTTATGATTTGAATTAATTAACATGTAAATCAAATGGGCCAAATGATGATAAATAAAATGAATGTCAAACAAAGACTTGAAAATTAAACACACAAAGGCCCACTAAAAGTCCTAACCTAAAAGGCTCACATTATAGAAATTTAATTAGTGATCTAGTTACTAATTAGGTGCTTCTAGTATTAACCCTAAATTAATTAATCCTAAAAGGGCTAGAGAACCCTAATAAATTATGAGTTATCTTGTGATATGATAATTAATTCGATTAATTTTAAATTAGTATTCCAATAAGCCAAGAATACTATTTAAAATAAGTAACATTAATTAATCATAGCTTTAAATTAAAATGTTAGTCCAATTTCCATGTCAATTTTATCTTAAAAGATAATTAAGAGGTGTTCAACCAATTTTAATGAATTTAACATTTACCCCAATAAGCCAAAGGCAAATTTAAATTCATTAAACTAATTTAAACTTTAAGACTGACTACGGCTCTAAAACTAATCCTAGGATTAGTTTAATTAATTTAAGGATCGTGCCCTATTAGACGAGCACACGACCTAAATTAATTAAATTAATTCCTAAACTATTCTAAAACTAACTTAACAACCCAAAGCCCAAAAAACCAAGAGGCCCAAACTTCTAAAACAAGCCTAAATGAAAAACCATATGTATATATTTTTAAGAAAATATACTTTAATTATATATTATATACCATATACAAGAAAATATATTATAAAAGGGATAATATGAAGTCATGATAATAAAGTAAACAAGCTAATAATAAATTAAACAACATTCAACAAGTGAAATAACATATATATCACAAGCAAATAAAATAAAATAAAATAAAACATATAAAAAAGAGACTAAAATAAAAAAAGGTTACCAATAAAATCATCCACATTTTCATTGAACTATAAAAAGGATTATACATAAATAAATAGAAAAGGGAAGAATGTACCCAAAACCCAAATATTTATGCTCGGTCAACCAAATTCCACATGTTGTTATTGGGGTTGAGAAGTTCGATTCAAGGGTTTTATAATGGTGGAAAATGATTCGATTAGGGAAAATTATAGTGGATAAGGGAATTGAATGGTGAGAGAGTTGGGGGCTTGGGTCTTTAGTGGTCTTAAAATATGAAAAAGAAACGACAATGGGGGGTTGATGATTTTGTTTTTTCAAAATGAGTCTGCAGTGGCTTGTGGTGAAGGTTGTTGGGTGTTGAGAAACTGATTTGGGTTTAGGGAAGCTTGAGGTGGTGTAGAGTGAGTGAAAATAATAATGGTGAATCTGTGAGCAGTGGTGACCGAGAGGGAGCTTAGGGGTCGGTCCCTCTATTTTAGGGCATATATATATATATGATGAATGATATTTTTGGTTTATCTCCTTAAAAGAAGAACCAATAAAAATCAAGACCTTGGTCGCAAAGTAGTTTTTTTTAACCAATGGAAATGAGGCATTGATTCATCCAATGAGAACCAAGCCTTGGTGAGTAAGGAGTTGAGATTTTTATTATTATTTTTTGTATATATTTTTTACTATATAAAATCATATATAATTGGCCATGAAATTTTGGGCTTAGGGTATAAGGTAAGATTTTTGGTATAAAAAAATGGGTAATGTGAATTTATTTTATTTCGAGCATTTAATTTACCCGGACAAAATTTAGTATCTACAGCTACCCCTCTTTGCTCATTGCTGTAAAACATGAATAGAGCAAAGACTAAAGACACAAATTTTGTCTCGCTTCCTTGTTTGACGATTTGCTCCTCCGAAGCGACATCGAACAAATCCAAATAACTCGTTTTCCTGAAACAGAGAAAACAAACTGGTTAGCACTGGCATGTCCTTCTAAAGCGGCAACGAACAGACCAGATAGTAGACGACTCATTCCTTCGAAGCGGCAGCGAATGAATCCAAATAACTTGTTTTCTAGGAGTGGCAAAAATGATTGGGTAACACTGGTATGTCCTTCCGGAGTGACAATGGATAGACCAGTCAACAAATGACTCATTTCTCTGAAGCAGAAGCAAATGAATCCAAATAACTTGTATTCTCGAAGCGACAAAAACGACTGGGTAACGCTAGTATGTCCTTCTAAGTGGAAATGGATAGACCAGACAACAAATGACTCATTCCTCCGAAGCGGCAGTGAATGAATCCAAATAACATGTTTTCTTGAAGCAGCAAAAATGATTGGGTAACATTGGTATGTTCTTCCAAAGCAGCAATGGACAGACAAGAAAGCAAATGGCTCATTCCTACGAAGCGACAGCGAATGAATTCGAATAACTTGTTTTCTCAGAGCAGCGAAAATGATTAGGTAACATTGGTATGTCCTTCTGAAGAGGCAATGGACAAACCAGACAGAAAATGACTCATTCCTCTGAAGCGGCAGTGAGTGAATCCAATTAACTTGTTTTCTCAGAGCGGCGAAAATGAGACCATATAGAGACGACATGTTCCTCCAAAGTGGTAGTGAACCGATAGATGCGTTCCTCCAAAGTGGTAGTGAACAAAATGAATGCGTTTCTCCGAAGCGGCAGTGAACAAAATAGATAGCAATTCTTCAAACGAAGGATTTCAACCTTCTTGGGCATGGATGAATGAGCTTTCTAAGCTTACTTTCTGAAAATTCTTGAACTATGGGTATTTGCTTCTTTTACTCTAAAATTATAATGTGGCGAGCTTGAAGTCCTTCGACAGAAGACCTTGAACAATGAGACTTTTGATTTTGAAAATGGGGAGACCTGGTGTTGCACGTAATAAGTGCTCTGTAATTGTGCAAGTTTACACGTCACAAGTTATAGAATAAAAGATATCGTCTCCACAGGGATTGTTGCCACTTCAAGAATCTAATCTCTTGCACTGTAAAAAGTAAAAGAACACAAGTAGAAGATTATAGGAGTTTTAACTAACAACTAAACTAGAAAGCAATAAAGTAAAAGAAGATGTAATAAAAAAAGAGAGAATATGCTAAGTTATCGTGAGTTGAGGTGTGATAGCCAATTGGATCGTCTTGGTAAAGGAGTGCAAGGGCAACTCAGTTGCCGTGGCAACTTGCGCAGCTGGGTTGCCTTGGGAACTAATCGATGGTTGCATGGGCAACTGGCTGGGCAACTGTTTGGGTGGCTGGGCAGCAACTTCAAGGCTCGGCAGAGCGTTCTTCAGTGGTTTCTTCTCATCCCTAAGACAAAACTCTAGCTAATTGTGCATGCCTTGACAATACATCCCTACGTGAATCAAGGGTGAACAACAACCAATCTTGCGCTCCTCTTAGCCGTTGAAATCCTTAACTTATTCCTAAGCTGGATTAATCTTCACCATCAATAGATTGAATAAAGACCATACACATTCGTTTCTTGAATCTAACTATCCCGATATTAGATAAATAGATAGAGTTACGAGATCCTCTCTCAATTTACTCGCAAACAATAATAAAAACTAAGAATGAGTAAACCTTGAATTGAAAGTGCAAAATCTTATTACCTAAACAAAATCCAATTGTTTCTCACAACCACAAAACACAATAACCTTAGCCAAATAGATTTAGTTCATGGCTAGGTTCCAAAGAAACACAAAACAAAGAATCCCTAACATAAACCTAATCGGACAAGAAAGAAAAAGATGAAGAATGGTCGAAAGCCCTTGTCGAAATCTCTCCCCTTTGCTCTCTTGGAGTTGACGGCTTGGTCCTCAATTTATAAGGTAGGTCAATATCTTTCTTGAGGAAGAAGTTAAGTTGGAATTAAATACTTTTAAAGAATATAATTCTTTATTATATTTAAATTTCTTCTAGATATTATTGATAAGTGTTCAAAAGTACTATTTTTCTTACCCTTTTTACTCATATTATTGTTAGACTTAGGCTCATATTAGTTGCATAGTTAGCTATTCATGCATTAATCCATGATTCCTTCAATTGTTGAGCTTGATTACATAACTTGGTGATTTTTGTGGAAATAGATGCTGCTTTGGTGTGTTTTTGTGTATGTATGTGCAGGATCACTTGCCAAAGCAATGCCGAGCTAGTTGCCAGGGCAGTGCATGAAGGAGACGCCGAGCCAGTTGCCATGGCATTTGTCGACAAAGACCAAAAGCAATATGGATGTCGAAATTCATGATTTTACAAGCCCAAGATGACATGGAGCAAGGTCCAAGCCCAAAGGAATTTGATTGCCATGCAGAGATTAAAGAAGAATTAAATTCCAAGAGGATAGGAGAAGTTCTAATAGGAATAAAATTATAATAAAGAATTATATTCTTTAAAGATAATTTAATTCCAACTCAAACTCCTCCTCAAAGAAGGACTTTGGCCTAGCCCTATAAATAGCAAGGAGATTTCGACAATCCATAGAGAGAGCAAGAGGGAAATTTCGGCAAGTCCAAGTAGGGCAAGAGGAGAGAATTTTCGACAAGCATCAAGGGCAAGGAGGATTTCGACAAGCCTCTTCCTTCATCTTTGTTCGATTGGGTTCATGCTAGGGATTAATTATCTTGTGTTTCTTTGGAACCTAGCCATGAACTAAATTTACTTGGCTATGGTTATTGTGTTTTGTGGTTGTGAGAAACTATTGGTTTTTGTTTAGGTAATAAGAGTTTGCACTTTTCTATTTCAAGGTTTATTCATTCTTGATTCTTATTATTGTTTGCGAGTGAATTGGGAGAGGATCTCGTGATTTCATCCATTTATCTAATATCGGGAGAGTTAGATTCAAGAAACGAATGAATATGATCTTTATGCAATCCAATGATGGTGAAGATTAATCCGGCTTAGGAATAAGTTAAGGATTTCAACGGCTAAGAGGCGCAAGATTGGTTGTTGTTCACCCTTGATTCACGCAGGATGTATTATCAAGGCATGCACAAGTAGCTAGAGTTTTGACTTAGGGATAAGAAGAAACCATTGAAGAACGCTCCGCCGAACCTTGAAGTTGCTGCCCGATCGCCCAAGTAGTTGCCCAACTAGTCGCCAAGCAACCATCAATTAGTTGCCAAGGCAACCCCGTTGTGCAAGTCGCCACGGCAACTGAGTTGCCCGTGCACTCTTCTACCAAGACAATCCAATCGGCTATCACACCTCAACTCATGATAACCTAGCCTATCTCTCTCAATTGAATTCATCTTTTCTTTTACTTAATTGCTTTCTAGATTAGTTATTAGTTAAAACTTCTATAATCCTTCACTTGTGTTTTTTACTTTTACAAAGGTAAGAGACTAGATTCTTGAAGTGGCACCAATCCCTGTGGAGACGATATCTTTTATACTATAACTTGCGACGTGTATACTTGCACAATTGCGTAGCACTTATTACGCGCAACAATTATCCTATCTTCTTGGGATTTAATTTCTCTTTAACCTCTTCATGGAAATCAAACTCTTTTGGGATTTAACTTTGCTCCACGTCATATTGGGTTTATCTAGTCATCAATTTTGGCTGCCATATCATCTTATCCCTTATCGATAATTACCCTGGCAACTAGCTCGACATCTCTTTCATTCATTGCCCTGGCAATTACGTTGACATCTTCTTCATGCACTGCCCTAGAAACTGCGTCGGCAAATCCTTCGTGCACTGCCCTGGCAACTGGTTCTAGCTTTGCTTAGGCAAGTGATTCTGCACACACACAAAAACAACTATCGGCAGTACCCTTTTTCCACAAAATTAAACAAAATATGAAATCAAGCATGTCCACCAAGGAAACAATGCAAACATGCATGAATGGCTAATAATGCAACTAATATGAGACAAAGTCTAGCAATAATATGAATAAAAAGGGTGAATAAAATAGTACTTTTAGACACTTAACACACCCCCAAACTTGAACTATTGCTTGTCCTCAAGCAATGCAAACTAATAATTACCCTCCAAGACTTCAATTTTCACAAACTTAGCTTTGAACTTGATTTCAATACTCAGAACCGTGGCACAAAGTATGATTGGCTTTTTATTTTTTGAAAAACTTAGAAGTTACCCGGAATCAAACTATAATGCTTGTAAGTGTGTGTGGAGTTGTGTGCAAGTTGATTTTTCGGATTCTATGTAAACAAGAGGTTTTCAAATTACTTCTTTGGGTTCTTTTAACATGTTTTAACTAGAGCCGGTTTCAGGCACCTCTAGCGATCAATTTTAAACACATACTAGAGTCAATTTCGGGCACCTCTAGCATTCATCCAATTTTTATTCTAATCCCCCAATTTTTTAACTATCAACCTAAATACGCTAGAATTCCTTAAATCAATCAAGCCATAATAGTGTTTCATCAAGTTTAGCATCATAGTGTGATTCTAAGTGTTTCCATGGTTATCCTAGAATAAAAAATTCTATCAATTAAGTGCATTGTAAAGTCATCATCGAATATTCATCAAATCTAGGCAATTCTTGTTCGAACTAAAGGCATGGCAAGCAATTTATGTATCCTATATGCAATACTTAATATGAATGCAACTAAACATGGTAACTAACTAGTAACAATCCTACCCAAACTCGAGTGAGGCATTGTCCTCAATACATGCAACAAAGTAAAATAAAAATAAAAAAAAAATAAAAAAAGTAAAATGCAAATGAGGACTTACTCTGAGAGTTTGTCATTGTGGATGATTAGTTTTCTTTTGGCCGGTGTCTTAATTCTTTTGCTTGAACGTGGTGGTTGCTTCCTTGTTGCTGATGGTGGAATCGATCCTCGTACGGGAGTGTCCTCATCATCCTCTTCCTCAATGTCATTGTCTTTTCTCTTGGGCTTGGAGGATTCGATTGGTGTGGTCTTTGTTGGTGCAATGGAAGACTCGTCCGAATCTAAAAAATTGAACAATGATTCAGTACGAGTTGACTCGGGCATAGGTGCTTTACCTTTTTCCTTTGCAGTGGTTACCGAGGCATCTTTAGCTTTGGTTGCCGTGGCATCTGCAGTGTTGGTTGCCGTGGCAACTGCTTGGGCAGTCACAATGTAGGTTGTCATGGCAAAAGCTTCATTGGTTTTAGTGGTAAAGATTTTGGCAAAAAAGATGGGAAACGACACAAGGCTGTTTGGGTACTTTTCTTAGATGACTTGGGTGATGGCATTATTGTGATCCTTCATGTATCGCATGAACATTAGTTGACGGTCTTCAATTTGCTTAAGGCGGTTCACCAACGGTTGTAAGAGTGCTTCAAGTTATGCTGGGGCTGCTGGCCAAGTTGCCCGGGCATCAACGGTTGTAAGAGTGGTTGTCGAGGCATGCACGTCTAGAGTTGTCGAGGCGTCGAGGTTTGCCGAGGTGTGCGCAATGGTGGTTGTCGAGGCATCAAGGGTTGCTCAGGAAACTAGCAGTTGCTCATCCAGGAATGCATCGCATATCTCTAAATCTGTGTCCTCCTCCCTATTGCGTTCTAAGCGTGACAAATGATCGGCAACTTGATTCTCTGTTCCTTTTCTGTCCTTAATTTCAATGTCAAACTCTTGTAAAAGCAATATCAAGCGAATCAAATGAGGTTTGGCATCCTTTTTAGCAAATAGATAATTAATTGCCGAATGGTCTGTGTGGACAATTACCTTTGTACCAATCAAATAGGATCGAAACTTGTCAAATGCAAAAACTACGGCTAGTAACTCTTTCTCCGTTGTTGTGTAATTCACTTGAGCGCTATTAAGAGTTTTACTAGCGTAGTATATCACATGAAAGGTCTTACTTGTTCGTTAGCCTAGGACTGCTCCTACCGCAAAATCACTTGCATCACACATTATCTCAAAAGGTAGCGTCCAATCGGGTGGAACGACAATGAGTGTCGAGGTAAGCTTTTCCTTTATGGTTTCGAATGCTTGGGCGCAAGAATCATCAAAATTGAAAACTTTATCTTGTTCAAGCTAATTGCACAAGGGTTTAGTAATCTTAGAAAAATTATGAATGAACCTCCTGTAAAAACCTGCATATCCAAGAAAGCTTCAGATTCCTTTAACCAAACTTGGTGGGGGTAATCTCTCGATCACGTCCACCTTGGCTTTGTCTACTTCGATTCCTTTGGATAAAATCTTATGGTCGAGCACTATTCCTTCATCTACCATAAAATGACATTTCTCCCAATTAAGGACTACATTGGATTCTTCACATCTTGCCAACACCTTCTCTAAATTGTCGAGGCAACTGTCGAAGTCATTACCAAATTCGAAAAAATCATCCATGAAGATTTCAAGGAAGTCTTTGACCATGTCTTTAAAATAATGCCATCATGCATCTTTGGAAGGTTGCTGGGGTATTACACAATCTGAACATCATCCTTTGAAAAGCATAAGTACCGTATGGGCATGTGAAGGTTGTTTTTTCTTGATCTTCTAGTGCTATGGCAATTTGATTGTAACCTGAATAACCATCAAGAAAATAATAAAAGGGTTTACCTGCAAGATGGTCAAGCATTTGATAAATAAAGGGTAATGGTAAGTGATATTTCCTAGTGGCTTTGTTTAGCTTTCGGTAATCCATACAAACCCTCCAACCGGTCACAGTCCTGGTTGGAATGAGTTCATTATTTTCATTACATACCACCGTTATACCTCCCTTTTCCGGTACACATTGTACCGGACTTACCCATGTACTATTAGAGATAGGGTATATGATGTCGGTGTCAAGCCACTTGATGATTTCTTTCATTACAACCCTTTCATGGCATGATTCAGTCTTCTCTGGGCCTCAACCGAAGGTTTGTGATCACCCTCTAACAAAATCTTGTGCATGCACACGACCTGACTAAATCCCTTCAAGTCGGCAATTGTCCACCATATCGCCTTCTTGTGTAGCATCAACATGTTGATCAGCTTCTTTCCTGCTCAGGCTGTAACTTAGAGGAAATAATTACATGCAATGAATTATCGGTTCCCAAGTAAGCATATTTTAGTTGCCGTGGCAATTGTTTCAACTCAAGAATTGGTGGTTGTTCAATGGAAGGTTTTTCGAGTTTACCTTCCTTACTTGAGTAATCTAATGGTTCAAAATATGTACCTAGTCGATTGACTAACCAATTTGCCTCTTCTTGTTATTCCTCATCGATCGGTTCTTCATACTCCTCAGGTTTCTCCAAATCGGCAATGTAGTTGCCGAGGTAACTCATCTCCTCATTGAAGTCAAACTCTACCGTGGCATGAAGAAGTTGGCATTCTTCCAGATCATCGGCATGCCTTAGTGTTTGGAACACATTCACTTTAACTTGCTGGTCATTCACCCTCATTATGAGTTATCCCTTTTCAACATCGATCAAGGTTCTCCCTGTTGCTAGGAATGGTCTCCCGAGAATGATAGGTGCATGTTCATCTGCTTCACAATCCAAAACAATAAAGTCAGCGGGAAAAATAAATTTATCAACTTTTACCAGTATGTCTTCGATTTTTTTCCTTTGGATGCATATAGGATCTGTCGGCTAGCTGTAGCATAACTATTGTAGGTCTTGCTTTCCCGATTCCTAGTTTCTGAAAAACCGATTTAGGCATCAAGTTTATGCTTGCTCCAAGGTCACATAATAATTTCCCGATATAGTGGTTTCTGATGGAACAAGGTATTGTAAAACTTCCGGGATCCTTCAACTTGGGTGGCATGCGATTGTGCAACATGGCCATGCATCCCTCTGTTGCGGCAACTGTTTCAAACTCTCTTAACCTTGTTCTCTTGGACACAATGTCTTTAAGAAACTTGGCATAGTTCAGCATTTGTTCAATTGCCTCAACCAACGGCAAGTTGATATGGATTTGCTTTAGGATATCAAGAAACTTCTTGAATTGATATTCTTGCTTTTGTCGCTTCAACCTTTGTGGGAATGGTGGTGGAAGTCGGATATCTTCGATATTTTCATTGGTCTGGAACCTGATTGATGGCATTGTCGGGGTAACTAGAGTTGCCGAGGCATCATCAACTGGGGTTGTTGTGGCATGCCTATCATTAGTTGCTGAGACATGCTTATCGCTGGTTGCTAAGGCATGCTTATCGTTGGTTTTCGTGGCATGCTTATTGCTAGTTGCCGCGGCATTTCCTGGTTCAGCATCTGAGGCTTTACCACTAAGTTTATCTTGTTCTTTTAGTGGAGTTTTGTTTGATGAGCGAGCTTGAGCCTCCTTAAGTTGTCGGCCACTTCTAGTGGTAATCGCCTTACATTGCTCATAGCCAGTTCTTCTTGCGACTTCAGTATCGCTAGGTAAACCTCATTGCGATCTAGTATTCAGGTTTTGAGCAAATTGTCCGACTTGAGTTTCCAATGATTTGATTGTCGCATCTTGGTTTTGCAATCTCATCTCAGTCCTGTTAATAAAAGCATCAGTTCTTTTTACGAAGTTACTATTCTCAGCCATATAAGATTCAGTTTTCAACATAAAAGCATTGCGAGAATTTTCCAAAGAACTAGATGTTGTCAGTTGTTGCTGCGGTAACTGTTGCCGTGGCATATTCTGCCGGAATCCCGATGCTTGCATTCTGATTATTCTGGTTTAGAGCATTGTTGGGATTACTCCATGAAAAATTTGGGTGCTTCTTCCAAGCTGGATTATATGTGTTGGACATCACATTGTTGTTCTGGCTGTAATTTCCCACATAAAATCTAGATTCTGGATACTGCGTACATTCAAAAGAGTCATGATTACCACCACATAACTCACAAAAGGAATCTACTACCTTGACCTCCTGTGTGTTGTTTTGTTTCTGCATGTTCTGGACCATCTTGGTTAGAGTGGCCAATTGTGCCAAAATTGAATATGATGATCCCAATTCATGTATTGTGGCTTGGCGTCTAACTCCTCCTCTTCTAGTAGATGGAAACTAATAATCATTCTTGGCAAGCCTATTCAGAATTTTCATTGCTTCTTCCGGTGACTTATCTAGGAGTATGCTGTTTGCCGAGGCATCTAGCATCATCCTTGTTGGCGTATTCACATCATTGTAAAACATTGTCACTTGTGTCCATACTGGGAATCCGTGTAGGGAGCATTTGTGTAGAAGTTTTTATATCGCTCTCAAGCCTCATACATGGATTCATCATCTGCCTGCCGAAAAGAAGTAATTTCATTATGAAGCCTATCAGTCAAGTTTGTAGGATTAAAACGAGCAAGGAAATCATGACATAGATCAGTCCAAGATCCTATTAATTCGGCATGAATACTATTCAACCATGTTTTTGCCCTATCCCTCAGTGAATAGGGGAATAATCTTAGTCGTAAAACATCTGGGCGACTCCTTGTATTTTGAATGAGTTGCAAATCTCAAGGAAATATTTAAGATGTTGTCGTGCATCTTCAGTTGCTGAGCCGCCAAATTGACCAATTGTGTTGATCATATTGAACATCACCGATTTCAACTCAAAGTGGTCGGCTTCAATTTCAGGTGTGACAACTCCTAGATTAAGTCCTTCAAGATCTTCCTCAAGATAGTCTCGAATAGTTCGTGCAAGAATCACTCCTCCTCCTACTAGAACATCCTGATTCATATTGCCGTCTTGATTAGCCATTGCTACTCTTAACCTTTGTTTGAGTCTTTGCATGGTTCGTTTGATTTCTGGATTAAAGGGATATTCTCGTGTAATCGATCTCGCCCTGGTCATATACCAATGCAAAACCAAAGTTTGTTAACCCTTCGAATCTTAAATAATAATAAGTGCAAGAAAATAAAAACAAAGTCGATATTGCTAATCATCGACAACGGCGCCAAAAACTTGTTACGCGTAATAAGTGCTCCGCAATTGTGCAAGTGTACACGTCACAAGTTATAGTATAAAATATATCGTCTCCACAGGGATTGGTGCCACTTCAAGAATCTAATCTCTTGTACCGTAAAAAGTAAAAGAACACAAGTAGAAGATTGTAGGAGTTTTAACTAACAACTAAACTAGAAAGCAATAAAGTAAAAGAAGATGTAATCAAAAGAGAGAGAATAGGCCAGGTTATCGTGAGTTGAGGTGTGATAGCCAATTGGATCGTCTTGGTAAAAGAGTGCAAGGGCAACTCAGTTGACGTGGCAACTTGCGCAGCTGGGTTGCCTTGGCAACTAATCGACGGTTGCCTGGGCAACTATTTGGGCAGCTAGGCAGCAATTTCAAGGTTCGGCAGAGCGTTCTTTAATGGTTTATTCTTATCCCTAAGTCAAAACTCTAGGTAATTGTGCATGCCTTGACAATACATCTGTGTGAATCAAAGGTGAACAACAACCAATCTTGCACTCCTCTTAGTCGTTGAAATCCTTAACTTATTCCTAAGCTGGATTAATCTTCACCATCAATAGATTGAATAAAGACCATACTCATTCGTTTCTTGAATCTAACTCTCACGATATTAGATAAATAGATAGAGTTACGAGATCCTCTCTCAATTCACTCGCAAACAAGAATAAAAACCAAGAATGAGTAAACCTTGAATTGAAAGTGCAAACTCTTATTACCTAAACAAAATCCAATTGTTTCTCACAACCACAAAACACAATAACCTTAGCCAAATAGATTTAGTTCATGGCTAGGTTCCAAAGAAACACAAAACAAATAATCCTTAACATAAACCTAATCGAACTAGAAAGAAAAAGATGAAGAATGGTTGAAAGCCTTTGTCGAAATCTCTCCCCTTTGCTCTCTTGGAGTTGACAGCTTGGTCCTCAATTTATAGGGCTAGGTCAAAGTCTTTCTTGAGGAAGAAGTTAAGTTGGAATTAAATACTTTTAAAGAATATAATTCTTTATTATATTTAAATTCCTTCTAGATATTCTCCTATCTTCTTGGGATTTAATTTCTCTTTAACCTCTTCATGGAAATCAAACTCCTTTGGGATTTAACTTTGCTCCACGTCATATTGGGTTTATCTAGTTATCAATTTCGGCTGCCATATCATCTTATCCCTTATCGACAATTACCCTGGCAACTAGCTCGACATCTCCTTCATGCATTGCCCTGGCAATTATGTCGGCATCTTCTTCATGCACTGCCCTGGAAACTGGTTCCAGCCTTGCTTAGGCAAGTGATTCTGCACACACGAAAACAACTATCGGCAGCACCCTTTTTCGACAAAATTAAGTAAAGTATGAAATCAAGCTTGTCCACCAAGGAAACAATGCAAACATGCATGAATGGCTAATAATGCAACTAATATGAGCCTAAGTCTAGCAATAATATGAATAAAAAGGGTGAATAAGATAGTACTTTTAGACACTTAACACCTGGACTTTAGGAAAATACCCTAAAGGGGAGACTAAAATTAAGGACTTTGAACTATGAGGAAAACATCCTTTGAGGGGTTAGAATTGAGAAATTTTAGATTTTAAGAAAAAATCCTTTTGGAAGAATAGAATTGAGAAATTTTTAAGGAAAGTATCCTTCAGGAGGGATTGAATTGAAAATTTCGAATTTTGAGAAAAACATCCCTTTGAAAGGGATAGAATTGAGAGATTGAGTTTTGAGAAAAACATCTTTTTGGAAGGATTGAATTGAGCTTGAAAGACTTTTAGAAGTCTTGATTATGCAAGTCAAAGGACTCTTGATTTTTAGAGATCTACTTCTTCTCTCGTGAGGTTATTGATCTCTCATTTTGTCAATCTTCAAAATTCTATTTAAAGTAAACAAAATGCCATGACGGAATGGGTCAGCATGCATCCTACAAAAGGATGTCTAGCTATCAATGATGCATGATCATATTTCATGATGCAAAGGTGTATATGTTCATGAGTACACAATAATGTATGAGTTTAGCTTGTCTTCATTTTCTAGGGCCGGTGGTCGTCATCTTGGGACTACAACCCCTTATCAATCCCATGTCTTGACAAAATTTGCCCCCAAACTTATGTTACTCATTCTTTGAGTCATGTGACCTCAGTCGCAATCAGAATCTTTAACCAAGTTTTTTTAAGCCTTGCACCATCTCCCATCTGTTTCGATTTGAATTCTTACAAAAAAAAAGATCTTGGTTGCCCCTCGGACAATGATGCCCCATCAATGTTTATTAACTGCAAAGATTCTTCGTCATCCCACATCACATGGTGCCCCTCAACTTTGAGCCTTACTGATGCATTTTTCTTTGAAGTAATACAGAGAAATATCTTTGTTTAAAATGTATCAATTTGCTGGTCGTCGTTCTAATGAAGAGCGTCTTTTTTAGATTAACATACAGAACCTCGAAATCAAAATTTAATTAAAAGAAAAAAAAGAATAGGATGCCTCAAATATCAAAGGCAATAGCGTCTTAGATTCAATCTTTTGGTGATCATTTCAAGTATAGCTTGAGTCTACGAAGACCTTGAATGTTGTGGCGATATTTGAAGTTGTGAAACTTGTCCTAAATCGCTCGGTTCATCCTCATGATTATGGTATTTACTTGATCTGTTCAATTACTATTCCTTCTAGTTCTCATCATATTTCTCCATTCACAAGTATGCTCAAGCTTCCGACTTTTGTTTAACCCATGGAGCGTGGAACATGTCACTCTAAGAACTCTAAGTGAAAGTGTGTTCTTCTGATTATAATTAGTATTATGTCAATGTCCTCAAGGATTCATATCTAACGCTAGGTTATTGAACCGGTGAAGCGTAGCTCCTTATTAGATTTGTTCTCTTCCCACAGCTTCATCACGATGCCTAAGACTTATTCAATTCGTTCATTCATTTCCTTTTTCCTAGGGGAATTTAACTCATCACAGTCTTTTGTCTCAGGAATGATTATGGAGCATACAACAATACCCCAAGTTACTCGGCATATTCACGATTTGAAAACTTACTCATATAGCCAAGGCTTTTGACCCAATTAGAGTAAATGGGGAAAAGCATCTTTATTTAACCTTTTTGCTACAACGGAGTACCCCTTTAATTTTAATTCATTTTTCTTTTTTTGAAACACTCTATTTTCCTTTTTGAAGCACATTCAAGCAATTCTATTGGGCGTTCTTAGGAGATTTTCTTATCATCCAACATCATCGAAGGAATAGTAATCTTACTTCTCGCGCTTTACCGACTAAAGCGGACGGCACGGAAAATCACACTATATCATTATCACAGCATTCGATTAGAATCAATGCCACATCATGCATGTGATATTTAAGACCTACGAGGGTAAGAAGGGATATACATATATATGATTTCAAGGCTATTGTATGTTAAGCGAAATGCATTTTCATTAGAAATAAAATCCGCAAACATGTCAAGTGTCCTTATAAAAGGATTATTGCTATCTTCGGGCCAATGATAGCAACGTTTGTTCAATGCATTACTTTGAGAGAAAATGCAACATGCAAAGAAACTTAAACACATAAACCCCTTAAAAAGGAAAAACGAAGATTAGCGCCTCCCCAAAAGTCATATTTAGAAATCCAAAAGACCATTCTCGATCGAACTCTAAACTTTGTTCTTCAAAGCCCCACAATTCTTCGTGGTGTGGCCCATACTTCCCACATGGTAGCCACACACGGCATCAATGTCGTAACCTTTGGGATAAGAAGGATCTTTTGGTTCGGACTGAACCGGAGTCAGAAGCTTTTTCTCAATAAGCATTGAGAGCAGATCGGTGTATGACATAGGAACAGGATGAAGAACCCCTGGAGAAGATTATTGATTACAGGAGAGGCCACAAGCATGATTGTTTGGGAGAGACCCCACCATATGAACCTGAGAGTCACGCCCCTCGTGGGCGATTGTGCTATAGGGGTCTATTATCTTTTTCTTCCTAATGGCATCTTCAATGCGCTCTCCCGTTATAACTATATCCGCGAAGCTACTGATAGGGTTGCTGATCAAACAATTGTACAAGACTCCTCTTAGAGTGTCCACAAACATGGAAATAATTTCAATTTATCGAATTAGGGGCCAGACTTGAGCCGTCTCATCTCGCCAACGTTGGACATACTCTCGGAAACTCTCATCATGCTTTTGTTCCAAACTTTGTAGCAAGAGTCGATTAGGGACCATATCAGTTATGTGCTTATATTGATCCGTGAAAGCTTGGGGCAAATCTTTCCAAAACTTGATTTAGGCACGAGTTAATTGATTGTACCACCTTATAGCGTGCCCGCTAGGCTATCTTGGAAGTAGTGAATTAAAAGCTTCTCGTTGGTGATGAATCTGGCCATTTTTCGGCAAAACATGATTATCTGTGCAATGGGGCAAGTCCTCCCATCAAACTTTTCGAACTCCGGGGCCTTGAACTTGTAAGGGATTACCATATCCGGGACCAAACTGAGCTCTCCAGCATTTAGTCCATAAAAACCTTCTTCATCTTCCATTATCCAAAATTTCTCCTCGAGATCCTTCCAAGTGTCCTCCAATTGCTTCGAAAATTTAACATTCACTTGGTTCAACTTTTTTAATTCATCAAGATCTAGAATACTACTTTCGACCTCATGCATATTTCCGAAGGCCACGCCTAGTTGAGCTAGGGCAAAGGCGCCAGCCTGACAAGCAGAAGATGCCCCTTGGGGAGGGTTGGATGAGGGGTCGATAACAAGAGGGTTCTCAAAGATTGGGGCCTCCAAACGGTCCCCCGAGACTTGGGTTGGGTTTTCAGTAGCACCTTTTCCTCTTAGGCATGATTGCATTAACTGAGATATCTCTTTCATCATATTTTGTTGGGACTTGATGATGGTGTCCCTTAGCTCTTGCTGATTTCGCTCCAACTGACCTCTCAAATCGGCCTCTAACTTAGCAAAACTTTCCTTCATTCTCTTTTTTGGTGCTGGGTAAAGTGAGATGCAAAATCTCTGATGGCTAAGAACCAAAACCCCCCAACGGTTAATTTTATTTGTTTTATGAATGAATGCAATGTGTCGTGTGTACAAAAATGTAGGTGATTAAAGGTAATTAATGAAAATTGTACAATTGGAATGCAAAGAAGCATTGATTCGACGAACATTCTCGTTAAACAACTTTTTATAACGAAGATCAAATCCCATTACAACGAGTAAAGAACATAACCACCACATAGGGCACCACTGAAGCCTGAGTTCTTTCTCTGCCAAAGACTGGGTTGACCTTTGCTCATCCCGTGATCCATATTAAACTGCAGGATTCTTTAATTCGTTATTACAGTCTCTTTCCCCCATTATGAAAATCTTAAATTTTGAACTGCCCTCGAATCAATACTTCATTATTTAATGTCGTGATTATGCAAAATAGAACAAGACAAGACAAAAAAGGTTTAGCAACAGATAAAATGAATAACGAATATAAGGCAAACAAAAACAAACCAAAGCAGGTTCCTGATAACATGGGTTCTAGTTTGTTATGGTTATCCACATGGCTTTAAATAGGGTGGGCTTTCTAAATTCTCACTCATGGGTTTGGTTCTATACAAGGGTACCCGAACCTATCTTATTACCTTCTAAGGTAACAAGAACCCCAATTATGGCCCATTACAAGCTTGCGAATTGGTTTTAGTTTGAGGGAAAGTACGACCTAGTAACGTGGAGGGCTACTCACGTGTCAAAAGGCGTGGATTCCAGAAGTGAATTACCGACCCGTAGAGGGCTACTCACGTGGGTATGTGGCATTTCACTCCCACTTAAGGGATGGAGTTCGGGTATGGAGCCCGTACAATAGTAGTCACATTTTCAAGAAAGGATCAACCACGTTAAAATCAATTAATATTCCAACAATTTTCCATCATTAAAAGCAACAAATATTCCTTTGGCCTAACTCTCTTTTTTTTGTAAAAACAAATTATGTCCCAGCAGAGTCTCCATGATGTAGCGAAGTTTTCTTTTTAAAAACTACTCATCATGTATCCCACTTTTTGAAGAAGGCTTGTTTAAAAGGGGAGTTTCTTTTAAAAAAAACATAATCTTTTGAAAATCGATAAAAAAACTTGGAGTCGCCACCGGCCACTTGGATAAGGTAGGTCAGACAGCACAAAACCTGAGATTCAATATGAAAGGGTTCGAGAGTTGGTTACGCTTGGGGAAGGATTAGCACCCCCATCACACCCGAAAATCGGTACCAAAATGCTTGTTGCTTTTAATCAAAGGAAATTGTCGAAATTTGAAAGAAATTAATTCGGTGACCATAATTGAAAATTAACCTTAATTCAATGAGCTTTATCAAACTGGTGGGTTCAAATTAATTGGACATTTAATTAATAAGGTTGACGATACATCAGACCATAGATTAAACTAACATCGAGTAAACTCGACTGCCGTATTAATTTATGGTTTGAATCCCGCACGTCACCTTTATGCATGATGCAAGTATTTTAAAATATGATGTAATGATTTGGTTAAGTTTTAATTTTACCTTGAGTCGGTAAGGATTAATTCAAACATTTGATCAACATCCTTTAAGCTCAGACTATTACGACACATATATCGGAATTAATGAATACGTCCCTTTTTATGATTTGAATTAATTAACATGTAAATATAATGGTTCAAATGATGACAAATAAAATGAATGTCAAACAAAGATTTGAAAATTAAACACATAAAGACCCAGTAAAACTCATAACCTAAAAGGCCCACATTATGGAAATTTAATTAGTGATCTAGTTACTAATTAGGTGCTTCTAGTATTAACCCTAAATTAATTAATCCTAAAAGGGCTAGAGAAACCTAATAAATTGTGAGTTATCTTGTGATATGATAATTAATTTGATTAATTTTAAACTAGTATTCCAATAAGTCAAGAATACGATTTAAAATAAGCCAAATTAATTAATCATAGCTTTAAATTAAAATGTTAGTCTAATTTCCATGTCAATTTTATCTTAAAAGATAATTAAGAGGTGTTCAACCAATTTTAATGAATTTAACATTTACCCCAATAAGCCAAAGGCAATTTTAAATTCACTAAACTGATTCCAACCTTAAGACTAACTACGGCTCTAAAACTAATCCTAGGGTTAACTTAATTAATTTAAGGACCGCGCCCCTATTAGACGAGCACACGACCTAAATTAATTAAATTAATTCCTAAATTAATCTAAAACTAACTTAACAACGCAAAGCCCAAAAAACCAAGAGGCCAAACTTCTAAACCAAGCCCAAATGAAAAACCACATGTATATACTTTTAAGAAAATATACTTTAATTATATATTATATACCATATACAAGAAAATATAATATAAAAAGGATAATATGAAGTCATGATAATAAAGTAAACAAGCTAATAATAAATTAAACAACATTCAACAAGTGAAATAACATACATATCACAAGCAAAAAAAATAAAAAAACACATAAAAAAGAGACTAAAATAAACAACAAAGGTTACCAATAAAATCATCTACATTTTCATTGAACTATAAAAAATGATTATACATAAATAAAATGAAAAGAGAAGAATGTACCCAAAATCCAAATATTTATGCTCGATCAACCAAATTCCAAATATTGTTGTTGGGGTTGAGAAGTTTGATTCAAGGGTTTTATAATGGTGGAAAATGATTTTGATTAGGGAAAATTATAGTGGATAAGGGAATCGAATGGTGAGAGAGTTGGGGGCTTGGGTCTTTGGTGGTCTTAAAAATGAAAAATAAACGGCAGTGGGGGTTGATGATTTTGTTTTTTTAAATGAGTCTGCAGTGGCTTGTGGCGAAGGTTGTTAGGTGTTGAGAAACTGATTTGGGTTTAGAGAAGCTTGAGGTGGTGTAGAGTGAGTGAAAACAATGATGGTGAATCTGTGAGCAGTGGTGACCGAGAGGGAGCTTAGGGGTCGGTCCCCTTTTTTTAGGGCATATATATATATGTGTGTGATGAATGGTATTTTTGTTTTATCCCATAAAATAAGAACCAATAAAAATCAAGACCTTGGTCACCAAGTAGTTTTTTTAACCAATGGGAATGAGGCATTGATTCATCCAATGAGAACCAAGCCTTGGTGAGTAAGGAGTTGAGATTTTTATTATTATTGTGTATATATTTTTTAATATATAAAATTATATATAATGGGCCATGAAATTTTGGGCTTAGGGTATAAGGTAAGGTTTTGGGGTATAAAAAATGGGTAATGTGGATTTATTTTATTTCGAGCATTTAATTTAACCCGGACAAAATTTAGTGTCTACACATGGCACCGAGGGAGTTGAACGAGTTAAAGACGTAACTTCAAGAGTTGCTTAATCGAGGGTTTTTAGGCCTAGTGTTTCACCATAGGGTGCACCGTTGTTGTTTATGAAAAAGAAGGATGGCACGATGCAAATGTGCACTAATTATCGGTAATTGAACAAATTGATGATTAATAATAAATATCCTTTGTCGCGGGTTAATGATTTTTTTTGATCATTTTAAAGGTGCTTCTGTGTTCTCTAAGATTGATTTGAGGTCTGGGTATTATCAGTTGAAGGTAAAAGATGTGGATGTGCATAAGACTGCCTTTCGTACTAGGTATGAGCATTATGGATTTTTGGTGATGCCATTTGGTTTGAACAATGCCCCTGCTACATTCATGGACATGATGAATCAGGTGTTCCATGAGTTTTTGGACCAATTTGTGGTTATGCTTATTGATGATATCCTTGTGTACTCTCGTACCGAGGAGGATCATGATAGACACTTACGGATTGTGCTTCAGGCACTGTTGGATAATCAGTTGTATGCCAAGTTAAGCAAGAGTAAGTTTTAGCTTTAGGGAGGTTGTTTTTCTTGGGCATGTTGTATCGGCTAGAGGAATTCATGTTGACCCACACAAGATTAAGGCGGTGATAGGTTGGAAGTCACCTAAGTCTATATTAGAGGTTAATAGTTTCCTTGGGTTGGTCGGTTATTACCGTCAGTTTGTGGATGGTTTTTCAAGGATTGCTGCTCCTTTAACCAAGTTGTTGCAGAATAACGTCTATTTTGAGTGGAAAAAAGATAGACAATGAGTTTTTGAAAATTTGAAGGAGGCTTTGACGTGAGCTCCCATCTTGATTCAACCTGAGTCGGGTAAGGAGTTTTTTGTTTTTAGTGATGCATCTTATGTAGGCTTGGGTTGTGTGTTGATGCAAGAAAGAGAAGTTATGGCTTATGCATCTAGATAGTTGAAGGTGACGAGTGCAAATATCATATGCATGATCTTGATATTGTCGCGGTTTTGTTTGCTTTAAAGATTTGGAGGCACTATCTCTATGGTGAGAAGTGTATTGTGTACACGGATCATAAGAGTTTGAAATATTTGATGACGCAAAAGGATTTGAATCTTAGGCAACGTATATGGTTAGAGTTGCTTAAGGATTATGATTTGACAATTTGAGTATCATCCTGGGAAGGCTAATGTTGTGGCTGATGTTTTGAGTAAGAAGGTTGCAGTGGAGTTAAGGGCAATGTTTGCGCAGCTAAGTTTGACGTAGGATAGAGACTTGTTGGCCGAGTTGCAAGTAAAATCATCTTTTTCATAGTTGATTAAGGACAATGAACCTTTTGATGATGCATTAGTATCGTATGTTAAAGATATTATGGATGGAAATCTGATGGATTTTCACTTTAATGATGATGGGTGTTGTGTTTTAAGGATCGGATAGTGGTGCCTAATAATGATGAGTTGAGGAGTATCATTTTGACCGAAACGTATGCTAATCCTTTTGTTATACATCCCGATAGTACTAAGATGCATCGAGGATTGAAAAAAGAGTACTATTGGGTTGGTTTAGAGAAGTATATGGCTGATTTTGTTGCTCGATGCATGGTATGCTAGTGTGTCAAGGTTGAGCATCAGTATCCTTTCGAATTGTTGCAACTGTTGAGGATACCGAAATGGAAGTGGGATAGAATCACCATGGATTTTGTGTTTGGGTTACCATTGATACCAACCAAGAAGGATTCCATTTGGGTGATTTTTTATCGTTTACGAAGTGTGCACATTTTGTACCAGTGCATACCACGTATACCTTGGATAAGTTGGCGGAGTTGTATATTGCTAAGATGGTGCGTTTTCATGGGGTGCCTAAGTTCATAGTTTTGGATAGGGATCTGCAGTTTATAGAAAAATTTTGGGAGTATTTGCATCAAGCTTTGGGTACACAATTGAATTTCAGTACTTCGTATCATCATCATACGAATGGTCAGTTTGAACGTGTGGTCCAAGTCTTGGAGGATATGTTGAGGTGTTGCATCATTGAGTTCGAAGGAACTTCGGAGAAACAATTGCATTTGGTGGAGTTTGCTTACAATAATAGTTATCAGGTTAGTATACAAATGGCGTTGTATGAGGCCTTGTAAGGTAGGAAGTATTATATGCCTTTGTGTTGGGCTGAGGTTAGGGAAAATGATGTTTCTATGCCGGATGTATTGAAAGACGCGGATGAGAAAGTGAAGCTTGTCTGTGATCGCTTGAAAATAGCCTCAGATCGCTAGAAATCCTATGTGGATTTGAAGCGTATGGAGATTGAGTATGTTGTTGGTAATCGCGTGTTCATGAATGTGTCACCTTGGAAGAAGGTGATGTGGTTCAGACATAAAGGAAAGCTCAGTCCGAGGTTCATTAAATTGTATGAGGTTGTGGAGCGTGTAGGTCCTATGGGTTATCGTTTGAGGTTACCTCTTGAGTTGGAGAAGAATCATGATGTGTTCCATGTGTCGATGTTGTGGAAGTACCGATCTGACTCATCGCATGTTATACCGATGAAGGATAGTGAGTTACATCCAGATTTATCATACGATGAGGAACCTATAGAGATCTTTGGTTCTAGTCGTGAGGTTCTTCATGGCAAATTGATCGAGCTTGTGAAGGTGTTGTGGCAACACCGTGGAGTTGAGGCGGTCACGTGGGAGAGTAAGGCAGATATGTTGAAACAGTTTCTGTATTTGTTTCCTTTAAGTAAATTTCAAGGATGGAATTTCCTAAGTGAGGGAGAGTTGTAATGCCTCAGTTTTGGGCCTAAGAATTTCTAGGTTGATTAGACGGTCTGTGGATCAGGAGTAGAGATTCGAGTTAGATTTAGGATTAAAATCGAAATAAATATTTTTGGTCTGATAAAAATATGAGAAAAATATCCTAAATTCATTATTTAATATATGGATATTTTGGTAAAGTCAATTTCGGAAAATGGAATTTGGAAATTGGACATTTTGGTTAGTGACCAAAATGTAAAGAATGAAAAACTACTTTTGGTGACTAGTTTGAAAATGGTCAAATCTTAAAATCTTTAAGAAGCAATTTTACTAAATGCTTTAATCTAATTTTTCTCTTAATTTGGATTATTTTAAATGAGTTTTAATTAGTGAATTAAAAGGGATTTAATTAAGGAAAGGTGGTTATTTTCCTAAAACTACTTTTGACGTAACTCTTTTTCTCTTAGACTTTTCTCTCAAAGTTACTTCAGCCAAACACTCTTTTTTGCATTAAAGATTTGAGGTAATGTTCTTGATTTCTTAAACTATTGATTTCTAATGGATTCTTCAATCTTGTTTTCCAAAATCTCATTGTTTTCCTTTATTTTTCAAGAGTAAAACATCCAATTGAGAGGAAATTCACTCATTAGAGGTAAGGTTCATTCTTATCCTCTAATGAATGGTTCTTTATTGAAATTCCCAAGTTTTGAACCTTGTTTAATGTTTCCTAATGAGTTTTAATGATCTGATATTAGAAATTGGTTAAATCAAGGTTTAATTGATGAGATTAAGTGATTTTCATTTTGGATCTATTTTTTTGAGTTCTTAATTGATTCTAATCATAATTTTGATGGTTAATAATGTTAATAAGTTGGTTTTAACATTGGAATCCCGAAACTAAGTGAATCTCTAATTTCTTAGGTTGCTAGTGATGTGTTTTGGTGTGTTATGGGTGTTTTATGAATGCTGGAAGTATAATGATGATATTAAGTTGTTTTTGGATTTTAATTGAAGATAATTGATGGATTAAACCTTTAGGTTTTGGCTGGGTTAAGTTTGGAAGATGTTTGATGTTGTTTTCGATTGTTGTTGAAGAGTTTTGGATAGAGTTGTTGGGGATTAGTGTTACTGAGTTTTTTAATGCATTTAGATGCATTGAATCAGCTATTTTTGTGTGGTTAAATCAAGGTAAGTTGATCCTCAAGCTTGTGGCACCATTTCAGAAGCTTTTGAGGAATAGTTCGCATCAGCGAACGAGGTTTTGCAAAGTCGGTGAGTGAGAGCGTGGATTTCAACTTTGAAATGGTTTAAATGTTATTTTGGGAGTTTAAATTAAGCTTGAAATGCTAGTTGAAACTCCAAAGAAAGTATGATGAGATTTCTCCCTCAGTTGTGCTTTGGCGAATTTATTTTTATGCACTTGTTTTTGAAATACATTGTACCTACTAATTAAGCATGTTTTAAGTATGTTTTGTACTGACTTTTGACCATATATTGATGATGGATGCATTTGGTAGATGATCCATGTAAGTATGTGGAATACTTGTAATGCATGGTTTAATGCATTATAGATGGTTTTGATGTTACTTATAAAAACAATGAGGTACATGGTTAATAATGAATTATATTGGCAAGTGATGTGTTTTAAACTGTTATCAGATATAGTTGGCCGACCATAGGATTGATAGTGCACTATAAAAAGTCGCCTCGAGTGTTGAGTGGTTTATGTGTACCGAATACTCCACCACGAGTACCCTAACGATTGAGGGGTTATATGGCTCCAAAAACTCCTATTAGTGGATTATACATCTAACCGATGTTTGGGTTGTGACGATACCCAGTTGTGATTGTATCGGTTGCGATTGTACCTTAATTCTGGTTGAGATTTTATGAAGTGTTGAGATGACACTTGTTGAATCCGTGTATCCGATGTAATATTTTGTTAAATGGAAATTGGTTCATGATCACTTGAAATCCAATATAATTGATAATGTTTCATGTTGATGGACTATATTGTATAATGTTGATTTATACATGTTTACTCTTTAAGCCTTGCATATGGGTTGTTATACATAGGAAAGCTTAAATTGAGGGTTAGCAAATGGGATTTTGTTGTTGATCCATGATACATGTTGCATATGGTTTAATATGCATGTTTTGGAAATGTTAAGTGCATGGTTTAAAAGGCATGATGATGTTTTGAAAGATGTTTTAAATGATGAACTCATTGAAAGTTAGAAATTGGTTTTAAATGTATTGATGGTGCTTTGTTTTGAGCACTCTTCACTAAGCCTAGTGTGCTTACGCTCTCTTTGACCATCAATGTAGAGAATTAAAGGTTTGAGGCAGCGAGCAAGCGAAGGGAAATCCAAGGACTTGATCTACTTGAAAGTATGGTTTTCAAACTAGATTAGTAGTAATAAAGGTAATGGGGTTCATTATTGTTTGGGAGTGTTATTTGCTAAACTCCGAGTTTGTGCAAGTTTATATTGTTGTTGTGGAGTTGTATGAGGTTTTATATGTTTTGTTTGGAAGTGGATTTACATTTCGTGCGTTGGTTGGATTGCTTTTTAGGAAGCATGCCTCTAGACTTTTGATTGAAGCATGTTTCTATGATTTGATCATGTTTCCTTGATATTCTGCATGGTTTGATCTTTAGTTTAGTGGAATGCGTGTGTATAGCTTGTTGAAGCATGTTTGAATCCATGATTGTATGAAAAACCAGCAAAATTGGGTATTTTGGGTTAGGCCTTACCAATACGCGGGGCCTCGTATCGGTACAGGTAAGCTGGAAATTAGGCTTAGGATCAGTACACCAAGGGTCGTATCGGTACGAGCTTTAGCCACTGGAAATCAACTTTCACGTACTGATACAACCCTATGTAATGAAGCCATGTATCGATATAGGTGCCCCGTGTACCGATATGGGCTATTGTTAATTTAGTTAATGTGAGTCCTAAAGTTTCTAATTCTTTCATTTTGGTCCCTAATGTTCTTGAATGCAATTGTATGAGTTTGGATTATCGTTTTAAGCTGAAATTTGGCAAGCAAGCATGTGATCTGATTAATTTAGTTTTGGTAACTATAATTTTAATTAAATCCTCGTAACTTTCCAGAATTGCAATTTGCGCAATTGGATGTCCAATCGACACTCGATTTAGTTGAGATTTCACCCGTTGCCAGCATGCTCACTATAGGATGTAATGTTGCATCTAGACAAGATAAAAAAAGAAAAATGGACCTAAGTTTAGTCAATCGTTTGGGTTTGTTTTGACAAACCCAATGTAGCTCACTCAGTTCGGTCTAGCATCTAGGCCGTGTTGAGGGGGTTGCATCAATGTTTTGTTTAAGAGCGACCTCACTAAGTATTATGTGCTTACGCTCTTTTTTTCCATTGATATTGTGAGGTGGATTTGGGGAAAGTATTCTCTCGGCAAGGAAGGTCCAAGAACATGACAACTACTTGAGTTTAGAAAATGTATTTTAAATTCAGTTAACAAGGCAATGTGTTACCATGTTGTTGGGGGGTTTTGCAACTTGGATTTAATTGTATTGTGGAGATTTATTTGTTTTGGTTTGATGAATTAAAATGTTGATGTCTTGAGGTTTGACTGTTGATGACTTACATATATGTGTTTGGTACTTGATGGATTCATAGTATACATATAGGGCGGATATGACTGTGCTTTGCTTTTATGGTTCAAGCATGTTTTAATTGTTGGTCTAAGTCCATTGATGTGGTGCTTATGCTGAAATGTACCTTGAATTCCTTTTTGGATATTGAGTTGAATAGTTTTATGAAGCATGCCTCCAGTATTGTGACTCGATGCATTTCTCCGTTTGTTGTTCCTATTTTCATGAGCTTAAGGCTTGTCTTGATCATTGGTTTAAAGGTGTTTATGTGTATGATTGTTTAAGGATTGTTTGACTTACCAATTGGGTGAAAACCAAAAAATTTGGATATTTCAGGTTTAGGGGTATCGATACGCGTGGCCTGATATCGATACGGGTAAGTGTAAAATTGGAATGAGAATCAGTTACAGGGAAGTGTAACGACACGGGTTTTAGCTATTGCAATTTGGGTTTTTGTCCATGTAGCATGTGTAAGTATTGGTATTGTGTCCCGCGTACCGATATGCCTGGGCGTTTTTCAGTTAAAGTGGTGTTATGGTTTTAGATTCGCTTGGGTTTTTGTCCCTGGTTCTTATGTATGCTAATTGGATGAGTTTGGTTGATCGTCTTGAGTTGAAACTTTAAAATTATGCATGTAACCTGACTAATTGAGGATTGGTAATCTCAAATTTAATTAAGTCCTTGTAATTTTCCAGATTTTCAATTTGGTCCTTAAATTGCAAACATGCGCAATTGGATGTCAATTCGACGCTCGATTCAATTGAGATTTCACCCTCTGCTAGCATGCACACCATAGGTTATAATGTTGCATTTGGACAAGATAAAAAAAGTGGACCTAATCTTCGATAATCATTTCAGGTTTGTTTTCGAAAACCCAATATAGCTCTCTCGGTTTGGTCTAGCGTCTAGGCCAGGTCGAGAGGGTTACATTTGGTGGTATCGGAGCTAGGTTTACGATTGTTGGGTGTTTTTGTTGGTTGTTGAATCGATTTGTTGTTGATTTTATATATATTTATGAGCAATGTTGATGATATTAGTTGTGATGGGGTATAATGGGAACGCGTTGCTTGTTACCGTAGTTTTAAAATGATTTTGGTAGGTTTTCTTGGATCACTTGCTGAGCCTACGCCCCAACTGCCAGGTTTAAACACCGATAATGAATTTTATGCTTGAAGGAGAATGATCTAATCAGTAGTTACTTTTGAGCCCAGTAACCGTTGTCTGGAACCTTTGATAGTATAAGATAAGTGACTTCTGATCTTGAGTTGATTTGGCCCTCGATCGAGAATGGTTAAGAATGGCCTTAGAACTAGAGTGACATTGTCCTTGTTCGTGAGTATATAGGTGGCATGGGTCCACAGTTTCGAATATTAATAGTGGTTTTTACCATTGATGTTGGTAACACGTTTTCTCGTGGAGACGAGAAGTTGGTAAACTATTTTAAGAGAAGTGTGTACATCGTAGGGTGTCGTGAACTTGATGGTAACATCAAGTCTATAATGTGTGCTCGATTTTTGCATAATGGGGTTGTTTCCTAAGTGTTTAAATTAATAAGAAGGTTCTGAAACATTGTAACCTCTTGACCTGACCTAGTCGCTAGATCGAACCAAGCGAGCTACACTGGGTTTCCCGAGAAAAAACCCGTAAATGTTTAACTTGAATTACATCCATTTTTTCTTTTATCTTATCTAGATGCATCATTATAACCTATGGTGTGCATACTGGCAGCGAGTGAAAACTCAACTCAATCGGGCGTCGAATCGACATTCAATTGCACGCAATTGCAATTTAGGGATCAAATTCAATTATGGAAAATTTCAGAGACTTAATCCATTTTAAAATTACCAATCCTTAATTAGTCAGGTTTCATGCTCACGTGTCAAATTTCAACTTAAAACGACCATCCAAACTCATTTAATTGCATGCATAACAATTATGGACGAAAATGGAAGAATCTAAAACTTTTAATATCAAGTCCAACAAACATAACAACCAAGCGTACAGATACGGTCTCAAAGTGTATAGATACACAGGTTCGTATCGATACATTCTATAGGTGTATCGGTACACGGGTTATAAATCATTTTTCCAAAATTCTAGAAGCTCAAAAGTCGTATCGATACACTTCTACCCGTATCGATACGCAGGCTAAAAATACACTTACCCGTATCAATACGCATCTTCGAGTATTGATACCCTATGCCTAAAAACATTAACCCGTATCGATACGGTCTCATGCGTACCGCTACGCCCTGACCTGAAATGTCTAATTTTGCTGGTTTAACATACATTTTTGGATTCAAACATGTCCCAAACATTCATAATCATAAACACAACTAATCCAGAGATCATTCCATGCTAGAACATCAAAAATACATGAACAAATCATGTCAATATGGATAAACATGATTCTAGAGGCATGCTTCCTATAAAACAACCAACTATCATGCAAAACATAAATCTAAAGCAACAACAAAATGTATAGGCCAATTACAACCCCAAAATAGTAATACAAACTTTACCAAATAGGAAATTTAGCAAAAACCCTCTCTAATCAATAATGTACCCCATTGCCTTTACTACTACAAGTATAGTTCGAAGAGTCATACTTTTGCATTAACAAGTCCTTGGATCTTCCCTCACTTGCTCGTTGCCTCTAACCTTTAATTCTCTCCATTGATGGACAAAGAGAGCGTAAGCACCCAAGGTTTAGTGATGAGTGCTCAAAACAAAACACCATCAATACAATTAAAAACGGTTTCCAACTCACAAAGAGTTCGTCATTTAAAACCACTTTGAAAACATTATCATACTTTTTAAATCAAACATGCTTACTTTCCAAGTACTTTGCATTTGATTAAAAATCCTTACATGTTCAGATACACAAATTTTTCATGATGGGTTCACATCCATCAAATCCCATATCATGCCTAGTTAAACCGCAAGATACCATCACAATGGACTGCCTAGTTAAACCATATACCAAAGTGATAACCTGATAGTCCGAGTAGCCTAGTTAAACCACTTTTCCTCAAGGACTATGGCATGGTCGATTTTATATATTATAGTGCACTTTAATCTTATGGCTAGCCAACTATATCTGACACTTTCATAATACGTCACATAGACAATATATTATTTTCAAAAGCATTTACTTATTGTTTCTCAATGCATTTCTCAAAACCGTTTCATATGCAAAACCACATTGCCAAAGGCAACTACACATTCTTTTCAAATAAAAAATCTCAATGCTCATAAACATTCATTACTTTGTTAAACATTGCATATTTATCCAAAACGATACACTTACAATAAGTAAATCAAACCAAGTTCAAAACCAAGCATGTAAATCAAATCATGTTTAAACCAACATGAATTCCGAAAGCTCGTCTCAAAGTCAATATTCAAACAAGGTAAGAACAACTTACACTTGACCTTATTTAAGCTTGTTAGGTAATAACTAAACCCCCATGATCCACAGATCAAACCTTTAAAAGAGCTTTAACGCGTTTAAACACTCATCGATTCGCATTACCTCGCTTGCCAACACGAATTGAGCCTCTGATAAGCAGCATACACCATTAGGCAAACCCGCCTTGACCGTCCCCTGATTTAACCACATAAAAACAGAGGGAAAATGCATCATTATGCATTCAACTTGCTAATAAACAAAGATCCCCTGCAACCTCAACATTCGCCTTCCAAAAACTAGTCGAAACTATCGAAAACAACATCAACCACCTTCTAAACTTAACCCAGCCAAAACTTGCTAGTTTAATCCATCAATTACCATCAATTAACATCCAAAAACAACCTAATAACATCCTTATACCTCCAGCATCCATAAATCTCCCGCAACTCCTCAAAAGCACATAACTAATAACCTAGAAATTAGATATTCACCTAGTTTTGGGATTCCAATGTTAAACCCAACTTATTAATATTATCAAACATCAAAATCATGATTAAAACCAATCAAGAACTCAACAAAACAGATCCAACACCAAAATCACATGATCTCAACAAATAAACCTTGATTTAACCAATTTTCATTATTAAATCATCAAAAATCTTTAGAAAACATTAAATAATGATAAAATACTTTGGAATTTCATTAAAGAATCTTTCACTAGAGGAGAAAAACGAACCTTACCTCCAATGAGTGAATTTCCTCTCAATTGGATGTTTTACTCTTGAAAAAAATAATGAGATCTTGGAAAACAAGATTGAAAAATCCATTGAAAATCAAAAGTTTAATAAATCAATATCATTTCATGAAATCTTTGATGAAAACGAGAGTGTTTGGATAAAGAGATTTTGAGAGCAAAAGTTACGTCAAAAGTAGTTTAAGAAAATAATTGCCTTCTTTTATTAAATCCCCTTTTAATTCCTTAATTAAAACTCTTTAAAATCAATCTTAATTGAGAGAAAAATCTAATAAAAACATTTGATAAAGTGTCTCCCTAAAGATTCTAAGATTTGACCCTTTTTCAAAATAGTCACTAAATATAGTTTTCATTCTTTACATTTTGGTCACTAACCCAAAATGTCAAATGTCCAAAACCTATTTTCCAAAATTGATTTCACCAAATATATCCATATATTAAATAATTATTATAGGATATTTTCACATATTTTTATCTTACTTAAAAAAATTTATTATGATTTTTATCCTGAATCCGATTCGAATCTCTAATTTCGGTCCACCAGACCGTCTAACCAACCTAATAAACTCCTAGACCCAAAACTGGGGCGTTACAACTCTCCCCCGCTTAGGAAATGTCATCCTCGAAATTTTACTTGAAGGAAACAAATGCGGAAATTGTTTCATCATGTCCACTTTGTTCTCTTGCGTGGCCTCCTCAACTCCACTATGTCGCCACAATACCTTTACAAGTTCAATCGTCTTGCCATAAAAAACTTTGCTACTAGAATCAAGGATCTCTACTGGTTCCTCATTATAAGTTAAATCTGGGTGCAACTTAATATCTTCCACCAACATAACATGCGATGGATCCGACCGATACTTTTGCAACATCGATACATGAAACACATCGTAGATCTTTTCCAACTCAGGAGGCAACCTCAAACGATAAGCTACGGGACCTATACACTCCACAACCTCATATGGTCCAATAAAACTCGAAATAAGCTTACCCTTACGTACGAACCACATCACCTTCTTCCAAGGTGACACTTTCAAGAACACGTGATCACCAATCGCATACTCAATCTCTCTGCGCTTCAAATCCGCGTAGGATTTCTGACGATCCGAAGTCTCTTTCAAGTGAACACACACAAGCTTTACCTTCTCATACATGCCTTTCAACACATCCAACATAAAAACATGATTTTCTCCCGCCTCAACCCAACACAAAGGCGTACGACACTTCCTACCATACAAGGCCTCATAAGGTTCCATTTGCACATTAGCTTGACAACTATTATTATAGGCAAACTCCACCAAAGGCAACTGCCTCTCCTAGGTTCCTTGGAACTCCATGATACAACACCTCAACATATCCTCCAAGACTTGGATCACATGTTCAGACTAACCATTCGTTTGAGGATGATATGAAGTATTGAAATTCAACCGTGTACCTAAAGTGTGATGCAAAAACTCCTAAAACCACATCGTAAAACGATGATTGCTATCCAAAACTATAAACTTAGACACTCCATGAAAATGTACAATATCAGTAAGTACAACTCCACCAACTTATCCAAGGTATACGTTGTATGCACTAGCACAAATATGCACACTTTGTATACTGGTCAACAATCACTTAAATGGAATCCTTTTTTAGTGAGCGACAACGGTAACCCAAACACAAAGTCCATGGTGGTTCTCTCCCGCTTCCATTTTGATATCCCCAACGGTTACAACAACCCAAAAAGAAATTGATGCTCAGCCTTATCACGCTGACAGAACATGCGTTTAACAACAAAATTAGCCACGTCTTTCTTTAAACCAACCCAAAAGTACTCTTTCTTCAACCCTCGATACATCTCAATACTACTAGAATGCATAGCAAAATGACTAGTATGCACCTCGATCAAAATAATAAGCCTCAACTCAACATCATCAGGCACCACTATCTGACCTTTAAAATACAACACCCTGTCATCATTACAGTGAAAATCTATCGGATTTCCATGTATGATATCCTTAATATGCGGTACCAACACATCATCATAAGGTTGCTTCTCCTTAATCAACTGTGACAAAGATGACTTTACTCGCAAGCCGACCAATAAGCCATCATGCCGTATCACACATAACCGCGCAAACATCGCCTTCAAATTCATCACATATTTCCTACTCAAGCATTGGCTGCAACATTATCCTTTCTCGGATAATATTCAATCATCAAATCATAATCCTTAAGAAACTCCAACCATCTATGTTGTCTAAGATCCAAATCCTTTTGCGTCATCGCATTATTCAAACTCTTATGATCCGAGTTCACAACACACTTCTCACAATAGAGATAAGGTCTCTAAAACCTTTAAGCAAACACAATCACGGTAAGCCCCACATCATGCATAGGACCATTGCACTCGTGCACCTTCAACTGTATAAATGCACAAGCCACAACTTCGCTAGCGGCGCAATAATCTTAGAAGATTCTTTAACAAACCTCGATGTTAATTAACTGAATCTAGAAAACCCACAAACTTCTAACTCCAACCTTGGTTGCTTCAAAACTAACACAAATCAAACTTCCGATAACCAATCTTTAACACCTTCTTCAAACCTTCATAAGTCCTAAAACCACATTAACAAAGCTACTTACATAACCTACCTTGCTTACACCACCACTCCATCGGCCTCCGAACAGTCATCCGTAAATGTGAACATATGTATGCATGATTACTTACATGCCCTCATAGATGTCTATGTATATGTATGCAAAACCTCTAATATAATGCCCAAATATATGCATGTACTGGCATATTTATATATATAAGTGTTTTTGCATTGTGCATGTTTAACTGTTCACACTTACTAATAACGTTCTTAGCACCAGAATTTCTTCCAACCGGCCAAAACTTGCATTTACCCAAATAAAGAGCACACATTCACTCCTCCACAAAAGCCTGCTAACCCATTTATACCTATTGATCAAGATCTTTCTCGGTACCTTGGTACATGAAAATATCATCTATAAACACAACAATCACTTGGTCCAAAAACTCATGAAACATCTGATTCATCATATCTATGAACGCGACAGGGGAAATAGTCAAACCAAACGGCATCACCAAGAACTCGTAATGCAAGTACCTTGTACAAAGGCAGTCTTAGGTACATTCACATCCTTTACCTTCAACCAATAATACCCAGACCTCAAATCAATTTTAAAAAACACCTCTAAAATAATTCAAACAAATCATCAATCTGTGGCAAATGATACTTATTCTTAATCGACAACTTGCTCAGTTGCCAATAATCGGTGAACATTCACAGTGTGCCATCCTTCTTTTTCACAAACAACATTAGCGCACCCCACGGCGAAACACTAGGCCTAATAAACCCCTCGATCAAGCAACTTCTGAAGTTGTGTCTTTAACTCCTTCAACTTCTTTGGCATCATACGATAGGAAGCAATAGACACTAGGGATGTATTTGCATACATATCAACGCCAAACGAAACCTCTCTATCTGGTAGTAAACCATGCAACTCCTCTAGATAACACTTAGAAACTCACATACCGTACGTATTCCCTGAACGAGCACATTTTTGACCCCAAATTCATAACATAGGCTAAGAATGATGACATCCTGCATCCATCAAATGACTCACTTCCAAAGCTGAAACAACATTAGACAAGAACTTCACATTCTCACCCACGATTACCACCTCGTATTCATCAGTAAGATTCAAGGAACTCGCTTGGTTTCAAAAACAACCATAGCTCTATGCTCGATCAACCAATCCATACCAAATATTACATCAAAACCGTAAAATAACAACTCCATCAAATCAACCGCAAATATATGACCTTGAATAGTAAAATAACATCTCCTGAACAACCTTCTCGCAATGACCGTCTCACCGAAAGAACTAGTCACTTTTATACCCATATCTATACATTGAAACTGCCTTTGGCCATGACCACGACCTCTCCGTGGTGCAATCGCAGGTGCCCTTACTTGTCCACCCGCCAACAATAGACAATCATGTCTCAAATGATCGCCCGATCCACAACTCCAACAAGAATTAGCAACAGTAGGCGCAAGAGCCTTTCCCTTACTAACCAAACATAGATAGTCATGCCTCATGTGATCATGCGATCTATAAACCCAACAGGTATTATGTGTTGATATAGCCTGGGTTCCTTGACCCTGCGACCCTCACCCAGCACTACCGCCACCTCGCCCCAACTCAGGGCGATACCTCTTATCACGATGCTTCTTAAACTAACCACCACTGGAACCAAAGTCCGTAACTCTCTTACCAAAGCCAGAACCTCCCACAAGAACTGATAAACTTAGGTTTTGCTCAATACCCTTCGCCTGTATAACCATCACGTTAAAACTAAGGGTGTTCAAAATTACCCGACCCGAACTACCCGACCCGACTACCCGAACATAAATAACCAGGTATTTATCCAGAAGTTTTTTATCCAGGTCAGGCCCAGGTCACAAAATATGAAATTTTCGGATACCCGGTTCCTATTTTTTATTATATTACTTAATATTTTAACTCAAAACTATATTTAAATCCCTAAATTCATTATATATTTATATTATATGCTTTTATGTTTTAAAATTTTCAATATATATATATATATTAATTTGTGAATATGTATGATTAGATATGAAACAAACAACAAGGTTTCTCTACTGCACTTATGCATTAGTAGTTTTTTAAAGTCTACAGCTTGGAAGAAAAAATCGGTAGATCAATACAATTGAATCATGGTGAATGGTCTCATTTCTTGTTTTTTAATATCTACTGTTGTTATGCATTAGTAGTTTTTTTAATTCTACTGCTTTTACTCATTTTTTCTTTACTAAAAAATATGAGATTCGAAAAAAAATCACAATCGAGATTAATATTTTTAATGCCTTTCTTATTATTATAAACTTCAAATCATTAATTTTTTTGTTTGGATCATTTGTTATGAACTTTTAAGTTTTTTAATTTTAAAATAAAAATAAAAAATATGAACCGAGTACCCGTTACCTGATTTTATAGGTACCCGATTATAGGGAACCGGTACGTACGGGTTGGGAAACGGGCCGACAAATAGGATACCCGAAGAACTGGGTACTTGGAATTTCAGGTACCCGTATTTGAACACCCCTAGTTGAAACAATGTAGTTAGAAGCCAATATGTATGTCTTAACATCTTGTACCAATCTATAACGGAATCGGTCACAGCTTTACCTCTCGTCTGGTAACAGCTTAGGAGCATACTAGCTCAACCGAACAAATTGCACCTCATACTCGGCCATGGACGTATTACCTTGAACCAAAGCCATAAACTAACATTTCTTTTCATCTAAGTATCTAACTCCCAAATACTTCTTAAACATAGTTCGAAATAATGCCTAGTTCATATCACTGGGTTCTATACCCGCGGCCACAATTGCCCACCAACTATACGCATCTCCTTGCAACAAAGACACGTCACACCCCAACTTACGACATCATTACACCCCATTGGGTTCAAAATTCGATCAGAACTGGCCATCTACTCCTCGAATGCCTCAGGGGCCATCCCTCGAAACTCAACTCCTCCTAAACCATATAAGTGCTCTAACGGCAACCTCGTTTGTCCAACAACTAGTGCAGTCACATGCACTCCAGCAACGGCAACTTGAAAAGCTTCGGACATCGCCTATATCAAAGGCGCCATGTCACCCAACTAGTGCAAGTGGTACTTACTTCAGGGTGGCAAACTCCTAGGAGATATAACATTCTCCTCAACCCCTTTGCCCAATGGAAACATCATTCATACTAGTTCCCAATTCTTCCCTCTATCAAAACATAACACATTTTCTAAGGCGTGACAATTAAACCAAAACAAAAATAATAAGGTCAGCTTCAAGAAAGGATCCAAGACTTCCTTTCCAAATAAAACATTTCATATTGTAGTAATAAGGCAATGTGTCCAACAAATATCCCCCACATAACATATGTCATCCAACAGACATATAAACAATCAACAAGCTTATAAACAATCATCGTGCATGGCAAACAATAGTAATCAACAAATAATAACATTCCAACAATCATAACCTTATCTCACTTATCAAAAACTTGGCTCTGATACCACCTAATGTAACTACCTTGACCCGGCCTAGTCACTAGACCGAACCAAGCGAGTTACATTGGGTTTGCCGAGACAAACCCGTAAAGATTTAACTCGAATTACGTCCATTTTTTTCTTTTATCTTATCTAGATGCATCATTATAATCTATGGTGTACATACTGGCAGTGGATGAAACCTCAAATCAATCGGGCGTCAAATTAACATCCAATTGCACAAAATTGCAATTTAGGGACTAAATTGTAATTCTGGAAAATTATAGGGCTTAATCCATTTTTAAGTTACCAGTCCTTAATTAGTCAAGTTTAATGCTCACATGTAAAATTTCAACTTAAAACAACCATCTGAACTCATTTAATTGTATGCATAACAATCAGGGATCAAAATGGAAGAATCTAAAACTTTTAAAATCAAGTACAACTAAAATAACAACCAGGCATACATATACAGTCTCAAAGTGTACAGATACGCGGGTCCGTATCGATATGGTTTATAGGTGTATCGATACGCGAGTTACAAATCATTTTTGTAGAATTTTAGTAGCTCAAAACCGTATCGATACACTTCTACACAGGCTAAAAATACACTTACATGTATCGATACACCTCTTCGAGTATCGATACGCTATGCCTGAAAACACTAACCCGTATTGATACACCCTGATTTGAAATGTCCAATTTCTTGGTTTAACATATATTTATGGATTCAAACATTCATAATCACAAACACAACTAATCCAGGGATCATTCTATGCCAGAACATCAAAGATACATGAACAAATCATGGCAACATAGATCAACATGATTCTAGAGGCATGCTTCATGTAAAACAAACAACCACCATACGAACATAAATCCAAAACAACAAACAAACGTATAGGCCAATTACAACCCCAAAATAGTAATACAAACTTGCCCAAATAGGGAATTTAGCAAAAAACCTCTCTAATCAATAATGTACCATGTTGCCTTTATTACTACAAGTCTAGTTTGAAGAGTCATACTTTTCTGTTAACAAATCCTTGGATCTTCCCTCGCTTGCTCACTACCTCTAACCTTTAATTCTCTGCATTGATGGACAAAGAGAGCGTAAGCACACAAGGCTTAGTAAAGAGTGCTCAAAACAAAACATCATCAATGCAATTAAAACCGGATTCCAACTCACAAAGAGTTCATCAGTTAAAGCCACTTTCAAAACATTATCATACTTTTTAAACCAACACAAGATTACTTTCCAAGAACTTCATATTTGATTAAAAATCCATTTGAAAACAGTAAAACATCATCTTTTCAAAACATGTTTTACTACCCAAGCATTATCTCATTTATTTCCACAACAAATCATGCATAACAACGATATGCATCAAAATCATTTATAACTCTTTTATCACATATGTTCTCATATATTCATTTATAGTGACCTCGGATAGACTCACCTCTATCTATACAAGTTCGGATACACGGATTTCTCATGATGGGCTCACCTCCATCAAATCTCATACCTTGCTTAGTTAAACCGCAAGATACCATCACAATGGGCAGCCTAGTTAAACTGTATACGCAAGTGATGACCCAATAGTCTGAGTAGCCTAGTTAAATCATTTTTCTTCAATGACTATGGCACGATCGATTTTATATATTATAGTGCACTTTAATCCTATGGATAGCCAACTATATTCGACACTTTCACAATACGTCACATAGCCAATGTATCATTTTCAAATACATTTACTTACTATTTTCCAATGCATTTCTCAAAACCGTTTCGTATGCAAAACCGTATTGCCAAAGGCAACAACACATTCTTTTCAAATCAATGCTCATAGGCATTCATTACTTTGTTAAACGTTACATATTTATCCAAAACGATGCATTTACAAAAAGTAAATCAAACCATGTTCAAAACCAAGCATGTAAATCAAATCATGTTTAAACCAACATGAAATCCGCAAGCTCGTCTCAAAGACAACACTAAAACAAGTTAAGAACAAACTACACTTGATCTTAGTTAAGATCGTTAGGCAATAACTAAATCTCCATGGTCCACTGATCAAACCTTTAAAAGAGCTTTAACGTGTTTAAACACTCATCGATTCACATTACCTCGCTTGCCAACACGAATTGAGCCTCTAATAAGCAACGTACACCACTAGGCAAACCCGCCTTGACCGTCCCCTGATTTAACCACATAAAAATAGAGGGAAAATTCATCATTATGCATTCAACTCGCTAATAAACAAAGATCCCCTGCAACCTCAACATTCGCTTTCCAAAAACTAGTCGAAACTATCGAAAACAACATCAAGCACCTTCTAAACATAACCCAGCCAAAACCTAATGGTTTAATCCATCAATTCCCATCGATTAACATCCAAAAACAACCTAATAACATGCTTATACCTCCAGCGTCCATAAATCTCCCGCAACTCCTCAAAAACACATAACTAACGACCTAGAAATTAGAGATTCACCTAGTTTCGGGATTCTAATGTTAAAACCAACTTATTAACATTATCAAGTATCAAAATCATGATTAAAACTAATCAAGAACTCATCAAAACAAATTCAATACGAAAATCACATGATCTCAATAAATAAACCTTGATTTAACCAATTTTCATTATTAAATCATCAAAACTCATTAGAAAACATTAAATAAGGATCAAATAATTGGGAATTTCAGTAAATAACCTTTCATTAGAGGATAAGAATGAACCTTACTTCCAATGAGTGAATTTCCTCTCAATTGGATGTTTTACTCTTGAAAAAAAAACAATGACATTTTGGAAAACAAGATTGAAGAATCTATTGGAAATCAAAAGTTTAAGAAATTAAGATCATTACCTGAAATATTTGATGGAAACGAGAGTGTTTGGTTGAGAAGATTTTGAGAGAAAAGTTTGAGAGCAAAAGTTACGTCAAAAGTGGTTTAACAAAAATAACTATCTTCTTTTATTAAATCCCTTTTTAATTCCTTAATTAAAACTCTTTAAAATCAATAATAATTGAGAGGAAAATCTGATAAAAACATTTGGTAAATTGGCTCCTTAAAGATTCTAATATTTGACCCTTTTTCAAAATAATCACTGAAAATAGTTTTCATTCTTTATATTTTGGTCACTAACCCAAAATATCAAATGTCCAAAACCCATCTTCCAAAATTGATTTCACCAAATATATCCATATATTAAATAATGATTTTAGGATATTTTCCTATATTTTTATCTCACTTAAAAGTATTTATTCCAATTTTTATCCCGAATCCAATTCGAATATCTAATTTTGGTCTACCAGACCGTCTAATCAACCTAGGCCCAAAATCGGGGTGTTACAGCATGCATCAAGCAAGTAATTTAATGTTCAAGATCGAAACATGACTAGTAATGATGTTGTTAAGGGGGAAGTTTGATAGTATCCCTAACGTCATTCTCCACGAGGATGGTCAGGGTGTGAAATACGCTTAAGGCATTGGATTGACCTTCATTTTTGGAAATTAAAGTGCGTAGAGGAAGTGTGGAATTTGTGTTTTGTTCAAGGAAAGGTTGCGTAGTCAGTTTCTCTTTCACTATTGCCTCTTCTGGTGAATATTGGTTTCACGCAATTATGCATATTAATTGAATAAAGTTGTTTGAGTCTGTTGAAGTTTTGAAAGTTTGAGTTGATTTTGCGAGGAAGTTTGGCCAAGAATGGATCAAATTATGGTTATTGAGATTTTGGGCTTATGTGGTAATCCAAGGTTTAAAGATGTTCAGGTTCTAAATGTCGATGTTGTTCGAGAATCATTCCCTAAAGTGCTTTTGAGGGAATTTTTAATGTTTTCCTATGTTTGCAAAGTTGAGTTTGGTATTGAGGTACACCTTGGTTCGGCTCCCAAATCCTTTTAGTTTCGTGTTGATAAGTATTAAAGAAGTGTGTGGGTTGAGAATGTGATTGTAAAAATGTTCAGTTCATAGGTATGTTCGACCGTAGAGTTCTTCTGCCTAAGTAATTGGTGTGGTTGTTCAAGGTAGTTTGAGATCGATGGTTAATGTGGGTTTATAGTTATGCAGTGTAGACAGTGTTTGCTCGGGTGACGCTCAAAGTTCTGATGAGTTGAGTACTCTATGAATACTTAGCTTTGTAAGTAACACAAGTAGTGGTGATCTCGTGTTCAATGGTACCGAGAAGGACCTTGTTTGACAACCAAGGGTTTTTAGTGGACATTTGTAATAAAGTGATTGTTTGCTCCCTTTTTGGATGGTGCGAGTTTCAACTTGTTGAATGGAGTATTGGTTCTGAGAATGTCATTGGTAAGTGTGAATAGTTCAACATGCATAGTGCATAAACACTTATATGTATGTATCTAAATATATTAGTACATGTATACATTTTGGGCATGACATTGGAGGTTTTGCATACATATGCATAGACATCCAACAGGGCATCACACTTATGAATGACTTTTCAAAGACCCAACGAAGTCGTGGTGTAAGTAAGGTAGCTTACGTAGGTTTACGTTGAGATATATTGGGTACGACTCTAGATTTTGTGGCCTTAGGTTGGGGTTTTGCTTGATTAATTTTGTAAGGTGGTTGTGTTTTCAAAGATTGTTTTGACATCGAGGTATTATCAGTTGAAGGTTAGGATCCGAACGTGCCGAAAACTATTTTTCACACGAGTTATGGGCATTATCAATTCTTAGTGATGTCGTTTGGTTTGACAAAAGTTTAGCTACTTTCATGGATATAATGGATAGAGTGTTCCACGAATATCTCGAGCAATTTTTGTCATTGTGTTATCGATGATATCCTTGTGTACTCTCGTATCGAGGAGGGATATGAACAATGGTTGCAGTTTGTGTTACGATTTTTGAATGATCATCAGTTTTATGCTAAATTGGGTAAGTGTGAGTTTTAGCTTAGAGAAGTGGTGTTTCTTAGTCATGTGGTTTTAGCGGAGGGTATCCGTGTTGACCTGCAGAAGGTTGAGGCTATTCTTAATTAGAAACAACCTAAGACGGTATCTAAGGTTCGTAGTTTTCTTGGATTGGCTGGTTATTATCATTTTGTGGTTAATTTCTCTTGTATTGTTGCTCTGTTGACGAATTTTTTGCAAAAGAATGTTCCTTATGTATGGACTGGGAGTCAATAGTGTGGTTTTGAGAAGTGAATGAGGTTTTGACTGATTTTTCTGTTTTGATTCAACCCGAGTCTGGTAAGGAGTTTATGGTCTATAATGATGTGTCCTACGTAGGTTTGGGTTGTATGTTGATGGAAGGTGACAAGTTTGTGGCTTATGCATCACAAAAATTTAAAAATTATGAGCGCAACTACCTAACTCAATGTTTAGAGCTCATGGTGGTTGTTTTTGCTTTAAGGATTTAGAGGCATTATTTTAATGACGATAAGTGTGGCATTTGCATATATTAAAGGGTTGGAAGTATTTGTTATCTCAAAAGGAGTTGAATATTGGGCAACGAAAGTGGATTGCGTTGCTTATAGATTGCAATTTGTAAATCGAGTATCATCCCAGAAAAGATAGTGTGGTAGAAAACATGCTAGGTCTTAAGGCTGTTGTTAGGCTTAGGGTGATGTTTGCAATTTTGAGTGTGATGCGAGGAGGTGATTTATTGGCTGAATTCCAAGTAAGCTTGTGTTGTCTCAATGATTAAGTGAGGTTGAGACAACCGTAAGATAATTCTTTGGTTCCGCATGTTAAGGCTAATTCAGATGACAATTCGACAGATTTTCATTTTGATGATGATGAGGTTATGTGCTTTAAGGTCGAATAGTTGTGCATGAGGATTCAGAGTTGAGGCATACTATTTCGACTAAGACCCATTCTAGTCCTTTTGATATGCATCCTGGTGGTACAAATATGTATCAGCATTTGAGGGATTTGTAATGTTGGGTTGGCTTGAAAAGGACATGGTCAAGCTTGTTCCTTGTTGCATGTGTCAGTAGGTTAAGGCTGAACATCAATTTCTTTCTGGGTTGTTGCAACCTCATTAGATTCCAAAATGAAAGTGGGAAATGATCACCATAGATTTTTTAACGGGATTGCCTTTGACACCGTCCAAGATGGTTGTGGTATGGGTGATTGTTGGTTGTTTCTCAAGGTGTGCACATTTTCTTGGGTGCATACGATATATACATTGGACAAGTTGACGATTATTTATATTTTTGGTTATAAGGTTACATGGGGTTCCTAAGTCAATTATATCGGATAGGGATTTGTTTTTTACATCACGATTTGGGGTAGTCCGCAGACAGCTTTGTATATAAGGCTTAATTTCATTACGGCTTATCATCTTCAGACGGATGGGCATTCTAAACATGTTATTCAGTTTTTGGAGGTTATGTTGAAGTGTTGTATAATTGAGTTAAAAGGACCTGGGAAAGGCCACTACCGTTGGTGGAGTTTGCTTATATAATAGTTGTCAGTTGAGCTTTTAGGTGGCTTCTTATGAGACTCTTTATGGTTGTAGGTAGCGTATGCCTCTTTGTTGGGCAGAAACGAGCAAGAAGCATGTTTTGGGGCTCAATTTGCTTATAGGGTATGAATGAAAAAGTGAAACTCATTTGTGAAAGATTTAGACCGGCTTCAAGTTGGTAAAAAATCATATGCAGATTTGAGGCGAAGAGAGAGTTTGAATGCGAAGTGCATGGTAAAGTGTTTTGAAGATTTCACCTTGGAGGAAGGTGATGAGATTTGGGCGCAAGAGTAAGTTAAGCCCTAGTTTCGTTGCACCTTATGAGGTGATTTACCGTGTTGGTCTGGTTGTGTACAACATGAGGTTACCAGTGGACCTCAGAAAGATACATGATATTTTATATGTGCTGATGCTTTGGAAGTATAGATCAGGTCTGTCGCATGTGTGTTGCGACCAGAGTTGGCTGTGATAAAGAATCAATACGGATATTGGATTCTAGTACTAAAAGTTGTCATGGTAAAACCTTTGATTTGGTTAAGGTTTTGTGGTGACATCGAGAAGTTGTGTAAAGCAGTTACCCCACCTCTTTCCTTCATGTAAATTTTGGGGATGAAATTTCTTAAGAGGATGAGAGTTGTAACACCCCAAAATAGGGTTAGAAGGTTTAAGGGTTTGATTAGGTTCGGTTTGGACCGATTAAACCGAGTTAATGAATTAAATATGTTTAAGGTGAAATTAAAATGTAAAAAAGGGAATTTTACTAATTGGCAATGAGTTTGAATTTTTAAAGAGTGTTACTTTTTATATTAAACACTTTCGAGTTTTACTTAAATGTCAATTTAATCAAATTAAATAGATTTTTGAGTTAGTGACTAAAATGTAAACTTTCCACAACTGGTTTAGTGACTATTTTGTAAATGGGTCAATACTAAGAATCCTTAGAGAGCTATTATTTTTAAATGTTTTTAATCAAAAAATGACCACCTTAATTGGGTAAGGAATTGACGGCTAATTGGTTTCCAAATCATTTTCCTATTCTTTCTAATTTTCTCTCATGTTCTCTCCTTACTTTCCCTCACTTTTATTTCAATTTCCAAATGTTATTCTCCAAAATTCTTTGCTGATTTTCTATGGAGAAATCATCATTCAATTCTACTTTTGAGTCCTAACAAAACCTCACAAGAATTTTTCAAAGATTTCATCAATTTCACAAGTTTGATTTCAAGGAAAATCTTACGTCAATTTTGGTGGAAGCCTCTTTGAAGGGGAATTTTGTTTTCCCTTCTTAAACTAAGGTTCTTTATTAATATTCCCTAGTAGTTGGCTGATATTGGATTATTTTTAACTTAGTTTTCCAATGGATTTCAAGAATTGAGTTATTAATGGAGATTTTAATGATTTTGCTTAAAGATTTGGTTAAGTTGATAAAAAATGAAGATTTTGATTGGCTAAATTCATATTTTGATAAGGTAATCATAATGTGAAATGATATTATTGAAATAAATCCCAAAACTATTTGATTGTTTAATTTTTATATGAGTTTTTAGTGGTTTTGGGGGCTGTTATGAGTGTGCTTGAGTTGCTAGAGATATAAGAATGTTTAGGAAGTGTTTTTGGTTGTTTTTTATATGGATTGAATGTTAGAATCATTGGTTTGAAGTTAGGTGTGGGTTGAACGAAGATTGATGTTGATTTCTGTAGTTTTGGCTAGTTATTTGAAGGGTAATGATAAGGATGCAGTGGATTGTTGTTTAGCAGCGATTAGAATGCATAATGATGCATTTTCCCTTTGGTTTTGTACTGTTAAAACATGGGACAATAAAGGAAAGGTTTCCTAGTTGTACGTTCCATTTCGGAGACTCGATTCGCGTTAGCGAGCAAAGCAAAGTGTATCAGTGAGTTTGTAATCGTGTTAGGTTCTTTAACGGTTTGATTGATGGATCATGGGAGTTTAGTTCTAACCTAAAAAGCTTAACTAAGCTCAAGCGTAAATTGTTCTTACTTCTCTTTGAATATTGGCTTTGATATGAGCTTGCGAATTTCATGTTTTGGTTTTAAACATGGTTTGATTTTCATGTTTTGGTTTTAAACATAGTTTGTTTACTTGCTGTAAATGCATCGTTTTAGGTTAATATGCAATGTTTAATAAAGTAAATGAATGTCTATGAGCATTGATATTTGTTCCTTGAAAAGGATGTGTTGTTGCCTTTGGCAATGTGGTTTTGCATATGAAATGGTTTGACAAATGCATAGGAAAACAGTAAGTAAATGTACTTGAAAATGATATATTGGCTATGTGACGTAATGAGAAACTATAGGATATAGTTGGCATGCCATAGGGTTTAAAGTATACTGTAATATAAGGTCGATCGCACCATGGTACTTGAGGAAAAGCGGTTTAACTAGGCTACTCAGACTGTTGGGTTATCACTTGGAGTATGCGGTTTAACTGGGCAGGCTAAGTTGATGGTACCTTGCGGTTTAACTAGGCAAAGTATGATATTAGGTGGAGATGAGACCTCTGGGAAATCCGTGTATCCGATGTGTAAGTATAACTTTCTGTTCTCTTGAATATGTAGATAGAGGTGAGACTATCTGGGTTACTATAAATGCCAATATATGAGATTTATATGATATATGAAAAGTGTTTGATGCATTTGTTCATTATGCATGATTTGTTTTAGAAACAAATGAGATAATGCTTTAGTTTTAAGAATGCTTTATTCTTCATATGATATGTCTTTCAAATGGACATTGAAATGCATCAATGTTTGTTTAAGAGTGACCTCACTAAGCATTGTGTGCTTACACTCTCTTTTTCCATTGACGCAGTGAGGTAGAGTTGGGGACAGCATTCTCTCGGGAAGGAAGATCCAAGAACACGACAACTACTTGAGAATGGAAAACGTAGTTTAAATTCGGTTAATAAGGCAATGTGCTACCATATTGTTGGAGGATTTTGTAACCTAGATTTAGTTGTATTGTGAAGATTTATTTGTTATGGTTTGATGGATTAAAATGTTGATGTCTTGAGGCTTAATTTCTGAGGACTTGCATATATGTGTTTGGTACTTGATGGATTCATAGTATGCATATAGGGTGGATATGTCTTTGCTTATGCTTTTATGGTTCAAGCATGTTTTAATTGTTGGTCTAAGTCCATTGATATGATGTTTATGCTGAAATGTACCTTGAATTCCTATTTGGATGTAGATTTGAACGGTTTTAGGAAGCATGTCTCTAGTATTGTCATTCGATGCACTTCTCCATTTGTTGTTCATGTTTTCATGAGCTTAAGGCTTGTCTTAATCCTTAGTTTAGATTTGTTTATTTGTATGATTGTTTAAGGAATGCATGAGTTACCAATTGGGTGAAAAACCAGCAAATTTGGACATTCCAGGTCCATGTGTATAGTATCGATACACGTGGCTTGGTATTGATAGGGGTAAACGTAAAATTGACCTGGGTATCGGTACTCAATGAGGTGTATCGGTACGGGTTTTAGCTACTGAAATTTGGGTTTTCGGCCATGTATCATGCATATTGATACGCTTAGGGAACATATCGATACGGCTCTGTGGAATAAGCCTTGTATCGGTACTGTATTTCGCATACCAATACGTTTGGCCGTTATTTCAGTTAAACTAGTGTTACAGTTTTAGATTCTTCCATTTTGGTCCCTAGTTCTTATGTATGCTAATTGAATGAGTTTGGTTGATCTTCTTGAGCTGAAATTTGACACGTATGCATGTAACCTGACTAATTGAGGATTGATAATCTCAAATTTAATTAAGTCCTCAAAATTTTCTATATTTGCAATTTGGTCTGCGTAATTAGATGTCAGTTCGACTCCCGATTCAGTTGAGATTTCAGCCGATGCAACCATGCACACCTTAGGTTATAATGTTGCATCTAGGCAAGATAAAAAGAAAATATGGACCTAATCTTAGATAATCATTTCGGGTTTGTTTCAGCAAACCCAATATAGCTCACTCGGTTCGGTCTAGCGTCTAGGCTGGTTGAGGGAGTTATAGAATGCCCATACTTTCCACAAGAATATCATATTAATAGAAGGCCCTCATACTCCACACATTAACAGACTCCATCAATGATGATGTTAGACACGGGCAATTTTTCCAGATCAACAACCATAGCAAGGCGCACAAATCGTCCCCTCCATGGTATTATAGTCCACTCACACCATTTCACCAATAGTACTTGAAATATACCAAAACAAGCTTTTAGTATAATAGCGGTATGGTAAACTAGGTAAATGTACCCAAGCATGAATTTTTGTCCGATTATCTTTGAAAGTTAAGAACTTGCGATTCCACGGTTGCACCGTAAGATAGCTTCCATAGATAACCCAAGGCCTCCTGAATAGCACCTTCTTGAAGTCCTCAACCGCAAAACGGACCAAGAAATATTCATTATATAAGTCCACCAGATTGATCTCACCTGATAGGTTCCATAAGGATTGAATTCTGCTAAAGAGAGCTCGATAGCCAATGGTTTTTCCAAGTAAGCGTATAATGATAGACTTAGCAAGTTTCTGGTCGATTGCTTAATTGACCCATTCCGAGAAGCGAATCTCCGGTAGAGTCTCTTCTCCACTAATGACCACATCATCCTTCTTTACTTCAACATCAAGTTCCCCCTGAGGTTAATCTGTTGAACTATTGGCCCCCTCCTCGCCACCATGTCCCGAAAGGATGGTCTTATTGGTTAAGATTCCTGAAAGCCGGGTGCAACATAGCTAGTCTCAGAAGGATTCCTCGATCTATCATCGGCCGCCTTTATGGAACCATCATCTAACAAAAACGATCCTATCCGAGGATTCTCCAAAGCATGTTCTCATTTGGCATCAAGACCAACCTCTAAACTTCTAGACCCCAAGGTTCCTACATCACACATTATTATATTATTAACACCATCGCTCATTGTTACTTGTATAGTTTCAATCCCATAAGGTATCAGAATCATATCATTGAAACTGGGCTCGTGAGTATCCCCTCTCATCCCAGGCAAACAAGAAATACCCTGAAGGGTATTACGATCATCCCCTACTATCAGAAAAGGGATCGAGTCGGGTGGAAGGTTGGCTAGCCGGCCGTTGAGGTTAACTTTAGGATTCAGAACCGTTGCTTCCACTAAAATCTCTGTTGACCATCGTACATAGAGAATTTTTACGAAATAACCTTAACATATTTTAATATTAAACAGATATGAGGTTTAATTAATTTTTTAACAAAATTGTAAAAAGAAATAAAATTTATGAAATATTCATAAAAAATATAAAAACATTTTTAAATAATTTTTTTTTAAATATTAAATTTTTATAAACTAATTGAAAATTGGTTAAAAGCAATAAAGTTTAGAAAATTTTTAAAATTATGCAAGAAAGTATTAAAATATTAAAAGAAATTAAAAAATAAAAAAACGAACTTTCTAATATACAAATTTTACTCTTACCGGCCGGAATCTAATGTAGTTCTTTGAACATATTATGAATGACATCAATCTTGTACTGGAACAACCATCGCTTATGAAATTATCTCATATACATTTCAGAAGTAATGGTAGAGTCTACAACAATATGATATTCGAAGAAATACTATGGAATTTATTATAATGTATAAATCTCATAAACTAAGCCTGTAGTATACTAATAAAAACATCGTTTTAGTTTCGATCAACATTTGATCTCAAATTCTCTATCTAATAACTCACTTTTTTTTCATAATCAGACAAACAACTTTTAATTGTATTAAAAAAGTTTAATATACTTTCTCCTAAACTTTACCTATTTTCTTAACTTACTCCCTATACATCATTTTGACCGCTTTTACCCCTAAATTTTAGGTCATTATTCATTTTATCCCAAAAAAATAACACCGTTAAAAATATTTGTCTTGACCAATCAAAACATTTCACATCATTTTCTTTATTTATTTTTAAATTTTAAAATAAAATAAAATAAATATTTCTCAAAATATTCAAAATACCCCCATCTTCTTCCCCTAAAATACCCACCCTCCACTGCAACAGTTCTGCCTTTGTTTTGAAAACCTTTACAGCTTCATGGTCGTCATTGTTTTTCAAAGAGAAATCTCATAAAATTGAACCTTGAATTTAAGAAAATCAAGTATATTACTCAGAATCTCCAAACTATTTATCTGCTACTTTAGTTCGTCGTCTATAAAATTCAAAAAGAACTCAAAAGGCAGCACCAAACAAACAATGCAAAGCTAAATTTTACCATTAATCTACCAATCAAAAGGTTAAATATTTATAAAGCCATTAACCCCCCAAAAATGTAAATTTTGGTTCGTTTACTACATTTGGATACCCTATAACATTTGAGCAAAAATTTGCAACATAATTTCAAAAAAAGTAAGAAAAGAAAAGGCCTAACATACATACAAAAAATTAAACTCACAATAACTCAGTAATAATGCTTTATTTTGACAAAAATCAAATGACTAAGATAATGTATCAGGGTAGTAGTTCTAACAATATATGCTCAATCATTTGTTGAAAAGCATAAATTTTATTAAAGAAAAAAAAAAGCAACATATCTTGGGAGAGAGGAGGAGAGAAAAGCCAAGAAATAGATCTATGAACTGAGTAGTGAAAGCGGACAGAGAGTAAATAGTGGAGAACACATAAAACGAAAATGTCACTATTCCCACCACGATGGTATATCGTCACGAACAGTGGTTTAAAAGCGGTAATTTTTTTAACGACGTTTCTCGATGCTCCCATCTCAGTTGTGACTTCAACTTGATCTGTTTTGTCGCTGATTTTTTCAAGATGGAATGCTAATTGCTAAGCAAGACTGATATCAGTAGTTATCCCAAAATCATGCTCGATGAAATTGGGGAAGAAGATGAAGGGAGATAAAGATAGAGTGTTTTGGGTATTTTAGGAAATAAAATAAAATTAATAAATATTTTAATTTATTTATTTTAAAATTAAAAATAAAAAATAACATGGCGCGTTCTGATTGGTCAAGATAAATTTTTTTAACGATAGAAGACAATATAGGTATAGGTAAAAACATTAAGAGCAAAAGTGATCAAAATAAACTTTAAGAGACAAATTAAAAAAACAAGTTTAAACTAAAAAATGATCCTTAAAAGAAAAAACTCTGAATATTTAATATTATCATCTTAGAAAAACCAAGTAGCTTCATTTTTTATTCGTCAATTTTCCAAACGTGAACCAAATCCTCAATATAAAAATCAATCCTAAAATATTTAGTGACAATCTTATATAATTGTCGTCAACTTTTTCTCTCCTTTAAATTTCCTTCTCAAAAAGCTTGAATCATCAAGGTTTTCATCCATGGCGAAAGCTTTCTCCCACATCAATGGCAACCCTATGTTTTATTTTCCCTCTACACCAAATCCCAACCCTCCATTTCCTCTACTTTTGCCTTTTAATAAGCCTTTCAAGGTTACTACCATGTCATGCAACCGGTCTTATTGGGCCTCCATAAGCGAAGACATCGAAGCTCATCTCAAGCAGGCCATCCCGGAACGCGATCCCTTTGCTGTGTTCAACCCTATGCATCGTTTGACGTTTGCCGCCCCACAGAACACTGCTCCGGCTTTATGCGTGGCCGCTTGTGAGCTGGTCGGCGGTCATCGTGACCAAGCTTTGCCTGCGGCATCCGCGATTCACCTCGTTTATGCAGCTTCGTTCTTGCATGAACATATTTCACTAACCGAAAGCTCTAGGCCGAAGTCCAAAGTTGAACATGCATATGGCCCAAGCATTGAATTACAGATTGGGGACGCAATGATACCATTTGGGCTTGAGCTCTTGGCCAAATCTGATGATCCAACACAAAACAACTCGGACCAAATTCTACGTGTGATGGTTGAGATCACACATAGTATTGGTTCGCAGAAAATGATTCATGGCCAGTACTACAAAGTAGAACCTCATGAAGAGTCGAGCGACATCAAAGAAATCGAGCGTGTGTCCGAAAAGTACGAAGGAACATTGTATGGTTGCGCGGCTGCCTGTGGGGCAATAATAGGAGGGGGAAGTGAAGGGGAAATAGAGAGAATGAGAAAGTATGGTTTATATACAGGAAAAATACAAGGAATTATGAACAGAACTGGAAGCATTGACAAGGATTCGATGAAATCAACGGTGGAGGAGCTCAGAAACTTGGCTGGCAATGAATTGAGAGGGTTCGATGAAGCAAAGGTTAAAGCAATATTGAACTCGCAGTTCAGTTTGAGCGATTAAAGCAGGACAATTAGAAAATCTGAGTTTAATCATAAGCAATATCCCAAGTTATTCCTTTCGTTGTACCGAAAGAAATGATTGAAATAAAACATGTTTTAAATATGTTTTTCTTTGACGAACGATATCTTGATTTGGAAAAGAAATCGCAAATAAATTGATTTAAATTGAGAAAAATAACCACGTGAATCAACTTAACTAAATTATTGACTAACATATATTTTTATCAATAGGAGAGAACCTTTAGACAAACTTTTTGAAAAAAAAAATCACCTTTCGCGAAATAATCACGACAGAAAATAACAAAATTATTATAATATTAAAAGTGGTTACAAGAAAATTCATGTTTGGTAAACAGTTTTTTGAGCTAAAATGAGAGGTTTAAAGTATTTTTAGAGGTTTGACCAATTAAATCTGCTAATTTAGATATTTGGTAAATAGAGGATTGTAATAGCGGATTGAGGTGAAATCTCTCATTTTGAAAAAAGCTCCTTTTATGAGGTTTTTGAATTAGAGAATTGGATGAAAGACTTGTAAAGACTATTTTGTCCTTAATAATTATAAAAAATTATCTAAATAACATAAATTTGATTAAAAAATAATTTCATAAATAAAAAATTAATATATAAATTGATAAATACATGTAAATTTAATAATTAATAAAATTATGTTCAAAATATTATTTTATAGATAAGAAATTAATATATACGTCTAAATTTAATAGTTATTAAAATTAAATTAAAAATTAATTTCACAAATAAAAAATTAATAAGGATAATGGCATCAATGCCCCTTGTACTTTGACAGAAACTTCAATGTGTGCCTAAACTTTGAACGCGTTCAATGTGCCCATGTAGTTTACTTCTGTCAACTAAAATGCCCATCGGCTATAACATCGTTATATGGTGACATGGCTTGACACGTGGGCTACTGAGAATGCGCCACGTGAATTTACCAAAGTCAAATGAGGGAATCTAAGTAAATTAACCCTTTTTATATGAAAAAAAAACTAAATAAAATTTTTATAATCTAAAAGCTTTTGTGCTCCTCGTAAAAGAGATACAAAAACCTTTAATCTTCTTCTTCTTCTTCTTGTTTTTTGAATCACCGAAAAACCTTATATATTATTTGGGGAAATGGCTGAAAAGAGATGTGGGCATGGGACATCGAGTAGAAAAATAAGTTTTTCAAGCTCTCATGAAAGTACCAGAAGCAAATCTGGAGAAATTGAGTGTAATTGTTGTGTTAAAGCTCATGTGTGTGTTCCAAAAACTCAAAAAAAATCTCGGGCGATTGTTCTATGGATGTGAAAAGTATAGAGAGGTAAGAACGCAAATAATTTCTTGAATTGATACGTTATGATTTTTCCAAGTTATTTTTTATTGGGTTATGGCTATGATTTTGTTTTGTTTTGTAGGGGAAATGTGACTTTTTTGAATGGATTGATTCATCCGAATTCTCTGACATTCAATCTAAAAATGGGTATGAGGAAATGAAAGTGGAGAAACAAAATTTATTGTCTGAAATCAAGGGATTAAGGAGTGAAATCACTTGCTTGAAGGAAAATGATTTTGTTGAAGTGATGAACAACCTTAAGAATGAGATCAAAAAGTTAAAAGCAAAGAAAAAATTGTATAAGGAAATAGTGTGCCAAAAAAACAAGTTAATTACATTGTACCAATATTGTTTAGGTTTAGTTTTTATGGTGTTAGTTCTTGTAGTATTTTATGTCTTATGTATGCTGTCAAAGTTTTAACAGCTTTGAATCATATGTTATACCTTATGTATGGTGTTAGAACTTTTGCATATATATATATATATATATATATATAAGATACATTAATTTAAGAACAATGGACATGAATTCAAGATGGTATAATGGCAAGTTCTATAAAAATTCAATACAACTAGATACATGGTGTGAAAGTTTAACAATTAGTAGTATATATCAATACAAACTATTCAAATAATTCCATAAACATTTGCAAAATAAGAATTCATGTTTAACATCCAACAAATAACTTATACACTGATATAAGCTGGTAACATAATAGTAGAACACATGCATAAGCATGTTACAACAGAAAGACAGTTACAAAAAAGACCATCCTTCAGCATATGTTCATAATGAAATAATTTCAGTGTATCAAATATTATCCTCCAGCATAACTTGAGAAAAACAATCACAAAAAACACATAATCATGGCTGTTTTTTCACTTTTTCTTGGAGATGGTCATAACTTGTTTTTCTTTCTTTTGTTTCTTTGCTTCAGTGTTGCTCTCTTGAATGTTGAGGACATCATCACATTCCATTAAAGATCTCTTTCTTCTTAGTTCCGTTAGATATGCTCGTAATTCCTACAAGAAATTTAAAAAAAAATACCATATTAATGCAATTCTTCTTATGTCTATAACTCTCAAAACACATTACATCTTCAATATGAACATCAAGTTACCTGAGTATAAAGAGGTGGTGTTGCTATTGTTGGTGTTGGAGCACTTGTTGCTTGATTTCTTGCTGATCTTGCTGATGTGCTTGTTGTTCCTGTTGCTTGCTTCCTTGGCTCTTGATTGCATGTTGCTCGTTTTCTTATTGCTTGTGTTGCTGTTGATACTAGCAGTGCTTGGTCAAGACCTGTTGCAGGTTGTGATTGTGATGTTGATGGTGTTGGCAGAGGAGGTTGTTGTGTGGATGCTACATGAGATTGTGGTGTGGTTGTTGATGGTGTTGGCAGATGAGGTTCTGGTCTCATTGGAGGAACAAGCACAAATTCAGTACCACTTCTCACATTGTCCTATAATGAAGCAAGACAAGATATTATCCTATAATGAAGCAACTAGAATAAGTTCAAAACATATAATAGTTACTTAAACATTAACAATACATTGTATACAAAATATACCTCAACTTCAGGCTGAACAAGCACAGATTCAGTACCACTTCTCACATTGCCTTGCTGAAACAAAAAACATTAAATAATGAGAATTCAACATAGGAAATTTTTAAATACATAACATGTGATTTAAATCACAAATTTTCTGTTAAACTTACATTCTGCTTTTTAGTTGGGCATGTTCTTGAATTATGTCCCAACTTAAAACACAACTAGCATCTCATCCTTCTTCCTTTTCTGGACAAATTTGTCCCATTGCATTCACTTTCTTCTCTTATTCTATTCTTCTTTGGCCTTCATGGTAGCTTCCTTGGTAGTGGAGGGTCAATATCGCCCATGTTTGTAACAGGTCAGAATTTTTCTCCAGCAAGTGGAGGCATCACAAAACTGTAATATTTCTCATAAACTTGTTTTTTATATAATTCAGGTATGTATGTCTCAACCAACTCCTTTCTAAACAAGATTACACAAATGGCATGCTGACATGGTATACCAGTCAAGTCCCAATACCTACATGTGCATTTTCTTTCTTTTATATCAACAACAAAGATATCCCTGTCACATAGAACTTCATATCCATCTGCACCATTCCATGACACATGACAGTAGGCACTAAGCTCCCTAAGTTCTTCAACTTTCACACAAATTTTTAGACAAATTGGATTTGTCCATTTCATGCATACAGTTTTATTGTTGACATTTCATTGCATCATATAATGTCTAATTTCCTCAAACATAGAAATTATAGACATATGTCTAGCCCCTATCAATCTAGCATTAAATGCTTCAGCTATATTATTGTCAACAGAATCACATAAGCTTCTAGTGGAGAAAAAGGCCTTACTCCAGTGTGAAAGATTTTTCTTCAACATATCTAATAGTGCTCTACCTTTAACCTCACCTAATGCAGCTGCCTTCTTTTTAAATTCAACTTCAGATGTTGCCTTGCTACAACTCCAAAACAACTTATGCAGCTCTAAAATAGTTTGAAGCCTCTTTCAAATGGGAAACCAATGCCTAGCACAAAATCTGTGCTCAGCTTTTGGGAGAACAGAAGTAACTGCTTCAATCAACCCCTACAAAAACATAAAAAATTATGCAATTAATTAAGATCATTCAAAAAATTGTAAAAAATATGAGATAAATTAAAAATGTTACACTCACCTTTTGCACATCACTCATAACTGTAAAACGTTCACCATTCATCATGTGAAGATCTTTTCTCAAATTTTCCATAAACCATTCTCAAGAATGTTTTGTCTCACACTCCACCAATGCCCATGCAGTAGGGTACATTTGATTGTTAGCATCTCTTCCAACAGCAACTAATAACACTCCTGCCAACATTCCCTTAAGGAAACATCCATCCAAACTCACAAAAGGCCTACAACACTCCCTGAACCCCTTATGCATAGCACTAAAACATACATAAAACCTCTTAAATCTTGGTCTACGATTAGGTGTAGGCCGTTCAACCAATAAATCTATAGTCCCATCACTATCTACTTTCCTTAAAGCATTAGCATGGTCAAATAACCTTTTAAACTCATACTTATAATTTCCAGTAATTTCTTCCGTGGCCAAGTCCCTAGCTCTTCTACAAACCCCCATAAACACATCAACCTTTAGTTTTTCTTTGGCAAATTTCACCATGTCAGTTGATTTCAAATTTGGTATAATCCTGAGTTTAGGTAAAAAGTGTTCTACCAAAACCTTATAATTAGCCCTAGAGTTCCTGAATGTTATTGAGCATGTATGCTTATCAACAAAATTCTTAACCTTATACAGATCATCTCTAGAATCTATGGAAGCATAAATTGTAAAAGGACAACCCTCACCTTTGCAGACAGCCCTTGTTTTATCTTTGTCATTCTTAGAAAGTCTGGAGTCAAATCTCTTAGCAATTGCATACCTGGTCAATGTTGATTTAAACTGTTTACTGTTCTCAAAAACCATCCCCAGCTGTAGACATGAAACTGGATCAGTAGGGTCAAAACAGCACGCGTTTGACTTCTTGCAACGAACCCCCCATCATCATCAATTTCATAACTCCCTAGATCTGACGAGTGTATGTAATCAGTTTCACTCCCAGCCCCATTCGACTCAGTTTTTGTTTTTTCCTTCACTGCAACTCTTCTTCTTCTAACTTGATTTACGATATCTTCATTTTCTATAGGAGGTTATAACTTTCTTCCACTCGCATCTCTTTTTTCTTCATTCACCTTAAAACTTCTAAAGTGTTTCTGTATCTCTTGTAATTCTTCATCTTCCTTGTCACTGACCCAATCAACATCTTCTAAGATATCATCTTCATCGTTCTCGTCTTAAGCTCCATCAGATCTGTCTGCTTAATCGTCTCTCTCAACACTTGGAGGAATACCTTCTTCTTCAACTCCTCCAGATCTGCCTACTTCATCAACCTCATTTATATTTCTATCCACCTCATTATCGTCAAACTCAGTATCTCCTTCAATGGGCCCACCACAGTTAATATTATTTAATCCTTCACCTTTCACTTCACTTTCAGTTACTGTTTTGCCCTTCTTAACAATGTTATCCCTATAATCTTCCTGCTCATGTGTGAAAATAGGTGCTGCCAGTGGTAACGGGGGCTCAACAATATCAGGAACATCAACAAAGTGCTCCACAAATACATTAATATCCCCTTCAGCTAACCAATGGCCTATTAGGTCGTTAAAAGATTTGTTATCCCAACATAAAACTAAACCATCACTTATATTAACATCTGGTTTTAAATAATATAGGGATTTAACACCCCTAAACCCTGCTTCTATTACTAATTCACACAAACCATCATGTGAGATATAATCAGGGTCTAATTCCCACACTTCAACAATCCCACCCACGTAATCTTTCTTTGGGTTTTCAACAAATGTACCCCCTAAGTGCATGAACAAAGGAATTTCTTCGCAAGCCATTCCAAACTGAATGCAAGTAAAATAGAGAAAACACAAAAAGAAAGAGTTAAAGTGAAAAAAAAAATATGTTATTGAACGAAAATCATTAACTTTATACTGATATACATTAATAGAAAAAAAATGCTTATAAATATACCTTACAGAACAAATCAATCTCCTTTATCACCCCTGGTACATAGAAAGAAAAGAAAAGAAACCTGCAAATCAAAGAATATACAAAACGATTAATGAAATGGGAAAGTGAACAAAATCGAATATTGCCCTAACAAAATCGTAATGACAAAGCAATCAAATGGTGCTCGATTGTTTGAATGAAAGCAAACCTCACCCAAGATGAACGTGATTATCTTTTTAGAGTCAAGAACACTGAGTAACGAGAATAGGAAAAGTTAGAAGTTTCAGATTAATGAGATAGGCAGAGATAGAGCTTTAGATCAATGGAAATTAGTTTTTTTCTTACTTTTGATTTCTGCTTTCACATAGCCATTAATGTTACGTGATACAAAGAAAAAAAAGTCAAATAAGATTTTATTTAGTTTTTTTCATACAAAAAGGGTTAATTTGCTTAGATGCCCTCATTTGACTTTGGTTATTTTTTTCGAGTCAAAAATCCATGAGGCGCATTCTCAGTAGCCCACGTGTCAAGCCATGTCACCATATAACAGCATTATAGTCGAGGGGCATTTTAGTTGACGGAAGTAAACTACAGGGGGCACATTGAACGCGTCCAAAGTTTAGGCACCACATTGAAGTTTCTGTCAAAGTACACGGGGCATTGATGTCATTATCCCAAATTAATATGTACATCATCATATATGTTCAGTACTGATATTAAAAAAATTAATTTTCATAATCGAATTAATATTAATAGACATAAAATGTTAATAACTAATTAATTATTCAAACAAATATCAAATATAATCATGTCCTTATATGTTATTTTGCTTGTTTAAATAATCAAATAATTATCAACTATCAGTTAAATTTTATCAAACACTTTTATACAATCATCTAATGTAATCCTCTAGTCAAATCGACTAATGCTATCAGCTAATATAATCTGCTATCTGTTAATTGCCAAACAACGTATAAAAACTACGAGACCACTTGGCACTTGCTCATCCCTAGCAAGTAATGTTTAATGAAACTAAGTTTTCAATTATAAACTAAAGTTTTGCGGATCAAGTAACATATATTGTATTGCGGGACACCACGGTTTCGACATTTTTTTTTTTTTGCATTCACCACATATACTCATATTTTACTTATTTTAATCTTATTGCAAACTTCTCGACTTAAAACAAAACAAAATTATGATCATTTCAAAGATTTTGGGAAATCTTTTAAAAGCCTTCAAAATTCCTTGAAATAATAAGAGACTACTGGAGATACATAGGACAGTATCAATCGTACAATTGTCATTCCTCTGTTTGGAATAAATCTTTCACCAGTTGTTGAATTGTGTGCTAAATAACCTTACGTCCTATGAGTATGATTTTAATTTCAATTTTTATGAACAAAAATTAGAAAATTTAGATTTCCGTTGTCAATATTGTGTTTTGAAACCAGTATCGCATTGGACTGCACTCGGTGGGTAATGGGGGTGTCTTTTAGCTGCGAATTTAAAAATATTTTTAAGGTGAATACACAATAAATTTTAAAATTAGTGGTGAGAATAACTCATAAAAACTAAAAAAATAAAGACTAATTTATAAAAATTAAAAAATTAAAATTAAATGTATAAAATTTAGAATATTCATGATGGACACAGAACCTACTATAAGATATATTTGTATCCGCCATTGGTGTCTTAAATAAAACCAAAGAGATGGCTTCAATCAATGCCTTCTTGTACTTGTGAAAAACCTTTCTGCCCCGCATTGGCCTCTCCCAACTCAATTGCAACATTAAATTCTAACCCTCAAACGGTTGTTTCAAATAACGGATATCTTTAATTCTTAGAGAATATAATAGCCAAGCTGATAATCTTGTTAAACGAGGTGTTTTTTATGTTAATGATCTGATCGAGTTTAAGCAAGGCTGTTATTTTATTATCACAGGATGCTGGCTATCGTTTTTCAGATGTACAGAGGGTTGAAATGCTACATATTTTGCAACTTCCTGTCTATAGAAATTAGCTTTAGGGAAGATGATTCCTTGTTTAGTTTTTTTGATCTCATGGTGGTCATTGATAGATTCCCAAAAAGTGTTGCTGCTTTTTGCGTTGATGTATTTGTAATTTTGGTGCTCGTTCATTATAACTTTTGGCTTAGACACGTTGCATTGTTTTTTCTTTATTTAGATTTAGAGTGCCATTTTTAACGAGGCATGTTTTAGTCGATTTACTTTAATAATGTAGGGTTAATTACTCTATTAGTATATGAACTATATTGAATTCTCAGTTTTATACATTAATTTTTATATTCTCAGTTTCATACATTAATTTTTTTTTATTTTCAATTTCATACATAAACTTTTTTGTTGTCAACGAGTTTACACTTTTTCGTTACAGAAGCTAAAGTGAACCTCTTAAACTAGTCAGAAATTGACACGTGACATTTACTTTATTTTTTAAAAAAATCATTTATTTAAGGATTAATAACAATATTAGTCATTAATGTTTTATTATTTTTTTAATATCATCCTTGGTCTTTAAAAATAAATATTTATTTTTAAAAAATTCGAAAAATGTATGAACCAACTACCAAGTGACACGTGGCACAATATTAAAATTAAAATTATTATTTTTATTTATTCTTCCCTTCCCACCAGTTTTCCCTCTTTCCTCGTTATTCAACCAAACGCAGTCTAACCAGCAAGTCTTGTTGCTAGGCCAACTCCGACCATCGTGCCGGCCGACCATCTTGTCGAAAGACCACCGCCGACCACCGTCGTTGATCGCCTCCAACCACTGTATTGGCCACCAACAGTTTAACAAAAAAATTCAAGAAATTTACTAGTGGTATACGAATCGATTTCAGCTCCTAATCCAATCGATTTTCAGTTCCACGCTTCCGCTTCTTGCTAATCTCGAACCCTACCACTTTCTTCACTCCAACTAAATTCCATTTCAGATGCAATTAATTAAATGTTTCAAAATTTTGATTCTTTTCTATTTATGATTTAACTTTACTAAATTTCGTTTTCTTTTCCTTCTACATCATGCTCAGCAAATCATAAAAATGAAAAACCCATTTCAAGAAACATATTATCTGCTCGTGACAACACTTTTTTCTCCAAATTTTAGTCTTTTCAGTTCATGTCTTCAATTACAGCGAATCCACCCAAGTAAATCAAAAGTCTTCGTTTTGAATTCATAGGTCCTTTTTGTTTTTCCATGCCCATGATTTGAATTTGTTGCCTGTTTTTATGGACTTAAAGCTGGTTTCTTGATGTAAAGGTAAATGGGTTTTCAAAAATGGTTTCATTGTTTGACGAAAAGATGGTGAAGATGAGGATAATGTTCGTTGAAAGTAGAAGAAAGTTATGGAGTTTTCAGATATTTGCTGCTTGCAGAATTAAGATTCTTGCTGGAATGAATTGGGTTGAATAAGGAGAGAAGTCAGAAGAAAGAAAAAGAGGGAAGGAGAAGAGAAAAAGATAAATAAACATTGTTAATTTTTTAGAATTTTTTTAATATGATGACATGTGTCCACTCATTGATTGGTTCATTATTTTTTATAATTTTTTAAAATAAATATTTGAATTTTAAAAAATAAATCTGAATGATTAAGTTAAAAAATAATAAAACATGAAGGACTAATCTTCTTATAACCCTTAAATAAATATAAAATTTTTTAAAACAAAATAAATGGTACGTGTTAATTTTTGATTAGTCTAAAAAACTTATATCTGTAACGAAAACGTGTAAATTTATTTACGACTAATTAATAATTTGGTATAATTCATATACTAATAAAGTAATTAATCCATATATATTTATCTTTTCAAAAAAATGTAGCCCTCGAAAGCTATTAAGGGATTAAATCTCCCATATCTTTTATAGTGAAAATTTGACGAAGTTTGTATTGTTTTTTATTTCTCTATAATTATTATCTTTTTATTAATCAATTAATTTAAATCAAGTGACGTAAAAATTAATTTGGATTAGATTTTAGATACATAAATTAAAATTTTTTAAAGGAGATTAATTCACTTGATTTACGTGGTAAACAATGCTATTTTTGTTAATAAATTATGAAGTTTATGGTACATAAAATTGTTTTGCGGAAAGAAATTAAGATCAAATCAATTTAAGAATATAATAAAAAATATTATTTTAATAGTATTAAAGTGAGTATTTATTTACAAACTATTTGCAAACAAAGTAATCTAAAAAAGACAAATAATATTAAAAATAATAAAATAATAAATAGTTCAAAATTATTAATTTATTAAATTTAGTAAGCCTCCAACTTTGAAAACACATTAACGCACGGTATATGGATAAAGTCTATTACGATGAGGACTCACGATTCTACCACTTTCGTTAAATGTACTTTTCGAGACTACAGTAAAAATTTTATCAAATTAAAAGAATAAATTTGTCATCATCTACAATAATCTGTTGTTTCTCTAAATATGTCTCTATCTTACACTTACGAAGTCTTTTCAATAGTTGTTGTAAAATATATTTTTTATAATCTCTTAATATCATCTGAATTAACTAATGATCTCTTACTGTTATCATTTGTAAAAATAATAATTTGAAACAAAAAAAATCAATTAACCAATTTTTTTTATAGTGATCAACTAATTCAACAATATTTCTCTTACTTTATAACATTCAAATTTCATCACTAAAAAAATATTAAAATACAAAAACGCACACTCTAATTTTTTTTTAAGATCAATTTCTTAAAGATTGAAAATTAATGTCATAGATAATATCATATTGATATCTTCCTAATACTTATCAAAATTTTAATTAAAAAAATTAAAATATTTTTATTTGAATTTATATATAGATCGTATACGAATCAGATATAGATTTAAATCGGATTCAGGTTGAATTATGGCGACGTCTATATCTGATTCACCTCACTCAGAACTATTTTTTCCGAATTTAGATTCAAATTTTTTTTGCTTCAAATTCGGATTATATTGCATAAACCCCATTTCACTGTCGCAATAATCTCTCGTTTCTTCTTCAAAGCTCACTGCGAGAAGCTGCCACCGGCCCACCACCATTTCCCTTTCCAGCAGCTTCTTCAAATAATAATAATAAATTATAGTTACAAATTCTTATAGAATTAGAGAAATTGGAAAGCTTTAACGATGTATTGTCGGGCACGATTTGCCTCAAGGCTAGCTTCGACGTCGACAGCGTCGTTTTCACCTTTTATGTGTAGTAGAGTTTCGCCGTCTTCTGCTGCTGCTGCTTCTGTTTCGTTTTGGAACCAGAAGTACCGGTCTTTGAGCTTCTCGTCTTCACTCCGGTCGCTGAGGTGGAGCCGCGGCGTGGATTGGAGGTCTCCGGGGAGCCTGCGAGTTCAGGCGAGGAATTCTGTTCCGGTTATGGAGAGTTTCCACCGGAGGATAGCTACTATTGGTATATTTTATATATATATATATGTATATAACTCTTTTGGTTTCGGTTTTTTAAACTATATTGCTTTTTTATGTATTTTTTTTCGCATTATGTTGATTTTTGCTTGTATGGTGTTGCTTTGGTAGATTATTTGAGAAACCTTTTTGTGTTAATGGGAGGAAAATAAATTTTTTGCTGTTGATTTTGACGAAAAAGTTTTTTTTTTTTAATTTTTTAGTTCTTAACGAATGAGGGCTAATGGCGGGAAATAGTCTTGTTTTATAGTTTATACTCCTTTATGAGAAATGTAAGGCTCATGTTTAAAGAGGGTTCTTTTTTCTCATGCATTCTATGCAGCTTCAGAACATCCTTTCAAGGGAGTGGTGACGAGTCTTCCCAAGCCTGGAGGTGGAGTGTTCGGCAAGTTTTATAGCTTACCGGCTTTGAATGATCCACGAATTGGTATGTTTCTACAACTCATACTTCGACCTACTTTACTTCAAGTTCATGGTTGTGGTGGGGTTTGTTTCTACACATCACATTAGGTTATGGATTATACTTGTCTGAAAAGCTATTGAATATTGTGTATTAAGGACATTCGTTCTTTCACTTGCAATTATGTATCACTGCACAAAATGACACTTTCTTCTTTTCTTCATCGTATTTGCAGACCGTCTGCCATACTCGATAAGGATCCTTTTGGAATCTGCTATCAGCAATTGTGACAACTTTCAAGTTACAAAGGATGATGTTGAGAAGATTATTGGTTGGGAAAATACATCACCGAAGCAAGTTGAAATTCCCTTTAAGCCTGCTCGTGTACTCTTACAGGTTTGTTACATAATGTGAATGTGAATCATATCTTGAAATTAGGATGTGTTTTCACGGTGTAAACAATTGTATCATGTACCAGGATTTTACTGGAGTGCCAGCTGTAGTTGATCTTGCTAGCATGCGGGATGCTATGAAGAATCTTGGCAATGATCCTAAGAAGATTAATCCATTGGTTTGTAATTGACCCTTATGGGCACTTTTTTTTCTATACACTGGCTTTGGTTTCTTTAATCAACAGTCGTGTGAATAAAATGAGATCCATTTTGCTTTTAGGTTCCAATAGATCTTGTTGTTGATCATTCAGTTCAAAGTTGATGTTGCAAGCTCTGAAAATGCAGTACAAGAAAACACGGAACTTGAATTCAGAGGAACAGGGAGAGATTTTCTTTCCTTAAATGGGGCTCATCTGCTTGTCATAATATGCTTGTTGTTCCTCCTGGTTCTGGAATTGTTCACCAGGTAAAGACATTTTGCATCTTACACTTACATTGGGATTCTTCCCCTATCTGATATGTTTAGGTTCTTTAAAGGTCATAATTAGCAGTGTATAGTAAATCATACCCTGAATCAACACCTCACTATATTTCGGTTCTGTTCTATTGCTTTCAGAATGAATACGTCTCTTGACGAATTTGCAGGTTAACCTGGAATACCTTGGACGTGTTGTTTTTAACACTGATGGAACACTCTACCCTGATAGCGTTGTTGGTACTGATTCCCATACAACTATGATAGATGGGTTAGGAGTTGCAGGTTGGGGAGCTGGAGGAATTGAAGCAGAGGCAGCAATGCTTGGCCAGGTAATCTTTTCTATGTAGATCTGAGTTAAAAGGGCTTACACTAGGCATTGTTATCTAGCTGAAAGCTTGGTTTTGCTATTTTCTCTAATGAATTATTTTGCAAATTTGACAGCCCATGAGCATGGTGTTACCTGGTGTTGTTGGATTCAAGTTGTCTGGCAAAATGTGTGATGGTGTCACAGCCACTGACTTGGTTTTGACTGTGACACAGATGTTGAGGAAGCATGGTGTTGGCAAATTTGTTGAGTTTTATGGTTTGCTCTATGATCACAAGTCTATCAACAAAGAATGTTTTACAATTAACATCCAATGTATGGCTTTAGTCATCATTTTTATTATTTTTAATGTTCATGTAGGTGAGGGAGTGAGTGAATTATCATTGGCCGATCGAGCCACAATAGCAAATATGTCGCCTGAATATGGAGCAACCATGGGCTTTTTCCCTGTAGATCATGTAACACTGCAGTATCTTAAGCTGACTGGTAGAAGTGATGAGACAGTGAGTTCACTTTTTCATTGGGTTTGTGTATTGTGTTAGTTTTCCCAATATAGTTTATTTGATGAATGTTATACTGAATGGTTGGGAATATGCTTTTTACATATCAGGTGTCAATGATAGAAGCATATTTGCGTGCAAACAAGATGCTTGTTGACTACAATGAGGTAATCTTTCCTCAACACACCTCGATAGGAATGTATATTTAGATAGAATCATTTATCTGACGTTATGGCTCTTTTTCCATGACCAGCCTCAACAAAAAATAGCATACAGTTCTTATTTACAGTTGGACCTTGCTGAAGTTGAACCCTGTATCTCAGGGCCAAAGGGGTATGGATATTACCTCCTTTTCCTTTTATTACATCTTTTTTTTTTTTATCTTTGTCTTATTGACAGTTTTCTTTGATGCTTTTTTAATAGGCCTCATGACCGAGTTCCATTGAAAGAAATGAAGGCTGATTGGCATGCATGTCTGGACAACAATGTAGGATTCAAGGTTAGACACAGACTGTTCCATTGCAACCAGTTCATCACAAATCTCTTGTTTGATGTCTTTCCATTGTGTTAGTTCGTTAGAAGAAAGTTCAAACTCTCGTAAGGGTGTTGGCTTTAAAGTTTGAAACTTTGAAGTTCCTAGGTTCCCTTGTGTATCCTCAGTCCCATTAAGCCTTCGTATATACCTCTGCAAAACTTATCATTTATCCATCTTCCGCCAGTCTACAAGAATAAATTTTGAGCATGTTTTTTATACATTTGTTTATATCATGCCATAATTTTGTAATCCTTGTTGCAGGGTTTTGCAGTGCCAAAGGAAGAGTAGAATAAAGTTGCTAAGTTCACATTCCATGGCCTGCCAGCCGAACTTAGGCATGGAAGTGTTGTAATTGCAGCTATCACCAGTTGTACAAACACATCAAACCCTAGTGTCATGCTCGGGGCTGGGCTTGTTGCTAAGAAGGCTTATGAACTAGGTTTGGAGGTTAGTCTTAGCTTCTTTTATGTCATCTCTGCTTTTAACCATCTGAGGTATGAACATATCTGGGTTTGGAAATTAATTTGTAGGAAGTGAATTAAACTTGAACCGTGATCTTGAGTTTCACCACTCTTTCAAAAAAAATTGGACATATTGGGAGTTGTTTTGGATTATACTTGAGTTCCATTCTCGCATATCAGGATCTCTTTATAGGAACTTGTGGATCTTACTTGAGTGTGTTTTGCTTCCCTTTTGTGTGTGTGTTTTTCTTTCCTCTTACTTTAAGTAAAAGGGGCAGCAAACTTCCAACTCTGCTTTAGCTGGAATATAAGTCTTTTGCCTAGTATTTTAGAATGTATTTTGCATTATTATGACCCAGGTCAAGCCATGGATTAAAACAATCTTGCACCTGGATCTGGAGTTGTTACAAAGTATTTGCTTCAGAGGTATGTTGGTTGCTTCTGATATTTTCTTTAAGAAGTTTACTTATCCCTATTACTCCTATCTTATCCTTTTAAAAGAAAACATCTCGGTAAACAGTAATATCTTGCTCCCGTTTTGGTGTCTATAGTGGGCTGCAAAAATACTTGAACCAGCAGGGCTTTAACATTGTTGGTTATGGCTGCACAACCTGTATTGGGAATTCTGGAGAACTTGATGAATCAGTTGCTTCAGCGATTTCAGAAAATGGTAATTTTTTTCTTCGTAGTATGCAAAATCTGCTTCTTCATTACTCAAAAAGTGCCAGCAGTTCTCTTGGTAGTTTGGGGGCCATTGTCATAAGTGCAAGCCTGCGAGGATTAGTGGATAATATCTACTGATAATTAAGTTTTTGGCAAGTTGCTAACTGTGCTGATATTTCCAGTTCTAGACTTTAGGCCTTTCCTTTTTTCATTTTAACTCAAGCATCTACTTATTTCGGTTGTGTCCTTAAATATTAAAGTTTGCTCTATTGGTTCTTTTTTCTCTACTAATCTGCCTCTACTAATTTTCAGCACCTGCTTTTTACTTGTTCTCTTTCTAGTTTCTCTCAGCCTTTGTTCCGTGCTCGCTATCATTTGGCATCGTTTACGGTTACGTTGATTACTGTTTCAGATATCATCGCTGCAGCAGTTCTTTCTGGGAATAGAAACTTTGAAGGTCGTGTTCATCCCCTAACCAGAGCTAACTATCTTGCTTCACCTCCATTGGACCTATGCCCTTGCTGGCACGGTATGTATATGATCATTACCCGTATCATCTATGTTTTCTATTCATTTTGGTAATAATGGAAATGCAGCGTCTAGTAGTTTATCTTATATTCTGGATTAGTCATACTGCACAATTTTAGGCAATCCAGTTGATACCATTCATGCAATGCTATGTAGTTTTGAAAATTAGGAGCTGCAGGTGTTCTGTTGTTACTCGGCCTTTGAATATTTCTTGAACCCTATTGAATTGGAAAAATAGAGAGACCACGATGCATGGTGGATCCAAGCTCACAAATTTATATTTGGAAGTTGATTTTATAATAATAAGAATAGTGGTTTATGGGGATGCTCATGATCTCTTTTGCCAAATAGTGAGTTCAGATTCATAATATGTTAGCAACATCTTTAGGTCCTTTCTCCTTATTTTCAGGTTGATATAGACTTTGAGAAAGAGCCGATAGGGACAGGAAAGTCTGATAACAGTGTATATCTCAAGGATATATGGCCTAGCAATGAAGAGATCGCACAGGTATATACTTCGTACGATTACTTGAAAAGAGACAATATTGCCTAATATTTTGAGCCCACATGATACGGAACTCTGTTCTGTGGCACAGGTTGTTCAATCTAGTGTATTGCCTGATATGTTCAAGAGCACCTACGAAGCCATCACAAAGGGCAACCCGATGTGGAATCAGCTTTCTGTTCCTGCTTCCACTCTATATTCTTGGGATCCAAACTCAACATACATTCATGAGCCTCCATACTTCAAGAACATGACCGTAGAACCACCAGGACCGTATGAAGTGAAAGATGCCTATTGCTTGCTCAATTTTGGGGACAGTATAACTACCGATCACATCTCTCCTGCAGGTAGTATCCACAAGGATAGCCCTGCAGCTAAGTATCTTCTTGAGCGTGGGGTGGACTGGAAGGACTTCAATTCTTATGGTAGTCGTCGAGGTAATGATGAAGTGATGGCAAGGGGAACATTTGCCAATATCCGCATTGTCAACAAGCTCTTGAAGGGAGAAGTCGGTCCGAAGACAATTCACGTCCCAACTGGAGAAAAGCTTTATGTGTATGATGCAGCAAGGGTGAGTGTTAAACATTCCAATTTAAAAATTTGTTAAACATTACTAATAGTGAAATATTGTCCACTTGCAGAGGTACAAAGCCGCTGGGCAGGACACAATTGTCTTAGCTGGAGCAGAGTATGGAAGTGGCAGCTCACGAGATTGGGCTGCCAAGGGTCCAATGCTACTGGTGCGGACGATGACTCACTATTCTTTTGGCTTGTCTCTGTTATCTCTTACCCATTCATCCCAAACCGGTTTTCTGCTTTGTTCAGGGAGTGAAAGCAGTTATAGCCAGGAGCTTTGAGAGAATCGATCGTAGTAATCTTGTTGGTATGGGAATCATTCCTCTTTGTTTCAAGCCCGGTGAGGATGCTGATACTCTAGGATTAACCGGCCATGAATGCTATTCAATCGACCTTCCAAATAAAATCAGTGAGATAAGGCCCGGCCAAGATGTTACCGTCACAACTGACTCCGGTAAATCCTTCATGTGTACCGTCCGCTTTGATACCGAGGTATGTTGATAGTGACTGAAAGAGAAAGAGTGATACTTTTCTTTCATGCCCCACGTTCAGTTTCATCATACATAGATTCTTTAATATTCCCAGAAATTGGTGTGCAGGTGGAATTGGCATACTTCGATCACGGTGGCATTCTTCCATTCGTTATCCGTAACCTAAACAAAGAGTAGAGTATTCGCTTCAAGTAAAGTAGTCTCTTCCCTTTGCTATCTTCTTTGATTGGTCTTTATGCTGGTATCTTCGTATTAATTTTGTACATGTTTTTTGGTAAGGCCTTCGTATTAAACCATTTACCGCGTTTCAGAATCGTATCACATCTAGTTAGACTAATAAATTAAAAAAATAAAAAGAACTATACACAATTTGAAAGCATGGGATGGATCTTTTTGGAAGGATTTGATTTTGAGTCTCACATCTGACACTATATTGACATATGTCACTAACTGAATTACCATGGGTGATCAAAATCAAAATGGATATTAACTTTGACGGTTATTTTGCAAGTTTTTGAATTTGGATGACCAAAATAAAAAGTTTTGATAGTTGGGTGACCAACTGTATAGTTCACCCTAATACTTGAGCAATATTTAGAAACTTAAAACAATATTTAGAAACTCAAGATAAATGTCTATATTTAAACTTACACAAAATAAGATAGCACGAGTATATTTGATCATCCTCTTAATTAGTGAATCTTAATAAAAAGTCTACTTTAATTGATAAGGTTGTTAACAAGAAATATTGTTTTAGTTTTAGAAACTCAAGATAAATGTCTATATTTAAACTTACACTATTTTTTTTCCTTATAAAAAGTGTACCTTGACCTATAATTCTCCCCTTTTATGGCTCATAAAAATATTCTATAACCAATTAAAGTCATACAATTATACTTATCTCGTTTATTTACTAGAGTCACTCGTTCGTTATTACTCCATTCGTATGAAAAAGATTGTTATTACTTGGGTGAAGATATTAAGTCGTTCGTACCTATCCACTATGTAGATGTAAAAATAGAAATTATTTAAACAAATGTATTTTAAAAAATACTTACTAATAAGGTAATAAAATAAAGTAAATAGTTTAGATAAAAGAAACTTGTCTTAGTAAAAGTAGGAAAGCGTCTTTTTTAGTATTTTTGTTTTTTTTTCTGATAAAGAGGATAACATTATTACGTGTCTTATTAAAAAAATTATTCTTAATTGAAAGAAAATAATACACATAATACGAGAAATTCTCGACATAAAACAAAAGCATAACTTACCCTAATCGGAAAGAAGCCTTATACAAAAAAGAAACAAATCAACTATCAGGGTTCACTATAAGACGATGTATCTTCATGTAGAAGGTGTAGCACCTCCTTCGGTGGATCAAAGAATTGATAACGTAAGAGATTTCTCCTCCGTGTTATTTTGGCCAAGTCATCGGCAAGCATATTACCTTCGAGCACTACATGCACCACATGAATTTTCCACGGCCTGCATGACAATTCAAGGATGGGACAAAGTAAGGAAGACACGTAACGATCTTGTCCACTATTTTGAAATAACCGAACTACATCCAAACAATTCGACTCCAAAACGAGTCGTCTAACGCCAATCGACCATGCACATAACAAACTCTCGTAAAATTTCCATAACTCGGAATCAAACACCAAACATTTTCTAATTTGTTTACTGAGCCCAATTGACCATCGGCCACTCTCACAACGAATCACACCACCACATGCCGTGATCCCCGACATACTATTGCAAGCCTCATCCACATTGAGCTTACACCACCCACTTGGCTGTCGAACCCAAAATACAAGCTCTCGAACACTACTACTCGGCCTGGCTTCAATCGAACTTGAGACAGATCCCTTACAACATATTTCATCCTTTAATCTTCGACTAGAAACTAGAATCGATTCACTGCCATAAGAGGATGTGTCAAAAATCAATTGAGTCCTTTGAATCCAGATATTCCATAATAAAGCACCAAAACCGAGAAACTCCATAACACATTCTGGTCGAAACAATTCCATCCAAACATGTATGACTAGTGGACAATGACATAAAATATGATCAATGTCTTCTGAGGCAGCACCACATCTACTGCAACTACTGTCATTCACCTCACGCGCTTAACATTGGACATCACCCTCCTAAGCATGGCGGAGCCAGGATTGAACATTTACAAGGGCCGAAATATTGAATTTAAAAAATACAAGAGTTTATTAAGTATTTAAAACTCAAAATTCACGGGATAATGTCTAATTTGTCGAATATTTATACTTATAAGGACTTAAGTTGATATTAGACAAAAAAATTTGATAATGCGGGCTCATTATTTTTTGTTCAATCTATATTTAATCATATATTTAATAAACTCTTGTATTTTTTAATTTGAACATTTATTTTTACAGAGACTAAATGATAATTAAATCAAAATCAATCGAATATATTAATTTTATAATAGGGACCGGCCCTTTGGCCCCAAAGAAGCTCCGTCCCTGCTCCTATTACCAACTAGCGACATGAACATTTTGATTTTCGGCAAACCCTTGTACTTTGCAATGGACACCCACAAAGGATCACTAGGCGCGTTCGCAACATCCGAACACAGCTCATATGCCGATCGAACTGAGAACAACCTCTTCGCATCAGGTTTCCATCCAAGGCAATCCGCAAAACTGGAGACCATCGGCCCTTTAGCTGCTGCCACATAGGAGTATGCAAATATAATTGTTAAATTTTATCAGTTAATTAACTTATTGTTAAAGTTTAAAAAGTTTCGGTTAACTAACCATTAAAAATAAGGGTTAATAATTAATCGTTATGAAATTGGTTAGACATAAAATTAAGTTTGTGATTAATAATTTCATTATTTAAATATTTTTTTAAAAAATTTTATTACAATATTTATTCTCAAAAGTATTAGTGAATATTTTAAAAAAATTATAATAGGATACAGGTTAACATGTAACCGAACTATTAAGTAACGATTAGCCGCTATAACGGTTAACCATTTAAAAATTAAATGGTTAACCATTTTTTAATGACTAGGTTACAATTTAATAACCGCAATGACGTTTAACCAACCGTTTATACTAAATAGTAGGATTAACCTACCATGAACATCCTAAGAATCGAAATAGGCAAAATTTGCTCTAAAACACTCCACCGCCATGCTCCATCAACATCCACCATCGAGGCATCGACGGTATTGAAACAAACTGATTAGAAACCTGAACACCCGGTAACCGATACTAATACATTACTCATCTGTTATAAATTTAATTTAATTTAATTATTTTTAAGTTGAGTTGATATCCGATTAACTTTGAAACCAACTCAATTATAAATTTAATATTAATATGAATAAGTTAATATATATAATTTTAACAGAAATCTATAAAGAAAATTTAAATTTTAGATCATTGAGGAAAGTAAATTTCAGTCGTCGTAAATTTAATTTTTATAATTAAAAAATTAATAAATACTTGTTGTTTGACGAGTAAATTTTTTTTAATCGAAATTATACATATCACCCATTTAACTTTAGTACTATACAAACAAAATTCACTGAGAATATACCTAGAGACGAAATCAGGAACTTTGTACAAGGGAATATGAAAAGAATTAGAAAAATTGTGAGAGCGAAAGTTTTAAAAAACAGCATGAAATGGATTGAATAAAATAACTAATCTCTAGGAAGGGTCAAAATGAAATATTTTCATTTAATCAAATGGTAAAAAGGCTTAATGAATATATAACATTTATGAGGGACTAAAATTGGCATTAGTTTCATATGTACTGTATTGTACTCTTCTTCATCTTATTTCCGTTAATTTTCTCTCTTTCCCGTTTCCGGCATTGGCATTGCTTAAGCTTAGTTTCCTTTCCTGGGTTTCTAAAGTGTAATTTGACGTAAACTTTGAAGTTTTATAGTTAATTGAGAGCGAATATGACGGCCGGGGAGGTGACGGTGTTGCATGTGGTAGTGGAAGCGGAGGAGGTAGCGTTATCATCTTCGTCCAAGGTTGTTGCTATTATAGCTGAGAAAGATATGGAGAACAAAGAGGAAAATCTTTCCACTCGCGCCAACGGGAAGACTGTTAAGGTAGGCACTGGCAGTGACGGCTCGTACGTCGGTGTTAAAGGAAACGACGCCGTGGATGGAGTTCCAATGGAGTTGAATCGTGAGAAAAACGGCAATTGTGTTGGTGAAGAAGATGGAGAAGTGAAATCCGAATCCGATTCGGTTAGAGATGAATCTTGTATTGGAACCGGGGATCAGGAGGAGGAGCCAATTGAATCGTGCCACGTGGAGAGCCCTGTTGACGAGCAAAAATCAAGGGATGTTAATTCCGAAGTTGGTGTTTTGGAAACTTCCATGGCCGGTCACAATGGAGTCTCCGAATCGCCTGAAGGTGCTGTTATCGATTTCATTGTTAAAATCAGTGCTGTCTTTGATTGTAATGGAAACGGCTTGGTTGAGGAGAGTTTTGATGACAAAGTCGAAGCCGAATTTGATGACAAAGAGATGGTTATGATGAACCCCATTGATTCGAATCAAAGCTCACAAGGTAAGGCTAAGGCTTCTGACTTCTGCTCTTGTTTTTGAAAGATTGAAATCCAAAACTAGCATTAGTAATAGTTCTATAGTATCTGTAGGTGACATATCGTTTGCAGCTGATGTTCAAAGTGATAGAAATAGTAGTATCTTGGCTTCTTCGGTAAATAATCCGGCATCTGCTTCAAGAAGTAATCCTGATTGTAAGTCTCATGTTTCGATAAATAATCCGGCAGCTGATGTTCAAGTTGTTAAGTCTTCTGACATAGTAGAAATTGTCCCCTCGGTTGAAGTGGTAAGTCTTCTGATATCATGGAAAACGGCCCTCCATGATTCTATATGAGAATGTAATTGTTGGTTTGAGTCAAAACTCACAACAAGATGGTAATTCTTATGACATAGTAGATACAGGCCCCTCTGCTCTATCAAATGTGAATGTAACTGTTGAAGGTGGTAAGTCTTCTGGTATTGTAGAAACCGGATCCTCTGCGTTTCTAAATGAGAATGTCACTGTTGAAACAAACTCAAAACAAGGCTGTAAGTCTTCCGACATGGTAGAAACCGGCCCCTCCAGTCTTCCAAAGGTGAATGTAATTGTTGAAGGTGGTAAGTTTTCTGATGTAGAAGGAACCAGATCCTCCCCGTTTCTAAATGAGAATGTAACTGTTGGAACAGTCAGTAGTGATGCTGGGGCTTTTGTTCTTGTTTTTGGAAGCTTCCCTTGATGCTTAATAATGCGAGTGTAGGAAGTAAAAGTGGTGTTAATGGTATTATGGCAGAGACTTTATTCCTTCTCATGATGATCCGAAAATAGAAATCGAAACTATCAAGTCGGATGAGAATGGTGAAGGGGTTTCGAGTTTGATATCTGAAAGGGATATTAGTTCTGGTTCTATAGTCTCAGAAGAGGTTGAGAATAGAAGTGATGGTAATTCGGCTGCTTCTACAAGTCATCCTGATAGTGAGCAAATTTGTGCCCTCTCAAATGGAGGGATTCAGTTGGGAAATTCAGTTCATGATGTTGAAAGGAAAATGACATTCAACTACCTCATCAACGTCCCCAGATGCAATGATGAAAATTTAAAAGAAAAGATTAGACTTGCTCAGATTAGTGTTGATGAGAGGACTCAAAGCTGAGATGCAATTCGAATTGAAATGCAAAGCATGAGGGTAAGTAACTAAGAACTTCCATTAGATACTTTTTTTGATATTTCTTAAAAAAATAATTGTTTGCTTCTTTTTCTGATGGTTGATAAAATGCTTCAAAAACAGGCTACTTGTAAGGAATATGGCAATGATTTTAATGCTGCTGTATTTCTCGAGCGAGAGGCTCGATACTTGCATAGGTCCAAACGACAGGAAATAGAGTCTATGCAATCTGTGATGGATATTGAGGTTAAGGTAACCTGCTTTTACTCCCTTCATGGAATTTATTTCTCTTAATGTACCATTTTTATGATAAGATTACATGTTCTAATTTTATGACTTTTAAGTAGATACGAAACTTGGAGCACACGATACAACATGAAACTCTACCTATTAAGGATGAAAAGAACTTCATTCATGAGATCAAACAATTAAAACAAACTCGCGAAAAGCTCTTATCTACTATGGGTAGACAGGATGAAATGCATCAAGGTTTGGACCGGAAAGAGCGTCTGAAGGTATTGATTTCAATATGCTCTTCTTTTCTGTACGTTTATTTCCCATTGATCAGCATGTTCTATGGTTGTAGATCTAGTTCGAGATGAAACTAGGGAATCTTTACCTAGCTTAATGTCTACTTCCTTAATAACCAATGATGGATAATATCCGTTTTGTTAGCTATTGGAATCACGGATCTTTGTTTTTGCAGTATTAAACTGTTGGTACTAATTTTGATTGCTTATTTGATTCGTCTGCATCTGCAGTCTTTAAAGAAGGAAGCAGGCCAATTGAAAGCCAATGTCCTAAAGGCTGAGGTGGTCACTAAGGCTGCTAAGAGAAAATACTATGATGAATCCGAAAAGTTAAACAAATTGCAGTCTCGGTTTAAAGCTGCAGATAACATCCGACAAGAAGCGTATGCACAGATGCAGAGTTTGAAGAAACAATCATATGAGAAGGTATGTTTAAACCCCGCAAGCCATTCCTTATCATGTAAAGGAAGATCGTTATCGTTTTTGTCTCTTACACTAACTTCTGTAGTGTGATAAAACTTATGTTGCTCCAACTTAAATTTTCTTCAGGTGTCCATGTCTTGCTTATGGAAACCAATAAACCGATTTTGAACAATGAAAGTAAAATTATCTCTTGTTTGAATTTTGCAGAGCAAACACTTTTGGCAGTACAAGGATGATTTAAACACAGCAAGTGATTTGGTTTCGAAAGGGAGCAAAGAGGCACTCCATAGTTTCTGTACTAACCAGGTGAGGAGGCTGTGCATTCATTTATTTCTACGGTATAAAAAAAATTGTACAATATCTTATCTAAACAGATGATGGTTCAGGTGGAGAAATTTATGCACTTGTGGAACAACAACGACGAATTCCGTAAAGAATACGTGAGATGCAATGCAAGGAGCACAATAAGGAGATTGAGGACATTAGATGGCCGTGTGCTTGGACCTGATGAAGAGCTACCTATAATTCCTCGAGTAGCAAATGAAAGAGTGGCCATGGATCATACAGTGTCCGGCTTAACTTCAGAAGATCGAGCACAAGAGAAAGCAGTGCTGGTGAAAGCTGAAAAGGAAATTGATAAACCTGTGGCAAAGGTTGTGAAGCAAAAGAGGGAGACAAGTGAATCCGGAAAGCCTGTGAAATCCGTTTCTCCGGCAAGTGTTTCAACGACTGCTTCTAGCAGGGATAAAATGGACGAGGCGAGAGAAGAAAAATTGAAGAGAACAAAGGAGGAAGAAGAAGTGGCTAGGAACGCAGAGGAATTGAGAAAAGAAGAGGAAGCAGCTAAGTTGAGGGAGCAACTCCGGTTGGAGGAGATGGCTAAGGCTAAAGAAGCACTAGAGAGGAAGAGGCGAAAGGCGGAGAAGGCCCAAGCTCGGGATGCCGAAAAAGCTCTGAAAGAAGCTGAAAAGAAAGAGAAGGTGAACTCCTTGAACAATCCAGTCAATATTCTATTCAGTCAGTTACTTGTAACGTAGCAATACTTTTGTGTTTGTTTCCTTGCTGATCAAGCAAAGACTTTCCTTTTGCAGGAACGAGAAAAGAGGGCGAGAAAGAAGGAAAGACGAAAGGCTGCCAAGGCAACCGACAATGCGAGCATTATGAAGCCGTATTTGCTCCTGCGACTGCTGAAACTACAGTTGAAACTCCAAAACAATCCAAAAACGAACAGAAACCTACAGCAGTGCCGGAAGCGCCTCAAAATCCATCACAGATTGCAAAGCAAACCAAGGCAAAATCTATTCCCCCACCTCGTCGGAACGGAACCGGGGTACGCGACGGATGCAGCCATGGATGTGGGTCATTTTAACTTGTATCGTTACGTACGCCTTGTTTTTGATAGGAAATTATGTTTAGGCAATTCTTTTCTAGTTGATTTTTCCCCTTTTTCTTTTTTGAGATTGTTTTCTTATTCTTTAATTTGTAACTGTTCAGTAGAAAAGTAATGGAAAATTGATCAAAGTTTTATTACATTCTTGTTTAGTTCAACAAATAACATTTTAGTATTTTCCCGTGTCATGTTTAAACATTTGAACTCTAGCTTAACCTAATGTTTTGTACATAATTAATGTAATTATTTTGAATTCTAACTAAAAAAACCTTTTTCATCTAGTTTTAACAAAATATTCCATTGTCAGTTATTTAGCAAAATGTATGAGTTAAGAGCAGTGGTTTAACAATGTGGGGATATTTTGGGGACTTGGGATTCTCCAACTCAAACTTCGAATTATTTTTCTAACCAACCAGATGATGATGCATGCTATCACTATATGATGACACGTGTCATTAATATGAATTAACCATGAGTGATTAAAATGAAAACGGAACTTAAGTTTAATGACTTGTTTGTAAAATTTTATTTTTGGTGACCAAAATAAAAATATTGATAGTTAGATGACCTAATGTGTAATTTACCCTATAAATAATAATCAAATAATTTTTTATCTGAGATAAAAATGGAGGGTTAATTTTGTATTTTTCAAGTCCTCCAATCGCCTTTTCTTCCCTTCAAATTCAAGTTTCAAAAATCCAAAGGCCGGTCTTTTCTCCTTTAGTTTCTTTTCATAATTTTCCCAGGAAACAAACAAAACGCCGGAACATCGTTTCGAAGCCAAACGAGATTCAATTCATGGTGAAAGGAGGGCAAAACCTACCGGCTGACGTCATCCAAGTAATCGATCAGCTAGAGCGCCATTGCTTATCTCCCGATGGATCTCTTATCTCCAAATCATCCTACTACGATCTCCAACTCGTATTCTCTTTTTTATTTATTTTTAAATAGTTTTATGAATTTTCTTATACCCTGTCCTTTTGTTTTTGTCAAGTAGTGTGATGGTTTTCGGTTTTCAAGCGAGAGAGGAAATGTCGAGAGAAAGATTACGCTACTTAGAAGCAATGGTAATATTCTAATTCATTTTTCATTTTTTGTTTATTTTGGTTATCATTTGCGTAAGGAAAAAAGTTGTAAATTTGGTTTTAATTTTTGCAGGCAAGTTACTGTGAAGCAATAGGTATGGTGGAAGAGTATCAGCAAGCGGCTTCGGTGGTGAATCTCGGAGGGATTCGAGATCTTCAAGGTCTTTATCCGCAGCTTGGATTGAAGAACTCTCCTCCGGTTTCAAATAATATTCATCAATTTTTTTAATTTTTTTTTCTTTTTGAATGTTTGCAGTTAAAGGAGAATCTTATTGCGCTTTAGATTATTTGAATTTCATTTGGAAGCAGAAAAGAACTTGTACATTGTATTTTTGAAGAGTTAGATATTGAAAAAACTAAAAATGGAAAAGCCTATGATTTTAAACTGTAATCATATGTGGAAAAGTTTTTAGTTGTGTTTTGTTTTAGGCCTTTTTTTAATTCCATTTCCATTTTTCAGTTTACTAGTATTTATGTTGAAGTACTTCGGACATGGGTACACGGGTCTGGCATGATAACATAGTTTACAACTTCCTTATAACTAATTGTTAAGAAGGAAATTAAGATTCTGCATATCATGAAAAATAAGCAGCAACAGTGATAAGAATACAATCTTTTCATAGATGGGAATCCGGTAAAGGGCTTTACTATTTTTTTATGAACTTTAGGTTTATGAGACTCTAGAGCACCGACTGGCTGTTGCAGAAGCAGCTCAAAGATTGAGGCTTCCACTCATATCTAAAGATGGGGAAAAACAGGAGGAAGAAATTGAGAAATGGAGTATAATGTCACGGAGTTCGCTTGATAGTACTAGTACTAGTCTCACTATCAGCTCGAGTTCAAACTCTTTGAATTATGCAAATAGTGCTGCAACCAGTGGGGCAGCTGTGAACAGTGCTGGTGATTCAGGAGAACCTGGTGTTGGTGGTGTGCCTAATTTTCTCGGAATAACACCTGCTTATTTGTGGCAAACTCAGCTCCAACATATGCCGTTGTCAATGGTATGAAAACTTTGTTTCATGATAGCAAATGGAGAACTGAAAGTTTTTATTCTAGAAATCTTCTCGGAATCTTTATTTACCAGAGGTCCTTCTGTTGTCATAAACTTTCTTACAAGAAAATGAGACATTTTATGTTTTTGAATCTGGGATTTTAGGATATGGCTGACTATCAGTTAGCTCTTTCAAGGGAGATTGATGCTCGTTTGAAATCTAAATGTGACAAGTTAACAGATGCCTTTGTCGATGATATTGGTAAGTTCATATATCCTACTTTTTTCTCTTCTCAATATACCTAGAAGTTTATATATACCCATGTGTTTTAGAATGTTATCCTGACATGACCCATCATTCATAATGTTCTGTCCTAAAACTCTTTACTGGTTCTTGACATCAATCCATAGATCTTGTTGTACATCAGCTTGTTGCATGAGTCAAAAAGCCTAGATTACCAGCAATGAAACTAGAATGTGATCACAAATATAAGAAGCATATTTTGCTTCTTCAAATAGTTATGTCCCTAATATCCCCAATTTTCTTGTGCTGCAGACTCGTCTTCTGGAAGTCAAAGTTCAAGCTCTTGGCTTCCAGAAAGGTTTTAGTCACGTTATTCACTTTTTTGATGTGGTTGGCTTATCTGCTTGATGTTAACCATGTTTTAGTAATATTTCATTTACAGGGTTAAGTTGATAATTGAGGAGATTGAGAGGGAAGAAGCAGCTTTGCGGGAGGATCTCTATCCCGCAGATAGAAAATTTGCAGAATATTATAATGTAGGTTAATACTTTTCTAAAAAAAGAAAATTAGAATGATGTAGGCTAATAGCAATCCATCTGAGATTGGCCAGTTTGTTTTATTTGAGCATTTCGTCGTCTGAGCAATAAGATTGTTTTGATCACATCATGTTCTGAAAACAGTTTTTTTTCCTTTTAATTTTTCCATGACATGTAATGTAAAACAATTCTCTAACCAGGTCCTAGAGCAAATACTTGGAGTGCTTATTAAGCTTGTCAAAGACTTGAAGTTGTGTAATCACTCATTTTTATCTAGTCTCTAAGTATCATATTAATATATTAGTGCATGATTACATATATATGTGTGCGTGTATATGTTATTAATATTACATATATGATATATGTGTGATGTGTGAATGTATGCATGGTGCATATATTTATGTTGTGTATTATGTACCTATTAATATGTGTGTGATATGGTTATATTTATGTTATAGGTATCATATAATATATGTTGGTATATATGCATTTATGAGTATGTTTATATATGTTTGCATGTATATATTATTAATGTCCTTGTTATTATTGAATGTATACGAATGAGTGTTGCATGAATTGTATCTATTATTATTAAGTGTATTTATGTGTGAATGTATTTCATTACAATCGTATGTATGTGTACGTAAGTATGTATGTGTATGCATTTACTATTATATTGATATATTATTATTAATATATATGTACAAATTTGAAAATAAAAACCCAATTAAATTAAGTGTCCAGATTATTACAGAACCCAAAAATACATTACAAGGCCCGATCGGCCCAAATCCAAAACCCTAACAGAACCCTAATACCTATTAGATATCTAACCTTAATTATTTTGTCTTTGCGCAGCCAACCAGGAGCCGTTGGATCAAAATGTTGATCCAACGACCACGATCAAAGGGGGAAGTTATCTAGCTGGCCGCGTGTGTTACACGCCCGGACCGTTTGGCTACCACGCGCGCGTTCGATCCACGTGCGGACCCTTTGATATCCCACGCGTGCGTGAATCCCACGCGCCTTAACTCCTCGACTGCTGAGCTCCACGTGTCACGATCTGGAGTCGTTCCACTCGTTCGAGGTTTCATCTGGACCGTGTATTCTTCAAGCTATCTCAACCGTTGGATTGAATCTGATCCAACGGTCGAGAACGCCTCTGGCCGAAGACATCTCCCCCACACCGCCACCATGTCGGCCTCCAACCACCGTGTTCAGGATTACCAGATATATCAAAAATCACAAAAAAAGATGGATGTCAGTATCATTTCAGATATAAAAAAATGTACTTTACAGTACTTGCTACCAAACCGAAAAGGAGGGATATATGTATGAAACAAGTAATTTGTAAGGCAGTCCAGGGGTAATCAGTTACAAAAAATAAAAAAAGAAGCACAAAGTTTCAGTGGTAACTCCTCTTTCTTTTCCTTACTCCATAGCATGCATGTGCAAAAAAAATAATAATAAGAAGCGAAAAAGAAAGGGAGAAGAGTGGATAGGATCTTTACCTTGGTTGTCTGTGGGTCTCCCCTCGCCAGTAATAAGCCGCATCAGTTTTTCAAGAACTGAACAAGGTGAACTGAAAAGGGGAGAGATCCCTTTCGGTTTCGTTTTTAAAAAAAATGGTTTTCATCCTTGTATTTTCTTAGATCTAGAAAAAAGGGAGTCTTTTCTGGGAATCTAAGTTGAGTTTTGAGTTCGGGTTGAAGCGAAGGTTGTTTTTGTGGTTTTTTTAGGTTCGCCGGCCGCCGGCGGAAAGGACGGCGGAGAGTCGCCGGTTTCTGGGTTCATCAAGGGTTTGAGTTTGGTTATTTGAGAGAAAAATGAGAGAAAATAGGGAATGTTATCTCAGGGTTAAAAAAAATGAGAAAGGGGGAGAGGAGAGGCCGGTTAGGGAGATTTATAATTAAATCTCCAATTAAAATCGGTCTAATTACATCATAAGTCATCCCGGGTTTTGGGTATTTTCGAAACGGTCTCGCCCCTTGGGAAAATTACGAACCTAGTCCCCTTTATATTTCCAAGTCTTTTAATTCCGTCCTGAAATCTATCCGATATCCGTTTTCAAATGGAAAAATTACGCCCCAAGGATCTCCGCATTTTTGAACTTTGCATTTCGAGCTTGCCCCTTGGTCCAACTACAGATTTATTCCTTTTAGGTTCTGTTTAATTTGCAATTGCGTCCCTAAATCGCACTTTATTACCTTTTAATTTCTGTTTCTTATGTTTGTTTCTTTTCATTTCAGTCCCTGTTCCATAATTAAATATTCATGTTCGTTTATTATGATCGTATATGTTGATGTAGCCTTTTTTGCCTTCTCACATGTCTCTCGTACATGCTTCGTATTTTCATGTTTATACGTATATATGTGTTCAGTTTATGGTGATTATGTATTTTTATGAGTTTGTTCGGTCACTCGTATCACACATATTCGATTGATATTTTAGTTGGCTCGTACACAACATGTTTTGTATTTTAGCATGTATTGTATGTTCTCTTTGCTTTTAGGTTACGTGTTAGTATATTTTCTTTGTCATGTGTAATACCATGCTCTACATATGTTACAATGTGTTTTATTTTTAATATGTATGTCTTCTTGAAATATGTGTTTTTGTTCCCACATGTATTTATTCATGCCTTGTTATTGTGATATGTTAAATTTGTTTTCATTTACGAGTAAGATTAATATGTATGTATGTATGTATGTTTTAGATTAGTATTTTATTTATGTTAGATTAGTATTCTATTATGTTAATATTTATTGTATTTAAATTATTTGCCATGTTTTATATTTTGCTCACTGAATTTGCATAATGGAATATATAATGTCAATGCGGTGCCCTTTTATCTGAGCGTAAACGGGGCCAGTATCAGGCGTAGTGATAGTGGTTGGGCGTTTACTCTCGGATAACGGGACCTTTAAAATTTATTCACAATTATAACCGAATTTTAAACTAATCGTCACTTTAATCCGGAAAGTTTAATATTAATAAAGCGGTAATTATTAAAGTACCAATATTGGGCGGTGCGGGGGTGCTAATCCTTCCCCATCCGTAACCGACTCCCGAACTCAAAGTTTTTGAATCTCTGGTTTTATGGTGTCCGGCCTACTTAAGTGGCCGGTGGCGACTCCAATTTCTAATATAACACGTTTAAAAAAAACCCCACGGATAAATATTTTAATACCCGAAAAACCACAAACACTCGAAAACTCGTTTTTTAGCGAAACATCCATCACTACAGATGGCGACTCCGCTGGGGACAATTTTTTGTTTTTCGAAAACAAGAAGAGAGTCAAGCTTTTTAAATAATTACCGCTTTATTAATATTAGAAATTCTGGGTTAAAGTGACTATTAAATTAACATTCGATTATAATTGCGCGTTTATTTTAACGCATTTAAAATATGGCATATAAACCTATTTTTTTAAGTAGGGGAAAACGCTAATGCTTTCGTGGAGATATCGTTCTCCCGTATGGGCCTAGCAAGTACCTTCGGGGCTCGAGTACCTTATGCTTTCGTAAAGACATCGTTCCTTCGTACGGGCATAAGCGAATGGGTCCCCCTGAATTGAACCCGGTTGAAAGGAGCCTATAATTGGTGATGATCGGGGGCATTGCTACTCTTAGTAGAGGACAGCAAGGACAATTCGGGTACCTCCTAGAACCAAGACTGCATGTAGAGAATACATAGAAACCTACCCCTTTAGAGCCATGCGGATAACCTTAGGTTTTAGACGGGATAAATGGGGCTGTTTTATGTGTTTATTCTGTTTAATTTGTCCCTTTATTTATATATTTATTAATTTTATCTGGTACTGACTTGTTTTCTTTTTCGCTTTTGTTTTTTTCATACATCATACATTTGCATCACATGAAGGTACTGGATCAAGTGGTTTGCCCGATCAGAAAGTCTTTCACCATGGAAAAAAGGTGCCTTAGGAAAGAAGAGCTTAATTTGTCAGTCAGACATTGGTCAGAGGTCAACCAGAAAGCCCAAGGGGACAGTTTGCCGAACGAACGCGTAATAGCAGGGTACACCTATGTGAGTCTCCAACAGAACAACTTATGGGATCTTCAAAGCATTTGGGAAAGATGGGACCGAAGGCTACATAACTTGTTCCGCGATAGTTATGGCGACATTTCACAACTATTATATGTTCGGGTTAACCAGCCCCTGCTCCGAGCTATTTTTCAGTTCTGGAATCCTGCCTTTTGCTGCTTCACCTTCAATGGGCAGGACATGATGCCTACAGTAGAAGAATACACTACTTTACTTAACCAGAAGAACATTCAGGAAGATTGGATCTACGCGAAGCCTCCGAGGAATCAGAATTACACTTCGAAGCTCAAAACCTTTGCAGGAATGAGTGACGATTGGGTTAATGGCCTGATTCAGCTCCGAGGAGGCAGTACAGTTTTTGCATGGGAAAGTATTCAGGATATCATACCTACACATCCAGACGAGGCGAAGAAGATAGACCTATTCGCCTTAGGAATATATGGTTTGGTGATCTTTCCGAGAGTACTTGGGAACATTGACATAGCCATTCTGGACTTGTTTGAGCCTATGACACGGAGAGCGAACCCAGTACTAGCAATCTTGGCTGAGACCTTCATTTCTTTAAATGCTAGTCGGAAGCATGAAGAAGGACGTTTTCGAGGATGTGCACAGCTGTTACAGGTGTGGATTCAGAGTCACATGTGGAAGACGCCGACGAGGGTCCTGCCGGGGATATCCTTCCAAGGTTTTTCGCCTTTACGGGAATACTTAGCAAAAAAGTGGCGAGAAGACTTGAAAACAAAAAAAATGGTCTAGTTTCTTCAGGAACATTCAAGACGAAGACATAGCATGGAGGGTCTCATGGCTCGAAAAAGTTAATTACTTTTTATACAGTTGCGGTGATTTCAACTGGCTGATGATGTTGGAACTGCACGGAGGGATTGCTTGTGCTCCGCTTTTGGTGTCTCGACATTTCGAATCACGACAGTTCATTCCCAATACCGTCGGGTTAAGCCGAACTGAATTTCTTTTCAAAGGGGAGTTCAAAGAAAAAGTTTAGACTATCATGAGGGCTTGGGACCATTGTTACCGGATCAGGGTTGAAGGAGACACCGAGCATATGACCCCCCAGACTACGATCTGTGGAGACGTTTGAGGGTTAATAATGTGATTCTTCAATCTGATCAAGGACCAGCGGTGTCGCTTGAGGAGCTTACAAGGGTGGTACCTTCTGAAACTGATATCTTACGGAATGAACTCGAAGAAATTAAAAGGAAAATGGACACCCAACAGACTCAACATTCGAGTGAGCTCTATAAAGCAAGTTTAGAGGTCGACGAACGGGATAGGATCATTAGACAGTTGAAGAAATTAAATGCGGATTTGAGCGATAAGAACACTCTGTACCAAAAGGATACCCTTCTACTGCAAGCGAAAATACAGAAAGCCGGTCGAAGTCAGTTCATAGCCGTGGAAAAAGAAAGAAAGAATGATATCCATTTGGTGGAAGAAGAACGAGAAATCAGCAAGAGAGCGATCGAGAAGGAGATAGAAAGCTGCCGGTTGGCTATTGAGGAAGAGAGACAGTCCTCCAAGAAGGCCATTAACCAAGAAAAGGAAAGAATTAGGCAAGAAATTAGCAAAGGAAAACAAGCAGTCAATCACGAGAGAGAAAACGTCGCCGTATGGAAAAGAAGGCCATGAGTAGCCGGAATAGACTGTTAGAGATGCAAAAGTTGTACGACGACACTATCCAAAGTTTGGATCAAAGCCGAAGTCAGAATGTCGAATTGAGAGAAAAGATGGCAGAAGTAGAACTCTCATTTCAAACGTACCGCCAGAGGAATGGCTTCACTGAGCTACAAGAAAGAGAGCGCGAAGTAGGCATGTTACGAACCCGAATTAAGTCCTTTGAAGCAACTGTTGAGGATTATAAGGAAAGAATTAGTGTATTCGAAGAGGCTACTATCGGAGGGAACACTTATTGGCAAAGGAGGCTGCGTGACGCTGCCCGGATGGTACAGGATAGGGACAAATATTACGCAAACCTGATGGTGGACATACAGCGAGTCACCATGCATGTGAATGATTTGGCCATCGAGGCTGAAACACTCTGACCTTTCGTAGTCCCAGAAATGGAAGAAGCTCCCAGGTTCATCAAGTTGCTCAGGGCAATCGGAAAATTAGGAGATAGAGCTAGGGCTTATCTATAGGGCTCTATGTTGTAATTAGTACTCTTTTGTATTAGGGATCTTCATTTTGTAATATGAACTCTGTTGTAATCTAGACCCTTTAATTCCCTTGGAAGTAGTTCAAAAGGGTGATTACCAGCGGAATCAGTACCTTATCTGCATACATTCTTGCATTGCATCATGACATTCGCATCATTATACATGCATTTATTTTTCTTGCAACCATATTAATGTTATGAATATTGTGGCAGTGTGAAAATAGAAGTTAACCCGCAATCATTCATCATCCATACCTTACCCGATTACAAAGCAAGCTCATGGAAGACAAGATAATCAGTCTAGAAAAGGGGCAAAGAGAGCTCGAAGCAAGGTTTGAAGAGGCTCAAAGAAGCCTCAGTGACCAGATTGCTCAGTCGCAAGCATCGATAGTATCCGACATAACCGTATTATTGGCTAAAAGTCTTGGAAAGAAAGTTGAAGGAGAAACCGTTCAAGAACCAGAGGGTACCCCAGTTCACAATAAGGTTCAACCAGCTGCGCCAAATCTGACTAGAAGGGTGTATATCGACCCTGCAGGAATGTCAGTTAATCTTCAGGTAGGGGCATCTGAGACTCAACCCCTCGACACTGAAGCACTCTATGAAGAGGATGTGCCAGACCTGAATTTGGTCGAAAGAATCAGGACAGAGGTAGAAAAAAGTGGGAGGAAAGGTTTCGCCTCATGGAGGAAAAATTTAAAACTTTACAAGCTATGGAAGAATCAGGAAACGATGCTAGTGACTTGAGTCTGGTATCTGACCTTGTCCTACCGCCAAAATTTAAAATGCCAGAGTTAGACAAATACGATGGAACCACGTGTCC